>MNCI01021612.1:92392-106690 GCA_015680685.1 Gnetum montanum
AAAAATCCAAAAGATGTGGCTAGTTATAATCTAAGATAAGCTTGTCCTCATGCTCAAAGTAGTCCACATACTTTTTACCTTTGCCTTGTGAGAAGATTGAGAATGGGATCTTAATTATATATATATATATATATATATATAGTTAAACTTATGATTTATAAAGAGTATGTATTTTGATTTTGATTAAATAAGATGGTTTAGCAAGGGTGGCCCACATTTAGTTCTGTCTTGATTATATGGTTATTTTAATCATGTTTAGATTGGTAAAGTTTGCTCTCAAATTTCAATTTACCAAGTTTGTATTTTATGATCTTTTCAATCCTCTCTTTTGTATCCCTTTTTAAAATTTCTATAGTTTTGTTGTTCCTTGCACTTGTGTGCAATTTATAGTTTAAGGGCTAAGTGTTGATAACAACTTCACTTATGCTAAGTATAGGGCCATGACTTATTGGTCTAATCACTAAGGTATGGTTTCACAATTTGAGTAAGAGTGCTTTCAATGATTTTAATGTTATTCTAGTTAGAGTGCTTTCAATGATTTTAATGTTATTCTAGAGGACTACAAACCGGCATAAAGTGCTTTCAATGATTTTAATGTTATTCTAGAGGACTACAAATTGGCATAAATAATTTAACAGATAGGCAATTTAATAGAGTTGAGAATCTGTGGCCTTGTTTGCCCTCTGGTAAAAACATCACGTGTTCATATTTCCAGTACATGTGACCATTCATGCTTGGGAGGTCCTAGAAAAACACAAAGCTGTTACGAAATCAGAGTATGATGGACTAAGGGCTTCATTTAAATAAAAATTTTAAACGCAAACATAATGTCGATCTCAGTATATGTTGGTCACTCCAAATGAATCTTTCCGTTCTTCAGATTTTAAAATGTTTGTGGGTGAGGTGGCCTGCCCGACAAAGGCATGAGAATTTAAACTCAGGAAACACTAAAGTGGGGTCCATTTGTTTTGTTTTGTTTTGTTTTTTTTTTTTAACTTTACTTTTCATTTTTTTCTCTCGGGGAAATGTTAGGCAGACTGCCCGGGGAAGGAAACGTGTAGCACGGGATCAATCATTTTTTATCTTTTACTTCTTCGTGGCTGGCGCGGCGGCTCACAAGGCACTTAACAATCTAATTTCGTTTGCATTCTATTTTTTGAACTTTGCAGTCTTAATACTATTTCATTTGCATTAATGATTGGCTTTGGAGTGGGCTCAGCAGCAAGGTTGTTACATGCCCTTTTTAGATTTTTATGATTTTTACCCGTCCTTACAACTAATGGATCCTCTGCAAAAGAGTAACACATGGATATTTGTTAGATTTTGGAAGTAATATCTATTTGCAAATTTCCATCATTGAATTTTCATGTTTAAGGCTTATCAAGTTGAATTGTTTTAATTTGCATTTGCAGCACAAGGATTTTTGATGAGCTAGGTGCTGGAAATAGTCAGGGTGCACTACTAGCAGCACATTCTACCATGTGTTTGTCATTCACAGAGGTTTTAATAAAAAGAATCACATTACTCTCACTGAAAAATGTCTCAGGTCGTTTATTTAGTAATGATACTAATGTCATTCATCATATGAAGAACATGATGCCAATACTTTCAGTGTCAACTATGTTGGAGGGGTTTCAAGCTCCTTTGTTAGGTGAAGAAGACTTCAAAATACATTTTCCATTAATATTCTGAATCCCTTGATCTTCCAAACCCAAAAAATGTAATGGAAGTTTACATATGGTTTCTCCATCAAAAGATTTTTATTTAAAAACAAACGTGAGAGAACATTTACCTAGATAATCAAACCATATCTTTTCTGCATCATAAATTATAACAAGCATCTCCATAGCATCTGAATTCTGCAATTTCATGAGTGCATTGTACTTGGTTTTTGCAACTTCAAGCTGAGCAAGGTTTCTAGCAGTAGCTCAACTACTTCTAGCACAAGCTTAACACCCATGTTTGATGGAGGTAGAATCTACTTGAGTTGATAATGATGATAAAGGTTCCAATTCTAGCATAAACATCATACTCTATTATCAAAGTTGTTATCTTCGAACTTCTTGCTTTGCTTCATGACTTTGTGTCAAAAAATTTCAGTTTTGAAGGTAACCGTCTCATGCTTGGCCCAACAACGTCATTTGAACTAAGCTAAAAAGGTTAAAAGGGGTAATGTCAACAGTAGAGTGTGAAAGTTCTTATTAATCATCCTATGATCCAAGAGCTTCATGCCATGAAAGGATCAGGTACTTTGTCATTTGGGCAAGACCAATCTATCAGCTCTCAATTAATGTAACCAGCATATATCACATACATGATATTTAATCTAGTTTATCTTTTTCTTAACTTCATTCAGACATAAACAATAATATTAGTTTAAACTCAAAGCAATGATTTAAGGACATGATACTTCGGAAAAATTTAATGACAAAATTTTTTCATGTAGCCAATATGATAGTTTAGAAAAACTTGACTATGCTAGATTGGTGTACCCTTTAGATCACAAATCTAAATTGCATATCACAAATTACATGCTCTAAACAATGCTTCACTAATGTTATTTAAAATGTTTTTATATGGTAAACTGTAATCATAAATAACAAAGCTCAAACCTCTTTCCTAATGTCCACATTTTAATGAAAAAGTCTTTTAAAAAACTTAGCACCTTTTTGTTCAAGTGAAAAGTCTACCTAAGAGGCTAAGACTTTGATGAATTTACATCTTGGTACCATCAACCTTGGCATTAACTAGTCATTACCATTTCAAGATTTGTTGAAATTTTGATTTGTCATGAATAATTCCTGGGCAAACTAAACAAATCCTATATCCATGGCAATGGCAGGTGTAGTGCAAAGTAGTCTAAGTGCAATGCCTATGATGAAAATGCTTTATGCTTTGCTCAGAGATGCATCAAATTTGAGTGCACTTGAAAGTGTTCCGTTGCAGTTCAAAGTAGAAATAAGAAAGGATCCAAGTGGACTTGAAGCCACTTTGTCTGACATGGAGTCTTCATGGATTTGCCTAAAGTGAAGGATTCCAACAAGCATTCCATGCAATGAAGAGAATCCAAGGCAAGGGAGCCTATGACAAAGATCCAAAAGCTATCAAAATCTAATCAAATTTTATTTTCTACTATGATTAGAGAAACTTCATAAGTCAAACCAATTTTATTGAAATAAGGTTAGGATGATGATGATAATATTACAGAAACTTGTAAAGAACTTTGGTTTTGTATTGTATTTGTCTTTGTGCCTCCAATCTATGTTTCTCTTACATCCATATTGCATCTCATCTTGTTGACAAGGCAATGGCAATAGCTTACATGACTCAATGCAATCATGTTTCAAAATGAAATTAAGAAATCGGTTGTGGGTGAATGGTAAACTTGTTATTTTGATCCAAAGGTCAACTACCAATGAAGGGCCTCATTCTCTAAGGTTAAATTATATTTTATATTGGAAAAAAAATCCATGAAAAGAATTCTAAAACCGATGTGGCTTGATAGATCTAAGTACTTAATAAATGTAAGTAAGAATTCAGTTTTAGTTTAGGTTTCATTTTCATAACCCTTTAGAAAGTCTCTATTTCAAATTCATAACCCTTTGAAACCCTTGTTATTTATAGGCCTCATCCTATAGTACTAAATTATATTTCTTATTGGAACAAGAATTTCATGAAAGGAATTCTAAAACTAGTATAGTTTGGTGGATCCAAAAAGTTAATGAATATAAGCAAAAATTCAATTTTGGTTTAAGTTTCCTAACCCTTTTGTAGGGGCTTGTTCTTCCTGACTAAAGGATAGATAATGTAAAGTTAAATAATATTTTCTCAAATTGTTTAATCCTATATTACACATTATTTCAAATTTCTATGAAGGGAAAAGATTCTCTTCGGTCAAAATATAATATATATATTATAAATACATAGCTAAACTAGTTGGGATAACTAACAGTAAAATAAACGCATATGAAATATAAGCAAGAAATTATTCTTAATTAAGGTTACACTACACGTAACGACTTCCTCTTGCTTACTCTTTACCTTTTGTAACCATTTCAAAACCGAAGGTATTTTTGGAAAAAATTACATTGTTGGTTTTTTAACCCCTTTTAATGACTTACAAATAGTTTTTTATATTAATAAAATCTTAATTTTACCCATTAAAAATGATCATTTTTATATACAATGTTTCTTGGAAACTTTTCGCTCTTGCATTACATTGAAAAAGAATGACTTTAAAGAGATCCATGGTTGACAACTTATCTTCCACTAATAAAATATGGGTCTGTCTTTTCCTTTATCTTTATAAGAAAACAATTTCAAAGTGTGAATCTCAAGATTCACGAGCTAGATGCAATGCTACTGAAAAAATCCATGAATTAGAATTTTGCAAATTAAACGAAAAGTTTTGAAAATTAGAGTGTCTTCAAATTTTTATGTAATTGCAAGGTTGGCATCTTGAAATATCAAATAGAGGTGTTATACATCAGTACAATAATTACTGTTGCATAGGTATAGTCCAAAGATTGTTGTAGTGAACCCCATCATATTTGCTATCTATTTTGTTTTGTCTCTTTTCAAGTAAATGCATCCAAATTGTTAAAAAAATTCTTGATAAAAGGTTTTTGGTAGGTTTTTCTTGTTTTAAGTGATTCATGATTCTTGTACAAGTTCAAATGTTGGATACTAAAGGTGACCCTCAAGCTAATTCTTATCTTTTCTTCCTTTTCTGGTTCATTATCATTTTAATATTTTTATTTTTGTAAACTAGAGCTGTAACTTGTTATTATTTTTGTTCTTGAAAAATAGAGTTGCAGCTTGCTTCTTGTTTTGCTATTCTTTTTATTTTTTTTCAAATGTTACAATAAAATTAAAACATTTGGAGAATTCTAAAATTTTACATTGATGCGAATTTGAAAGAATTTTTTAAATAAAAATATACATTTTTGGCTTTTGAAATTTTGTTGGCAAACAAAAATATCCAAATATATAATTACTTTTGGTTTAGAAAGCACCTTTCATAATTATGGTCTAGTAATATGCTGGTGTACATAATGCCGTGGAAAACAAAGAGAATTATGTGGCACATGGACTTTAATTAATCTTGCTATTGTACTAGTTGCAGTCGAAACTCTACCAGTTGCAACAGACAAACACACCTGAAATTATCTTAAGAGTTCTTGATTTTACGTATTTTTCCTTTCCCCTCTCTGTAATGTTTTTGTCTTATGTAACAAGATTGCACATGTTTCTTGCAAAGTACACATCAAAGATTATTAGAGTTTTGCTTTCAAGAAAAGCAAATTAAAAAAAAAATAAGACAAACTGACAAAAATTACTTTCTAGGAACAGAGGAATCATTGGTTTTAGGCTTTTAGACCTGTTTACTAAAACATCAATCATGTGGATTATAAGATATGTAGAAAAACAAATTCTTTCTGCTAATTGATGTTAAATTTTTTATGGGTTGATTCTTATCTAGAATCACACCGACCAGCCTTTAAATATTCTGATATTTGGTTAACTGAAGCAGGTTTTTGACAAATGCTTTGCTCTATGGGGGATTCACCAAAACCCATGTTTTCAAATAGGCCAAGATAGATGATTATGTTTGTTTCCCTAGTTTTTCCTACAATGGTTGCTCATTATGTGAAGTCACATGAACCGTGGATGAAGTGGACCTCTACAGAAATTGGATAGGGGTTCAAGAGGCAACTGAGAACTTACGCTTTCTTTCTTATATAAACTCATGTAGACATTAGAAGAAGTATCAAGTCATACAACATTGGACTCTTGAAAATGGATAGAGATTTGTTGAAGGAGCCTCTATTATTGTTAGAACAGAAATTAATGAAGGATCTTTATGTTTGAAGCAAAGTTGGTATGTTTTGGGTAATGAGGTTAAGAAGTAGCTGGCAATGGCAATTCCCATGATTGGGATGAATATGTTGCATAGTTCTCTGCGACTTGCCTCTCTCATAACTGTGGGACATCTCAATGAGCTCTTACCTTCTAGTGCTTCTCTTGCTACATCACTTGCCAATGTTACTGGCTTCAGTCTCCTAGTACACTTCTTCTTCTTCTCTTTTCCTGCCATCTTCCTTGTATTCTGTTTAAATATGCATATAGATATATATATTTATTGAAGTTATGTCTTTTGACAAATATGTTATATGAAACAATGAAGCCTATAAAGGACAATAATTTACTGCAGATAAGTTTGAACTATCAATCTAGACCTATTTTTGTTAAGGAAAATGATTACAAGGTGCATGGCTTATTTAATTTGGTGTAATACTTCATTATGCAATAATGACCATATTAGGTCCTGTATGGATATTTTTTTTTCTTCTCTTCTATTCTGTTTTGTTTTAATACATCTCTGGATCTATACTGGTCATCTTATACATGTCACAATAAAGATAATTATATATATATAAGTACATAAAAAGATTATTTTATTTATAGCAGGAAAAATGAAAGAACATATAAACCACCATCTGCATGCATTTTATAAATAATTATTTGATTTATAATTCCTCCACATATAACTGTGTTTGATTCTTCTGATTTCCTTTAACAAGAAAATTGGGCCATGCATTTAATCCTACAGCTTAATGGTTAAGACATTGGTTTGAAGAGTTCCTGTGTTGTCATCTATAGCTCTTGGAATTAAATAATTGAAAGAGTAAAATCAATTCATCATAAACATTTGTATTTGATGCATAGATATTGGTAAAATCAGGTCATAAACATCATCTTATATTGTAACCTTAGGGTAAACTAAACTAGGCACTATATGGGTTTTGTTAATTTTCTTATATTTTCTACAAGAGATAACATTACGTAAAAATAGTCATGCTATTGAATGAGGTTGATAAATTTGTGGTGATTTTCTTTTCTTTTCTTTTTGGGACACTTTGGAAAGGCTTATGCTTTAGAAACTCTATGCGGTCAAGCATTTAGAACAAAACAATACCATTTTGTTGGCATTCTAATGTAGAGAGCAGTGATCATCCTATTTTGTACATGCATACCATTGTTCATAATGTGGGTATTCATGAGACATGTTCTATTAGCCTTTGGTTAGGATCCCTCAATAGTTTTTGTAGCAAGGGAGTATGCTAAGCGGTTGATTCCAAGCTTGATTGCTTATGCATTTCTTCAACCATTGGTGAAGTTTCCACAAACACAAAGCATTGTCATGCCAATGATGCTTAGTTCTGCATTGGCCTTGGTTGTCCATGCACCCTTGTGTTAGTACTTGGTTTTCAAGATTGGGTTAGGAACTAAAGGTGTTGCACTATCTATGGCCTTTTCCAACTGGTTAAATGTTGCAGTCTTATCATGCTATATCAAGTTTTCTACTACTTGCAACAAAATAAGAGCTCCAATATCAAAAGAGGCTTTGTATGATATCAACAACTTTCTAATGTCCCTTCCACATTGATGTTATGGTACAAAAAAAGTTGACAATTTCTTCTCTACGACCTTCTTATCTTGATGTTGATGAAGAAATTTTGTTCTTGATTTAAATATACAAAAATGTATAAACTCATCTTTTGTTGCTACTAGTACTATAACAGTTTAGAGTGGTGGTCTTATGAAACATTGCTACTCTTTTTTCGCCTATTATCCAACCTAGAGGTTCAAACCTCCGTTCTTTCAATCTGGTAAGCAATTGAATCTATACTTAAAGCAGTTTTAGGTAGACTATTAATCTATTATGTATTCACAATAAAAACTTTCTTCAATATTGTGCAGCTTCAATACATTTTCATTTGCATACACAATTCCCTATGGGATTTCATTAGCTATTTACTTTCTAAAGTTTCCAACAATCAATTTTTGAATTAAGTTTTTTAATAAGCACAAACCTTTCACTATGAAGCATTGTACTCTGCAACACAAGGGCTTCAAATGAACTTGGTGCAAGAAATTCAAAAGGTGCATACTGAAAGCTGTGTGCAGCTGTATGCATTTCAATTACAGAGTCTCTTGTTAGAGGAGCAACTTTATTCTCCCTTAGGAATGTCTTGGGTCATGTGTACAATAATGAACAAGTAATTTAGAAAATGGCTGCCATGATACTCATTCTTGCAATATCAACCATTATGGACAACTTACAAGGTGTCTTGTCAGGTATAAGCATAAAATTTTTGCCTCTATGCAGTTAGAATAAAGCTAAGATGATGATGCATAACTTTCCCTATGTAATTAGGGGTACCCTAGGATGTTGATGATGTTGCATAAATTTGACAATCAAGATTTAAGAACTGGATTAAACCATTCATAGTTTGGTAATCAAGTTCTAAGAACTAGACTAAACCATGCATACTTTGAGAGCATAGTACTATTTCATAGTGATCCTGCATTTCACTGTAAAGGTCATAGCATTAGACTTTTTTTGAAATTCAGTTATTACTCATGAATTATGTCCAATAGATCTCTATTCTTGTGTAAATGAAATAAAATTCTAATGTCCATTTACAATAATTGGATTTACCTTGCTTTGCAGACATCATGAGCGGTTTTGGACAACAAAAATTAGGTGCAATCACAAATTTGTTAGCTTATTATATTGATTCTGAGTCATTATAAACTACATAAATATTAGACATTTATTTACTTATGCATTTTGTATAAACTAATTTGTCTCACATATCCTTTGAACTTAAAATTAAACTTAAAAGGCTTGATCTTAAATTTTAATGTTTTTATATCAGGGTCTCTAACTTAGAATTCTAGGTGGCCTTGCAACATAGACGATCTTGCCCTCTGTAGCCACTGGATGCATGGACTAGAAGGCACAAGTAAGTTGTCTCCATCCAACTGTAAAACCATTACTTGAGAATTTTAATTATCACATAGCAGTATATGCAATTTAATATGATATTTGGTTTAGGATATAAAATTGTCTTTATTTTCATCATACATTTCATAGGCAAAAGAGGCAAAAGTTAGAATGCATGCATCAACATTACCAATGTTTAACATAGACAAATCAAAGGTAAGAAATTTTTAAATAATTGATAAATCTGGAAAAAAAAAGTATCACTAATTTCAATGGACAATTGACAACGTTTTGATTTGATCAACAAGATGCATATTAGACTTACCTCGATTCTGTCTCTTGAAGACAAGTTGGTAGAACACAGATCCATCATTATTGGGATACTATGCAAAAGACATAAAAAGGCCTAAAATTTCACAGAACATTTGTCCATTATTGTGATCTTTTGCATTGACAACAAAATGAATATTTCAATCAATTGTCTTAGTTCCATGGTGATTCCCATATCTAAGAAAGCATTTATCCTTTGCATGATTTAAGCAGTGCAAATTACATTTACCAGTGTTAAATCAGCCCAAGCTTAACTTTTTCAAACTCACTTGATTGTATGCCAACATTACAGTATGAAATGAACCTTTAAAACCACCACGTCATCCTTGTGCCATTCTTATGGTTAAGTTAACAAGATTGACACCAATAATTCAAAACAACCGCCTTTGTGGTTTAAAATGTTTTTTGAAATTAAAAGTAAAGGCATATTAACATTAATACTTATGCAGATGTTGAATTAAAAACCTTTAAAAACATCTAGTATCACAATTGATTTCTCTCATAACCATAGTTCGTTCTTGGAAGGAACTACAATTTTGATTTTTATGGATTGAAGTTAAACAAGTAAACAATTTCAAATGTTAAATTGGGAATCCACTTCTCACAAATAATGGAAACTAAAATAAGATATTTTATTACATCCATAGAACCAAAGGATGTATTAGACAGCCAATACATTCAAGTTATGAAAGACAAATACAAACTTAACAAAATTGCCAAGTGTCACTAATGCAACCAAAATAAATCATACAAATTTTTTGCAGCAATGTTGAATTTTTGCATCATATGCTTAATCATTTAATACCATAAGGCAAATGCAAAAAAACATGTTGTTTATCATTAGGGTTCCACACCCACATCACTTGCATGTGTACTCTTCTTTTAGTAGGTAAATTATATGTTTCACTCTATATCCACTCTCTATCTATAGTCAATGTGAACTTAAACAAATACTATCCTTAGACAATGTGAACTTAAACAAAGGTTGCAATAGCAAAACTTAATTACCTCTTAATATGTTCTAAGTAGAATTTTTCTTTCCTTCTACATTTAATCATAACCTTGCCAAAAGAAATTGTTTAACCAACTTCGAAATGTGTTTAAGACACTTTGAAACTTTGAAGTCTTTTGCCATTGTTTAAATGCTAAGTGAAAAGCAAAAAAGGCCTTAAAAATGACAAGATCACTTGTTTAAAAAACATTTTAACAATTTCTTTGTGTTGCCTTACAAATAACAAGATTCAATTATTTGTCTGCCAACTAGAGTTCACCTATAACTCAAGCATTTTAACACCTATATAAAAATCAATCAATAAATTCCATCTTTGAATGAAGTTCTTAGTAAAGCATTATTCCACTTCACTAGAGGTAGCATAAACAATCATCCTTTCTTCAAATAATGTAGGTAATAAAACATCTTTCAAACCATTACAGAAATTAACATAGCTTTGGAAATACAAGGAATCTATCAAAATAGAGATTATTTTATAAACAATTACTTTATAAACAACTCAAATATTGTTTATTGACATTGATAATAATTGCAAAAGAGATGTGGGCACAATTATTATAACAATTGCATATGAAAAATGATAATGAAAATGATACCCTAAATGATAATGAATCTAGTGTGCTTCAAAATGTCTTGCCAAGAAACACAATATGCAAATTGCAAATGATACAATAATTGTTATCTCCTTGCTATATGTGGAAGCTAGTTATCTCCCCTTTGTGTTCAAATTACTAACAATTTGTTGTGAAGATGCTAAATAAGTATGCAATAATTGCTACAAGAAAACATTCACCCATAGTGTCACATAATGATAATTGTTATATTTTTTATATGTATGAAATATCATTCTCTCTCCACTATGTTTTTGTGTGAAAGAGCATCTGAGCATTAGATATGTGCATTTTTGTGCATTTTGCAAGAACTTAATTTAAGAATTGTCAACTATAGCACATTAAGCATTGATGCATGAATGCTAAAGAAAAAAAAGAGTCACCAACCAAAGGCTTAATGCTCATCTTGATGAGGTAGATCTTGAAAGGATCAATGAATAAGCAAAAGCCTAAGCTCTTTTCGAGTGGTTGTACCAAGGCTCAAACCAATTCATTTGATACCATGAATATCTAAGAATTGGTAGTATGAATATGATACAAGTTGGATATATAGCTTCTACTTTCAATTAAAAAAGCATACATTAGTTATTACATAGAGGAACACTCAATTAAGTGGTAAGACTTGAGATGCCAAATCAAAATCATAAATGACTAATCCAACTAATGGAGTCAAAGCAAAGCAAATAGGAAAATCATATTTTTAAATCAAATTAAATCAGAACTAAAGAATACAAATTACCATACATGTGTCTGGTATTCATATATGCAACCAGCTGAATAAAATATTTAAAAACAATATAGTCATATTTCAGATTTCACAAAATGAACATTAAATATGGCATCTTGAAAGTTGATCAACTAGGTTCCTGCAACATTTATATTTGGAGAGAACTAACATTAATCCTAATATTATTCCTTGACAATACAAAAATCAATGATTGTTGTTGTTGGAAATAAATCAGTAGATATTGGCTCCAACAACTTTATTTAAATATGATGTTAAATATTCCTAATAAGAGCCCAAAAATATATTTGGAAATTTGATACAAAATGCAAGAAGCTCATGGTCTAGTAAAAAAGAACAAAATCGTTAGTCCATGTCATTTTCTACCAAGATGCTCACCAGTTATAGTGCATTAAGATATGAGAACGGTCTAACCAACCCAATAAATTGGACCTAGAAATTCCCTAATTTTCCAAATGCTTATAATAATGACAATATTTTTGAGAGTAAGTCACAACTTAAAAAGGAAATAAAGCAACATCCTAAATGCATAATATAATATCATAACCTAGACCCTCAATACTCATCTTGCCAGGCAAGGTCTCGAAAAAGGGTCAGTAGATTAGAGAAAGCCTAAAAAGCCTAACCTCTTTTCCAGTGGGTGTGCCTAGTAAATGCATACTACAATATTATTACACATGTGGGTGTGTGTACAAGCTATCCTTGCAATATTCTCTCTCTGATCCTTGAGAAATCAATTGCAAGTGATGATAAATCTATTACAACTATAATTTAATTTGATAGGTTATACATGTTGTTTATGTTGATAACATGGACCAGCAATATTAATTGAAAATCTAGAATGTTAAATACTTAAATAACACATCTATTCCCATGAGCTAACATCCCAAGTTCAACCCTAGTGGTCTATGTAGAAAAATAAAACTAATCCCGCAAAAGAAACTGTTCAACCCAAATCATATCCAAAAGATATGTTAAGCCTCAATCGTTGCAGATGTAATCTAAATCCCTTCAGTTTCAGTTTGGCAACTTCAAACAGAGCCCTAATTATCCTGACCCCTTAAGCGATATGTTGGAAGCGTCGAAAACTTCACAGAACAGATAAATACAGAAGATTACTGAAACCAACACCCAGAGAGAAACTGTTTCAAAAAACCAAAACCTGAAATTTTAAAAATAAGGCGGCAGCAGCAAGCATGGCTTTCCAGATTTATATCTATTATTTTTTATAAAAAAACCGGAAAGTAGAAGTAAATCAAAAGTTTAAAGAAAACCTCCTTTAGATTTGATGAGCTCTTAGTTAGACAAACTTCCTTGGGCATACACCCCAAGAGTTCTTTTAGTTTCTACTCTAAGCCCCTCTATGATGTGGAAAATTTGTTCCCTTTAAGAATAACTATGGCCAAGGCATCAGTGTAAGAGTGAATAGTATCTATCCATGGTGGCATCCAAGGGTTCATGTGTTTCTTGTTTCTAGCCTTGGATTTGCCTCCTTAGATTAGACATTCTAAAGTATGTCTCGTATTTGTCATTATATAGCTCTAACATGGTACTCCAACAGTGAATGGATTCCAGTTCCAAGGACTGGTACTAGCTTTCAACTTCTTTGATGAGTATCCTAGGAAAGAGCTTGAGTTTTTGCCATTCATTTTCTATGTTTTGTAAGGCACAGGCATCATGGAAAGCTTGTAGATGTGTCTATGGATTAGAGTTGTATCCCTATCAAATCTTGGGATATTATTAATGTCTAAGTACTTGATCCTACTATCTTTTATGTGTTTGGTTGGAATTCTAACTGCCTCTACAATATTGAGCATGCTTTGAGTCACCAAAAAAGGTTCATCATCATCATTACATCGATGATGCTGATGATGGTTTTGGCCATCCCTACGGTCTTGATAGTCTTCATGGTAATTTTTGTCTTGTTGATCACCTTCATCATGATCATTTTGACAATGACTTCTATGAGAACCAAAAGATGAAGAGGAATGTTTGAAATTGGATGAAGAGGATGGAGAGGAAGGTGGACCATCACTACCACTTTAGTGTCTACCACCACTTTTTTTCTCATTATGACCACCATCCTTAGATCCCTTGCTATTGTGATGTTTGCCCAAGTCTATACCTTGACTATCACTCTTTCCTGAACTTAGTTTATGAATAGTGGATCATAAGTTCAAGGTTGCACCCTCATTACCAGTATTAGGGGGTGGAGAATCTTCATGTTGAGAACCTTCAAAGGGAGGATCCTCATTGTCATCTTGATCTAGTAGGAATAAGGGATTAGTATAATGTTTTTCCTTTGTAGCCTCATGATGTCGCTCTTGGTGTCAATCTTGCTTGTGTTGTGTTTTAGTAGGATAGTAGTTTCAAGTATCATAACCATTTACAATGTATTCTTTGTGAATGATGAGTGGCGAGGTACCCCTATGCCAAACCATATGAATCACAGGCATTCAAGTATGATTTGGTCGAATCCCACAGACTTTAATTACCAAATATGCTAGAGCTAAATGGTGAGTTCATGTTGTTCATTCGTTGTCTTCCTAGTCTCACTTGTGAAATGCAAGTGTATGGTTAAGTGTGACAGAGGCATAAGATTTTTATCCTTTTATGTTTTATCAATTTGATCACCTAAAAATAATAATTAGAGTGAGAGTAGCTAAATGCTAAGTGAACTATTGTCTAATCTAGCCTAACACAAGTAACCGTCCCCACTTCCCAGACACATCTTAAACTTCATGTAAACACTGTTGGGTTGTCAAACGCTAATTGTTTCTAAGCTACCAAGAGTCACACATATGTT
>MNCI01021612.1:106709-129074 GCA_015680685.1 Gnetum montanum
CTCAATTCTCAAGATAATGCCTAAGGAACATTATACTTAGAAACAAAAGAAAAGGAAGATTGATTTCCAAAAAAAATTTATACAAAGATATAGTAAAGTTTTCTTGCTTAACAAAATAATGAAATAGTCACAAAATAGTAAGGCAATAATAATTAGATACAAATGTGGTACTTGTAAACTTTTTTACCATTATGCTTTCTTAAGCATGAACCTAGTTTGCATATGGTGTGTTGTTGAACAACATTAAGCAAATTAGCATAACTAGTGTTAAGATCCATACCTTGTAGTTGTTGAGTAGTAAATTTATATGGATGATGTAACATATTTATTTGTAAAGCCTACATGAAAAAACAAAATGAAAAGAGAAGTCAATGAAAAAAATAATTCTTGCATCTTTCTAGTAATATTAGCAAAAACATTTTTGCAACTAGATAAAGAAATTCAAATAGGATAGTATTGCTATGGTTGGTAGAGCTGCTTATAGTTTCCTTGAGGTAAGATAACCTTCTAGATAATTTCCTTTTGGTGAATTTTTAATTTAAGGCATGAACCACAAACTCCTTAAGGTGTGAAAAAACTAGATAATGTCTCTTAATATTCTCATATTGACATACATTAGATTCTTTATCATCTGAATTAGAGTTGATAGCCTCTTCTATTGCTATTTCTTTTTCCTTTGACTAGTAGTAGTCCTTTNATATCAGGGGGTAAGATGATGTTGCCCTCCATATCATGCCATCAAAGTTGTTCATCTTGATGTAGGATGAAGATGAAGTCTAGTACATACTCATCTAGATGAGTATATACCACTTTACACTTGTGGGATCGGTGGTTTGACATCTTCATGTTTGTGAGAAGAAGAAGACATTTTGCAAAATGAATAAAATTATTAGTGTGCTTAGTAGTTTATATGTCATTGAGAGTGATGTTAACCTTGAGTTCATCCAATGATATAAATAATATTCACTAATCCTAGATAGCACACGTTTCAACAAATGAAGTTCCCAACAATAGCGCTAATGATGAGCAACGAGGTACCCCTACGCCCAACCATACAAATCACAAGCATTCACATGTGATCTGGTCAAATTTCATAGACTTTATAGTTTTTAGTGCACTAGCCTTCTAGGAGCCATACGGTCATTTATTATCTTCTCAATTACACTTTTGACGTACACTGGTATGGTTAAGTGTAATTGAGGCATTTGATTTTTATCATTTTATATTTTATGGTTTGATGCTTAAAGGGAGATAAAGTAATTGAATAAACTAATTTAATTTAACTAATTAACTAATATCTAACTAGTCGTAACATAAGCATTTGGTCCCACTCTTCACACATGTCCTAAACTCATGTATTCACTATTGGGTTTACCAAGCGCTACGTTATTGGGTGTACCAAGCGATAACGCTGCTGGGATTACCAAGTGAATATGTGCTATGCTCGAAGTGGTTGTACTTATGTGTTTAATATATCTAGCTTATCTTGCTTAATTCCTTCATTAGCTTAATTATTGGAAAACATTTAATAAATAAATAAATAATTGAAAACATTAAATGCATAAATGAAACATTTAATCTATCTAGAGTGCCATAAGGTTTATCAAAAAGCTTTTCTTTATTGTTGCACACACTATTGTGCTTAGGTACAACAATGTTTGAATAAAGATCTGTACAGTCAATGACTCCTATTGTGGGTACTCAGAAGAAATAAAAAGAATTTAATTGTAAAAATGTCTAAGGTTAAAGAACTTAACTTAACCAAACCAAAAGATATGTAAGTGGGTCCTCCCCAAAGTAGGCACAAGCCTTTTATGCCCTTGCATAACTTCAAACTAAGGAGTTCGTGGGCACCGTGGATGATTAATGGTTATGGAAGGTTAAGTACAAAAAACCCTAGAAGTAACTAACTGAGAAACCCAACACATTAAACAAAACATTGAATTAAAACATGAAATTGGTAGTCAGCTGAGGCATAAAAAGCATAAATGGATGAGAGAGAGAATGGAATGGAGTTCCTAATTATGGTCACATGAAGTCCCTTGTGGAGTTCATAATTAAATGACTCGGTAGGATCCATCCTTAGTCCAGACCAAAACCAACCACTTTCAATGACTTGACATTCACATTCTAAGACTAGTCCATCCCTTGGGACACAAGAATACTCCCACAAAACAACCATCATTCCAAATTGAAGAAGAAGTAGGAAATGAGAAAGGGCCTTAGTTAGAGGAAACAAGACAAGTCTCATAACCATGCTTGTAGCCCTTTTATTTGGTCTAAGGGGTGTGCTTTGAATTTTCATATTTTTTTTGAATGGAAACCACACCATGCAAATACCCATGTGTTTTTGCATTTATTTTGTCCAAGGGGTATGCTTTGAATCCTCATCTCTTTTCTTTTCTTTTTTTTTCTAATGAGGACCACACCATGCAAGAACTTATTTGAATTCCTATTGTGGAATGACACAGAATGGTGAGAAGCTGACGCGAACACCCCCATACATAGGAAAATGGAAAAGCATGAAGAATACTACATCCCTTTGAAACCATAGCCTATCCAAACCTTTGATTCCTTCCCAATTCTAGAAACTACACAAGTCATAAATTTATTAAGGTTACATTAATGAGAAAGGGACTACACATTTTCAAAATAAGGAAAATCATAAAGTGAGTGGATGGATGGATGATGTGGACTCACTACTTGTTACATGAAAAGAAACCATGCCCTAGTTGTTAGTGACGACGTTCAATCAGAAACCAAACATTAACAATCAAATCACAAATGATACATACCACCATCAAGTAGCACATTACCATTGTACCTACCCCCCCCTTAGCAAAAGAGTAGAGAATTATACCAAACACAAGAAAAAAATATAAAAAAAAGTAAAATATTATTCAAGAAATATTAAATATACTAACAATGGTGTAAAAAAAAAACTTAGAAAAGATGAATAACCTAAAAAAAAAAAAGATGTAAAATAAAGAATATAAAAACAAAAAGTTGTAAAACCAAAAATGTGTAAAATAAAAAATTTAAAAGACTAAGGAGTCACATAAAGTGTTAGTATGGATGGCCATCTCCCCCATGACTAAGTTGGAAGGGAGAGATCCAAAAGATTGAGCATGGTTGTCCATCTAGCAAGGTGTTTATTAAGTTGGCTTGCTTGGGTTCATGGAAAGGTTTTAGTTGTTGGATGTTGACTAACTACTTCTTATTTAGGCTATCAAGTTTATATATAATCATGACCTCAAATGGAAAAGTCTCTTCAATAATGTAAGGTCCTTCCCACAATGTTTGAAATTTGGTTCATTAAGGTATGTGTGCAGGATTCCTGTAGAGAACCTTCTCTCCTAGTTGAAACTTGACTTTCCTTATTTTGAGGTCATGACGTTTCTTGTTAAATGCCTTATGCATTTTGTTGGATGATAGGGATATTAATCAATTTTCATCTAGCAAGTTGAGGTTCATTAATTTTTCTTTCTGTGCTAGACTTAGATCCATGTCAAGGTCACAGGCTATAGAGAGTGTATGGAGCTCAGATTGGATGGGCAGTGTTGGTAGTTTTCCATACACGAGCTCATAGAGAGAATAACCTATGGAGAGCTTCCATATGGAGAAATAGGCCCAAAGGGCATCATTTAATTTGGTGTTCCAGTCCCTTTGGTATTTACTAATAGTGCGTGTTAGAATTTTTGTAATCTCCTAATTAGTAACTTCAACTTGACCATTGGCTTGAGGGTGAGACGGTGTTGTGAGTTTGTGCTCAACCCCCAAGCACTGCACAAGTTTTCAGGAAGTGGCACATGTGAAATGAGTTCCATTGTCAAAAATTAATGCACGAGGCACACCAAACCTATTTATAATATTTTGTTGTACAAACTGAGTAGCAATTGTAGATGTATAGTTGGTGACGGCTATTGCTTCTGCCAACTTAGTGCAATAATCAACTACAACTATTATATACACCTTGACAAAGGTGCGATGGGACCCATAAAGTCAATGCCCCAAATATCGAATGGCTTGAGAGGTTGAATCCATTGTTGTGGCCCCTCCATTCAAGCTATCATTCCATCATCCCTTTGACAATGATCACAAGTGAGGATGAATTGGTGTGCATCCCTAAAGATTGTTGGCCAGTAATATCCTGCCATGAGGATTTTTATGATCGTGCATCTCCTAGCATAATGGCCCCCACAAGGACCTTCGTGAGCATCTTGGAGAATGCACAGATGATCTATGTTAGGAACATACTAGCATACCAAGCCGTAGGGACATACTTTATAAAGATTGTTGTTGATTTCATGAAATGCTTAACCTGGTGAAGAAACTATTATTTCTTCTAGGTGTCCAGCCCTTGCAGTAATTCTTGCTTAAGTAAATAAGTGAGAATGGTGTCATACCATCTTAGTTCATTAGGAATTTGTGCATTAATAGTGCCTATAAGAAGAAATTTGTCAGGAAATTGATTAGACAAGGGGCTTTCTTTCTCCTTGTCGTCCCATCTTAGTTGTGATAAGTTGTCAGGAACCACATTTTTCACATCCTTTCAATCTACCATTGTGAGATCAAACTCTTGCAAAATCATAAGCCACTGTATGACATGGGGGCTCATCATTGGTTTATTCATTAATAACCAGATGGTGCTATGATCTATATGCATGAACACTTTAGAACTAAGCACATAGTACCTGAATGTTTCTAAGGTAAACATAATGGTGTAGTTTAGCTATGCACTTGCAATACTCTAACTTGTGTAGTATATGTAATATGGATGTTTTTGATCATCCAGTTGTGTAAGCACTACCCCCAAAGAATAATTTGATGCATCAATTATCACATGAAATGTCTTGGACCAATCAAGTGCTTATAGAATTGGGGTTTCAACAAGCTTCTACTTCAATTGTTGAAATGTTGTTTCACACATAGGGGTCTAGAAAAATGGTGCATATTTCTTTGTTAATTTAACCAATGACTTGGCAATCTTAGAAAAGTTCTCAATGAAGTGCTAGTAGTAGCTAGTATGACCAAGGAATGATCACACTTCTTTAACTATTTTCTGTTGACAGGTTATTCCTTGGATGATCCTTATGGTTTTAGGGTTCACCTTGATTCTTGCTTTGAGATACAGTGCTCCAAGACTGTGCCTTCTTGGACCATAAGATGGCTCCTTTGCCAATTGAGCTAGAGGTTTGTTTCAATACATTTCCTCAACACCTACTCAAGACGGTCCAAGGCTTGCTCGAACATAGCTCTATAAGTAGAAAAGTCATCCATGAAGACTTCTACCCCACTACTGATTTGTTGTTGGAAAATGCTAAGGACTAATTGTTGGAATGTAGCTAGGACATTACATAGACTGAATAGCATTTGATGATAAGAAAAAGTCACCAAATGACTTGTGAAAGTCATCTTCGCCTAGTCCTTTGGTGCAATCCAAATTTGGTTATAGCCACTATAACTATCCAAGAAGCTGTAATAGTTATGCCTAGAAATGGTGTCCAACACTTAGTCAACAAAAGGCAATGAAAAATGATCTTTGAAAGTTGCCATATTAAACAGTTAGAAGTCAATGCACACACACCATTTGCCTTCTTTCTTTGGCACAATCACGAGTTAACTAACCCAATCACTATCTGCAATAGGGTACATGAATCTCGCCTTGAGGAGTTCCTCAATCTCCTCTTTGACAATCTACTTTAATTTGAGATTAAAACACTATTGTGGCTCTCATTTTAGCTTAATGGCAGGGTTAGTGTATATCCAGTGTTGGCATATTCTTAGATCTATTCTAGTGAGCTCAAAATATGACTAGGCAAAGGCTACTGACCATTCTTCAACAACCTTTATCAACGTCTTCTTTTTTCCTGTAGTAAGCTTGGCATTAATAATGACCAACATTCCATTTTTCAAGAACACATACTCCATTCTAGTCAATAATGTCTTTAACTCAAGGGGTTATTATTTGAAATTGTTAGGAATCTCCAACTCTCCCCAATTGATATCATCATTTACTCCCTCAAAGAGTTGGTGATGAACTTGCTTCAGTTCACCCAAACTTGCAACATAGTCACATGTTAGGCCCTCAATAGGTTTCATGCACAATGTAGTACTACTAGAATCAGTTATCAACCACTGGGTTCCTTCTTGTTTTATGGCTACCACGTACAAATATATTTGGATTTCAACTTCTAGTGCATACTACTTACATGCAGAGATAGATGTTCTCTTCACTGACCATAGCTTCTACATACAATGACACCTTGAATCATTGTACACAATACATGGAACCCTCTTCTTCTCGATCTTTCCAAATTCATTTTCTTTAGATATCTCTAAGAAAAGATATCTAATGCCCATTTTGGCATCAATAGTTCTTAACCACACCCTTCCCATAATAATTGGGAAGTCCCCCTTATAGTTCTTCATCTTGATTACTAGGAAGTCGATAGGATATGACCACCCACAAAAGGTGGTCATGATGTCTTCTACCAATCCTAATGAAATAGTGATGGACTGGTCTACCAACACTAGCTTGATGTTACTCTTCTTCAAGGGATGAAGGTTCCACATAGTGTACATTTCATGTGAGATTAGATTAACACTAGAACTAGAGTTAAGAAGAGCTTTACAAGGCTCATTCCTAGCAATTTGCAAATATACTAAGGGACTCTCAGGATTAGCTAACTTCCTAGGTAGGTTACCAGCTTGAATCCAGTCAGATACAACATGGGTCAACATTATAGTGTGGATTTGAGAGGGATTTTGTTTTGAATGGGACTTAGATAAAGGTGAGGTAGAGGAAGGTGGAGGAGTAGGACTACCAACCATTGATGTGTTTGAGGTCTTTGGCATACTGTAAGGTTAGAAGAAGGGTCTTTTCTTTAATCATGATTTTGACCCACTTGGTTGGTTAATAGATTGTAGATTAACCACCCTCATAGCATTTCTTTGCTATGGTTGGGTAAGAAATTCACCTTGCATGAATGGAGCAAGTGGTAGCTCTGCAGGAGGCATAGGAGTAGGTGCAAGAACAGAAGGAGCATGAGTATAGTAGGTGGAATCCCTCCTTGCATATGGCAATTGGTACACTTTAGGGGGTAGTGGTGAGGTTGGTAAGTAGCAACATGACCAGAGGAGTCCTGTGGAGATGAAGGTTGTTGAACATAATAATCATAGAAATTTGATTACCGGTAGGGGTACTGCTGTCTTGGAGGTGCCAACATCAACGATTATGGTTGTTGCCACTATTGGAACAATTCATAGGGTTGTAGTGGAGTTCCACTTGGATAGTACTACTATGGTTGGTGGAACTGTCAAGAGTTGGCTTGTGGATAAGGCAATCTTTTGGGTGTTTGCCTTTGTGCAAGTCGTGGATGTAAGGCATACACCCTAGATTCCTGCAAGTGTGACATAATTGGATAAAATCCCTTGAGATGTTCATATTGGTAGATGTTAGATCCATCATCATCATCTAATTTACTATCCGCAACCATATCTATCGCAACCATCTTACCATTACCCTTGGATATGGCAAGTTTAACTTCCTTATGTCTCCGACGCTCACGCTCACCACTTTGCTCCTTGGACTTTTCAACAATTTGTAAAATAGCTTCAAACTTATTATCCATGGAGTTCCATAATTGGTCAACCTTAGCCATGATTTCATATTGCAATTTCTGGAGTGGCAAGGTTTTTTTATTAGCCACCTCATCTCTAGTTAACTCATATCCTCACTATCACAAAATTGAACCCCCCTTTTGTGGATATAAGGGTTCCTATTGTATTCGTTTGCACTTTCTCACTTTCTCAATTCTCCCTCCTCCCTAGCTACCTACTTAATTAACTTTTGGATTTGATGGATACTTAACTCTATCAATCTCCCTTGAGCATAGACACCAAGGATTTTCCTTATTTCAAACTACAAGCTGTCTAGGATATGGTAGAGTTGATCAAGATGAGAGTATCCATGGTTGGGACACTTATGAAATAGAGTAATATCAGCCATTAGTGGCATCCAAGGGCTTATGGTTTCCTTTTTTTCACCCTTGGATCTTCTTCCTTAGATTGGACCCTTAGGAGTACATTTGATATTTTTCATTAAACAATTCTAACATCATACTCCAGTGCCGAATTGATTTTGGCTTCAAGGATTGGTACCAATTTTTTGCTTCCTTAATGAGTGTCCTTGAAAATAATTTCAACTTCTTCTAGTCATTCTTAATATTTTGCAAGGCACATGCATCCTAGAAGGCTTGGAGATGATTTTGTAGATCAGCATTGTAGCCTCCCTTAAACCAAGGGATGTTGTTCATGTTTAGCTTCTTTATTCTACTATTCTTTACATGTCTTGTTGGGATTCTCATGGCCTCTATAATGTTTAACATGCTCTGAGTGGCAAGTAGAGGTTCATGAAGGCCATGATGATGGTGCCTATGATGTTCTCTACTAACCCTTCTTTCATGGTGGTGGGTCTCTCTAGATTGTCCACGCCTTCGATCGCAACTATCTCGATGGTTCCTTCTATTGTTTTGGTCCTATCAATCACCTCCATCATGGTCATTCCCTCTATGGCCATGATCTAAGCTAGATGAAGAAGATGATGATGATTAAGGAAAATAGGAAGGAGAACTTACATCATGTCGACACCTACTACCCTTTCTTCGATGATTGCGACCACAATCTCAATTGTGACCACCATTTGCCCCCTTATCATGACTTGCTCCTCCAATTCCATTTTTGTCACTAGATCCATTTTAACTAGAACCTAAATTATGAATTATGGATTGCATGTTTTGGTTGAGGGCCCCTTGACCAAAGTTAAAGAGAGGAATATCACTAAAGGAAAAGCCCCCAAAAAAGTATTTGCCTTTATCCAATGGGCCAAGTAGAGGTGGGAAAGTGTTTGACCCCTTGCCCTTCAAAAGCTCATGTTGGTGCTCTAGTTGATGATCCCTTAACCTTTGTGCTTCAATTGGATGATAATCCCTTGAATTAGGATCTTGCATCTCATACTCCCCATGAAGATGTTGAAGTCCATGTCGTGCAAGCATTAGCTAGAGCATAGCTAGAACAGATCAATCCAGTGGCAACACGATGTTGCCTTCCATGTTGCGCCACCACAACATTTCATCTTAATGTAAGATGAAGGTGAATTCTAGTACATACTCATTGGGATGAACATATACCACCTGGTATTGTTGAGGCACCTACTCTGTCCTAGGTGGAGATAAACTCCTGTGAGAAGAAGACATTTTATGTTAATGAATCTATATGCAGTGTGTAGTTAAGGTTTAATTTAGTTGTAATAATAATTTTATTTTATAAGCTTTGACTCTTAAGGTTTGAACAACAAGGTTACTAAGTTTCACTAAGTCTATATAGCGCACGTAGAACTAAAGTCCCTGGCAATGATGCCAATGATGAGTGGAAAGGTACCCCTACGTCCAACCATATGAATCATAAGCATTCACATGCAATTCAGTTGAATTCTGTAAACTTTAATTACCAAGTACACTAGAGCTAAATGGTGAGTTTGTGTTGTCTATTCATTGTCTTCCCAGTTTCACTTGTGAAATGCAAGCGTATGGTTAAGCGTGATTGAGGCATAAGATTTTTATCCTTTTATGTTTTATAAATTTGATCGCCTAAAAATAATAATGAGAGTGAGAGCAGCTAATTGCTAAGTGAACTATTGTCTAATCTAGCCTAATAAAAGTAACTATCCCCACTTCTCGGACACATCCTGAACTTCATGTAAACACTGCTAGGTTGTCAAACACTAATTGTTTTTGAGCTACCAAGAGTCACACATATGTTCAAAGGGGTCATGCTTGTGTATTTTAATTAGTTGCTTAATTAATCAAAATTAATTGTTGAATGAATGACATTAAATGTGAACTGCATGAAATCATAATATATAAATGCATAAAGAAAGAAAGTCCCAAATGCTACAAGGATGAATCAAAGAGCTCATATTTATTGCCAACACAATGGTATATTCAGGTACATCAATGCCTGAATAAAGATCTGATCACACTTAGACCTCCTACTATGGGCACTTGGAAGAATATTCTAACTCTCAAATGAAGAAACTGCAAGAATTTCACTACTTGACTTCCAAAAACTACTACCAAATTGTGTGCACAGGGGCTATATTTATAGGCCCAAGAGTAACCTTGTGATATCGCATACCTAATATCACATCTTGGGTTGTGATATCATGTACCCGATATCACAACCATTCCGATATTGAAGCTTGAGTAAAACATAATTCATCAGTGAAGATCTGAGATGTCCAACTTCCTAAGGATTTGAAATAGTATCCCAGCACAAATCAATTGGGGGGTAAGACGATGTTGCCCTCCATATCATGCCATTACAATTATTCATCTTGACGTAGGATGAAGGTGAATACATACTCATTNCCATTCCGATATTGAAGTTTGAGTAAAACATGATTCATTAGTGAAGATCTGAGATGTCCAACTTCCTAAGGATTTGAAATAGTATCCCAGCACAAATCAATTGGGGGGTAAGACGATGTTGCCCTCCATATCATGCCATTACAATTATTCATCTTGACGTAGGATGAAGGTGAATACATACTCATTTGGATGAGTATATACAACTATGCACTCTTGTGGGATCAATGGTTTGACATCTTCATGTTTGTGAGAAGAAGATGACATTTTGCAAAATGAATAAGATTATTAGTGTGCTTAGCAGTTTATATGTCATTGAGAGTGATGTTAACCTTGAGTTCATCCAATGATATAAATATTGTTTACTAATCCTAGATAGCACATGTTTCAACAAATGAAGTCCCCAGCAATGGCACTAATGATGAGCAACGAGGTACCCCTATGCCCAACCATACAAATCACAAGCATTCACATGAGATCCAGTCAAATTCCATAGACTTTATAGTTTTAAGTGCACTAGCCTTCTAGGAAGTGAATCTTGCCATAAGGTCATTTTTTATCTTCTCAATTACACTTGTGATGTACACTAGTATGGTTAAGTGTAATTGAGGCATTTGATTTTTATCATTTTGTATTTTATGATTTGATTCTTAAAGGGAGCTAAAGTAATTGAATTAACTAATTTAATTTAACTAATTAACTAATATCTAACTAGTCCTAACATAAGCATATGGTATTACTCTCCACACATGTCCTGAACCCATGTATCCACTGCTAGCTTACCAAGCACTACACTATTGGGCGTACCAAGCGATAATGCTATTGGGATTACCAAGCAAATATGTGATATGCTCAAAGTGGTCATACTTATGTGTTTAATCTATCTAGTTTATCTTGCTTAATTCCCTTATTAGCTTAATTATTGGAAAACATTCAATAAATAAATAAATAAATAATTGAAAACATTAAATGCATAAATAAAACATTTAATCCATCCAGAGTGTTGCAAGGTGTATCAAAAAGCTCATCTTTATTATTGCACACACTGTCATGCTTAGGAACAACAATGTTTGAATAAAGATCCATACACTCAATGACTCCTATTGCGGGTGCTTAGGAGAAATATTCTAACTCTCAAATGAAAAAATTGCAAGAGCTTTGCTATTACTGAAATCTCATTACCATAAATGCGATTGGTGTACACGTATTTATAGCCAAAAAGCAAACATTGCATCGATGGGACCTCATCAATGAGGCCCAGTCAACGAGGTCACGTCGACAAGGCCTTGTTGACACAACCAACAAAACTGTGACTCATTAACCTCTGAACTTGTCAAAATTGAAACAATGGAGATAGAGTAGTATCATAGAAAATCCACATATAGTGGTAGAGTTCTAGCATTGTTGTCACATTACCTTTCTAAATATAGTTTTAATGAAGGAATTCTATGTTGTTGAGTACGAGATGCAATATGAGTGGCAACATCATAGATCTCCATATGTGCATGGTTTCCTATGAATACAAGGTGCTCCAAAGGTAAGTGAACTAAATCAAAGTGATCTTGATGTCAAGCGTAGGGTAAAGGAATTTTCTGATTCACATGGACCCCAAGATTTACAGAAAATGGACAACCAAACGATACAAGATCTCATTTATCTTTTATGTACTTGTATAAATTTTTTGTTAATATTGCTTGGAATGTGCAAGAATTATTTTTTTCATTAATTTATCTTTAATTTTGTCTTTCCACTTAGGCTTTACATATAAATATGTTATGTCCTCTATCTAAATTGACTACTCAAAAACTACAATGTATAAATCTAAAAACTAATTATGTTGATTTGGTTAATGTTGTTCAAAGACATACTATTTACAACCATGTGCATGCTTAAGAAAATGTAACAACAGAAAAGTTTACAAGTACCACATTTGTATGGAATTATTATTTCCTTACTGTTTCCTCATCATTTTATTATTTTCTATTAGCAATTAAAATTTATTTTATCTTAGTATAAAAATTCTATAGATATTTAGCTTCTCTTTCTTTCCTTTCTAAGTACAATGTTCCTTGGCCATTGTCTTTATAATTGAGTCCTTATAGAGATCTAGAAAATAATAATGAGATTACTTATGTTCCTTGAAGAAATGATCCGAGACTTAATGTTCATAATAGAATGTTGCTTCAAACATAGATGGAAAATACAAATTTTTAACCTATCATGTTGTAAGATGTTGTCATTAAATATATTGTGAAATATGCAACTAAATCTAAAAAAATAATTACAGTCTTTTCATGACATCTTACTATAGATTTTAGAGTCAAGAAATTCTCATAAATATGCTTTATTTGTCTACATAAGGCTCATGATGGATATTGTTGCAAATAGAGATATTGGTGCTATGGATTTCTGTCACATGTTATATGAGTTTCATGTGGTGGAGTGTAGTCGTGCTTTTCACACCATCAATGTTTCATGAAAGATGTACAAAAAAGTTTTTATTAATGTAGAGGAGAGGAAACATATGAAGGTAAAAACTGCATAACTATTATTAATGAGTATAAAAAATGACCACTTCCCATGGAGGGTGTGTCATTGCTATAAGCTTTTATAGATGACAATTACAACATGAAGAATAAGGAGAATCCAACTTAGATTACATAACTCAAAACCAAATGTTATTGTGAGATATTATCCCAAATTCCTCATTTCACCAAAGGAAAGTAAAGATGGATTGAATACTATTAGGTGATGTTGTTGTTGTATTATTTGTTTAGATATGTGAAGCAATATCTTGGTTGTAATGATGAGAATATTGAAATGAAGTGGTTTTCTATTCAACATTTGTATGAAAGATCAAAGAATAATATTGAAGAAGAATTCCAACAATCATTGGAGGAAGAATGAAAATTCATAGATGTAACTCCATAGGTGTAGAATCATGAGTATGATTTTAAAATCCTTAATTGTCATCTATTGTTAATAGGTCATTTCTAGATAATATAATTAGAGATGTTTGGATTACAGGATGTTGATAGGATATATCACTAGATGTACCTTATGTAGAAAAACATGTCTTGTTGAAGGATTGAAGAATGTTTCCCTCCAAAATGGGGGCTAGAGAAGCATGAAGATCCTTTGGGTTTCATGCTACTTTATCTGTCATTTAAACCTCCATGAACCTTGATGCCTTGTGAACCTTACTACAAGGATATGTAGGCTTGTAAAGGAGCTTTGGCTTTGATACTTGGGACATGGTCCTCTTTTTAGAGTTGGGCTTATGACTAGGTGCATTAGCACTGGAATGTATCGTAGTCCTTATGGGGGTATCAGTGTGTTGTATGCTTGTTGTGTATGCATGAATGCCTAGATGGTTTAGTTGCATAATTAACGCTTTCAGAATACTAACACGTCTAATCAATGGCTAATAGGTTTTGTGCTATGTTGCAACACAAGGTGCTAAGCACTAAGGCATAGTCCACCTTAACTCTACCTTTTCTCTCATTATTGTTATTGGAACTCTCAAATGGTGTCAAATGGTGTTTTCCAATGGTGACACCATCACACTTCGTATCAAAGTGAAAGGCTTGTGTTGTGAGTTTCGTGGTGGTTCACGATTCATTACTAGTGAGCCACAACACATAAGAAAAAGAACCAGGGAAGTTGCATTGCTAGTGAGGCTCCTATGGCCTTTAACCCTTGTGATGAAGGGGAGGAGAGTGTGCATCGTAATGCACATGATGCAACTCTTGAACCAAAGAATGTTAGTAACAATAAAGAAGTACCTATCAGGGACCTGAACCTCTTGATAAGGTACAACACCTATGAGGAACAACTCCTTGAAGTTGATAGCCACTTTCCAATGGCAGAGAGGGTTAAAATGGTGCAAGATCTTGTTAAAGAATTGAATATCTTGTACCTTTGGGAACTGAATTTTAGTGCTAAGCACTAAGACATAATTCACCTTGAGTCTACCCTATCTCTTGTTGTTGCTATTGGGACTCTTAGGTGGTGTCAAATGATGTTTTCCAAGGACAATACCATTACACCTTTCCTTTTTCTTCATAGGTCCAATGTAGTAAAAAATTGTCACTGGTAAGATGGATAAGTCACAAGAAAAGTTAAATCAAGTTAATTCATGAGTTGTATACATTGCAATTGATTGATCGATGGTGTAGAAAAGTGTGGTGGGTGTACAAAACTTTGGCATTTACTAATATCATGGATTAGGGTTGGGTGTGATAAAGAGAAGTGTAATAGTATACATCAAGTTAGCCACACTTGTTATAAAACCTTGTTCACAAACTCTCTCATGATAAATGTAAAGTGGGTGCAAGAAATTCTATAGAATTTGCTTAATAACATGAATTGTGAGTCGCTGCAGAAAAGACTAACATGGTAACCCCATGTGGGATCTAGTTGTGCTGCTATAAATTTGTATTCCACATTGAGATTTTGGCACAAATTATTGGTCTGTAGTCTGCACACTACGACAATTGTGCATACAATCTCTCATTTTCACAATAATTTGTTTGAAAATCCTTTGGCATTGCTTGCAATCAATCATGTGTGAATGCATTGAGGGTTCAAGAAACTTCAAGATTTCTCTCTCCAATGATGCTGGATCTGTCTAATAACCAATTACTTAGCAAGATTCCTCTCTCCATATCTAATTTTTTAGCTTTGCGTAGCTTAAATTTAGGTTTGAATGAATTTTTTGGTGTAATTCCCACTAGAATTGGTAAATTGAAGCATTTGAAGCATCTATAAGAACTCTGGCTAGGTGAGAATGAATTCCATGTTCTTGTTCCCTTGTCATTAATTAACTATTCATCACTTGAGGAGTTAGACCTCAGTAGAAACGCATTGAATGGCTCTGTGTCGGCATGGTTAACTATTCATCTTGGAGACAATGAAGATGGAGAATCTAGAGAAGTAGTAATAACCTAGAGGGACCCATACCTTGGCAACGAGGAAACTTGTCAAAGCTTACTGAGTTGTACCTTGTAGGAAATCAAATGAGTGGTTGCATTCCATCTAAATTCGGTAATTTGAGGTAACTATCATCACTCAATTTGCAGAAAATGGAACCACATAGGTCATGTAGTTTTTTGTAGTAGTCGGGGAACTTGTCACAATTGGTAGTCCTGCTTCTACAAGGTGGAATAACTCCAGGAGCTATACCTCCCCAAATCAAAAGCCTAAAAAATGTAGGGTATCTTTGGCTAAAGGGAAGTAATCTTAGGGGAAAAATACCATAAGAGCTGTGTGGGCTGTTAGGGCTAAGTGAGATCTATTTGATTAGCAAATTTGAGGGCAACATACCCAATGCTTTGTAGGCATGGATCTGGAGTCACTGGTCTTGGTGGGAGATGGTTTGTAAGGAGAAATCCCCATTAATATTTGGAGGATTTCAAATCTTGGCATATTGCATATATTAGCAGCAAACACAACGAAGTGTTACCCATAGATATGTGTCATGTGAGGACTTTGTGGATGTTGAAAGTGAATGTTCATTTGAGAGGCCAGATTCTAGATAGCATTGGGAACATGAAAGAGTTACTTTTTTTTTTTGGATTTGGTTGGCACTGGATTAAATGGTTTAATTTTCAAAAGAAACATCATGTTATGGACATTAAACCTTGAATTGTTTGTTTAAGAACAAAAGTGATTTCATTATTATTATTTGGAACTCTAGAAAGGCTCAATTCTCAAGATAATGCCTAAGGAACATTATACTTAGAAACAAAAGAAAAGGAAGATTGATTTCCAAAAAAATTTTATACAAAGATATAGTAAAGTTTTCTTGCTTAACAAAATAATGAAATAGTCACAAAATAGTAAGGCAATAATAATTAGATACAAATGTGGTACTTGTAAACTTTTTTACCATTATGCTTTCTTAAGCATGAACCTAGTTTGCATATGGTGTGTTGTTGAACAACATTAAGCAAATTAGCATAACTAGTGTTAAGATCCATACCTTGTAGTTGTTGAGTAGTAAATTTATATGGATGATGTAACATATTTATTTGTAAAGCCTACATGAAAAAACAAAATGAAAAGAGAAGTCAATGAAAAAAATAATTCTTGCATCTTCCTAGTAATATTAGCAAAAACATTTTTGCAACTACATAAAGAAATTCAAATAGGATAGTATTGCTATGGTTGGTAGAGCTGCTTATAGTTTCCTTGAGGTAAGATAACCTTCTAGATAATTTCCTTTTGGTGAATTTTTAATGTAAGGCATGAACCACAAACTCCTTAAGGTGTGAAAAAACTAGACAATGTCTCTTAATATTCTCATATTGACATACATTAGATTCTTTATCATCTGAATTAGAGTTGATAGCCTCTTCTATTGCTATTGCTTTTTCCTTTGACTAGTAGTAGTCCTTTCCTGCATCTTTTCTTCTTCCTCCTATCCTTGTCTCTAGCTCTACCTTACTTTACTTTTCCCTTCATAATTTTCAATATTGTTCGAAAGTTTTCATCAATTGAGTCCCAGAATTTGTCAACCTTTGCTGAAATTTCAATTACTAAATTTTGGACTAGCAAGGTTTTTCTTTGAACCACCTCTTCTAATAATGCCTATTTTTTTGGTTCATAGACATGAATCTCCTTTTAATGGAGAGAGAGATCTCTATTATATTCTTTAGCATACTCTCTTTATTAGTTCTCATTCCTTCTTTGCTACCTAATTAATCAGCCTATGAATTTTATGGGCTCTCATCTTTCAATGTCTCCCTTAAGCATAGACTCCAATAGTTCTCCTTATCTTACTTTGAGTCCATTGATAATGTGAGACATTTATTCTCTCTGAGAGAAACCACAACCTAAGCATCTATGTAATAGTAACTAATACCTACACAAGGGTTCATTAAGGGACTCATGATTTCCTTACCTTCATCCCTAAATCTGCTTCCTTAAATTGGATACTTTTGAGTACATCTGATGTTTGTCATTAAAAATTTCCAACATTGTGCTCCATCTTTTGATGGATTCTAGTTCTAAGGACCAGAACCAACTTTATGCTTCCTTTATGAGTGTCTTCGAAAATAATTTTAGCTTTTTCCATTCATTATCTACATTTTGTAAAACACAAGCATCATGAATGGCTTGTAAAATGGTGTTGCAAATTAACATTACAACCTTCCTTGAACTTATGAATGTTATTCATGTTTAGTCGTTTGATTCAACTATTCCTCTGATGCCTAGTAGGAATGTAGACCACCTTCCTAATGTTAATTATACTGGAAGTAGCAAGCAAGAATTCATCATAATTGTCTATATTCTCATGGTATTTCTTATGAACATGCCCCCTTCTATGACACTTACTATGGCTTCTTTCAACTCTATATCATGTTTGTTGGTTGTGTCTACCATCTCTTTCTGCATCCCTATGATGGTCTCCTTGATCACCTCTACTAAGTTGTATGTCATTAACTCTTCTTTCTAAGTCACAATCATCCTCATTAGATTTGGACTACAATGATCATGAGGAAGATGAAGAATTAGGAGTTTTCAAGTTGCTCTTCTTTCATGAAGCCTTTAATAATTTCAACTTAGTTTAATAGAAAATCTATGCCTAGAAGTCCTTCCAATGTTGGGTCTTTTCATCCCTTTTTCTTGGCGGCTAGCCAAGGTTAAATATGATCGTATATTTGTCATGTCATCTACAATAGGGGTTGGAGGATTTTGGTGATGAGACCTATGTTGTTAATAATCATTATCCTCTTTCTTAGATTGCAATGTTAGTGGATTAGTCTTCCCCTTTTCCTTGGAGACTTCATAGTATGCTTCCATAAAATGGTTCCTTCATAGCTAGGCTTCAATAGGTTGGTAAGACCTAAAAATTCTATCAACTACTTGTAGTCACTATCAACCACTTCTAGTCTCACTTTCATCAATGTTTCCATAACCATTAATCAAAATGAGCAGTTAGGTTGTAATATAATATTTCCTTTCATGCCTCTTCATTACAAATGATGATCCTAATGAAGGATGAAAGTGAAAATTGGATAATAGAGGTTCAAATGTTGGTAGACCACTATATGTTGTTAGGGTGTATTGTCCTTGTTCTTTATTCTCTTGTTGTGTTTCCTTGTAGAATTTTCAATAGGTGGGAAATTAACCTTGTGAGAAGAAGACATTTTTCAATTACTTTAGTGTGCTTGAATAGAATCAAATAGTATTATTTTTATGTGTTAAATCATTAGGGCTCTAACAAAAATATTTATATGATTATAGCTATTTAAATTACTAGCACCAATCCCTAACAACAATGCTAATGATGAGTAGTAGAGTAGGCCCTATGTCTAACTATACAAATCATAAACATTTATGTGCAAATTGGTGGAATTTTATAGAATAGATTAGCATGGGTATCTAGATAATTAGGTAATTGATCATTGATCATTATCTTTCCAATCATACTTGTATGGGCTAAGTCATGTGATTAGGTATGACTACGATACATCATGTTGATGTTAGAGTATGTCTAAAAATCCAAATTATCTAACCTAAGTATGAAGAGAAAATCTAGTCTAGCCTAAGAATCAAGCATACATTTCCACCTTATTGTACACATCCTATACTTACACTAATGATTTTGGAATACTAAGTGTTCACTAGTGGACATACCAACTGCACATTGCTAGGATTACTAAACATTAATGTGTTAATGCTCAAAGCTGGTAGTACCCATGCAATGTAATGAAGGTGTAATGAAATGTAAAATAATTGACTAAATGGATGAAAATTAAAGGAACACAAAAATTAAATTGTAGCTAAAGAAGTCATTGAGCTAGTCTAAGTGTTGTAATGATAATAAACTAATTTTGATCTTATTAACTTCATGAAAATGTGTCTAGGTGCATAATTACTTGAATAATAGATAATCGACTTAGTTTGTGTTGCATATTCTTAATGACAAATTCTAACTTCTATGAAAACAAAATACAAAAGCTTTACTATGCTAATGATCAAATAGTACCAAAAAATGTAGTGGATGTGTGCATTTATATGGGCATTTATTGTCTCAGTGTCAACAAATCTGATCCTACATCGACGTTGCTACATTAATGTAATCAACTAAATTATGACTGATCAAAATGATATAAGGAATGTTGGAAAAGATGTTCATCTCATCGATACTAGCAACATTGTTGAGTACATGCATATCTGTTGGCACATTTGGCCATTCCATGGAACAGTTGGAATATTTTATTAAAAATTGGAACAATCTATGGTTGTAAATTTAGAAGTAAATTTACAGCTTTAATGTTGTGGGTTGATGGGTGTTTTTGGAGAAGTAATCTACTGGTAAAGAATTTTGATGTTGAGGCCTTCTTGGAATACGAAATTAAAGTGCCAAATTATTCTTTTATTGGAGATTGGAAGATAGTATAATAGCAAACAAAGAATTAGATTATTTACCTCAAAAAGCATACTTCCTGTTAATGTTCTTTCTGAGAAACCCCAAACCACCGTTTATGTTGGAAAAATAGCCACTGTCGTGGATAACAGATTTTTATGTTCTATGCTTAAGCTTTATGGTCCAGTTAAGAGTTGGAAGCGTGCAGAAGATCCAACAAATGGACTACCAACAGGTTTTGGATTTGGTGAATTTAAATTAACGAAGGATCGTCTTCTTGTTGCATTTCTTGGCAATGGCACTTTCAGTTGGTGTGAAGAATTGCAACTAAGGGCTAGATAATCAGAACTAGACGTCGTGGTTTTTGGGGTGTTGAGCTTCACTAGTAAATAAGTCGTTTGGTACTTGCTCGGAGTTGCGCTCGTGCATCAGCCGGACCTACGAATCTGCATCGTCAGATGTAGCCGCAGCTGGTTCATCGCCACTGTACGCTGGGCCTCCCGTCCTTCGTTGTCGATCGCGATTTCAATTCTGGAGGTCGACGTCTTCAACCAGAATTCGCTGTAGCTACTGTGCACGTGCACCCGCCTCATGCTCACCTACGTGGTCCCATTTTGCCTCTACGGAAAACCTATTGTCGTCACCTGCATCGTCGTCAACGTCGATTACCTCGACATCACCGGCAAGCCCGAGTTCATGAAGTGCATGGAGGCCCTTTTCCACGACCAAGCTGTGGTGAGCAGGTCATTGGTTGTGAGCGCGTGTGGGTTTGATTCCATTCCTGTCGAGATAAGACTGTTCCATCACACGCGGCAGTGGAAGGTGTTAGCGATGCCCAACAGCGTGACTGCGTATGTGGAGCTGATTTCTGAGAAGAGGATTGTGAGTAATCTTGGTACTTATGAGTTTTTCGTACTTGGTGTTGCTCATGCTGATGAGCTTCAGAAGTTTAGACACTCCAGACCCAGGCGAGCCAAGCCCAACGAAAATTGAGGAACAAAAAGAAGAAGGAAGGGATATACAATCCCAGTACTCCCAACTCTGTTATTTGCAAAACGACCTTGATGTTGATCTGAATTTCAAGTCATTAACAGTAGCAACAAGGTGAAGATAAAATCAACACGTTACCTCCTTCGGTTGAAAGAAACCTAATGCCACTACCGATGCCTGCTGGTTTGATGGTGTTGTTGAAACAAATGGACATGACATTATTCCAGATGTCAAATGCAGGAAAAATACAAGATAGAACCGCCGTAACCTCTGCATCCATGATGCCTTGAATTTCAGCTATTTTAAGAAAGGTCCCCTTAACTATAACTCTGAAAATTAAATTAAAATGAATTAATTTAGGTATGCATAGCGTAAGATATATATATGACATTGAGAAAAGGGAAAAAGATATTTTTAGGATTTTCAGGATATTTATATAACTAAAAGGAGGGATTTAGTTAATTTCTTTTTTATTACTTTTACAAGGATTACTAAGGACATGACATTTAGTATTTAAAATTCTAAATAAAATACTTAATTAAATTAAATTAGGGATTTTGGTTTTATTTTAATAAATAAATAAAATATTATAGGCTATTATTTACAAAAGCAATGTTTGTAATATTTACAAATATTAGTGTTAGCATAAATTTCTCCTAACTTTATGTATAACTTCCTAACTACATAACTTCCTCCTAATTAGATGGATAAGTTGTAACCTCTTTACTTGGGAGAAAAGTTAGCTAGGATATTTTGGAATGTAACTACCTTATGAACCTTATAAAAAGGCTTTAGGGGTAAGAAGGAAAAAATACACTTGGGGAGAGGTCTCACATCACACTTTTGAAGGCTACTAGCTAGCACTTGGGCTCTCACTTGGAGACACACTTTGGATATTGGGAGAAGAGCATTTGTAAAGAAGAAAGTGTGAAAGATTGCTTGTAAGATGACTTGCTAAAGAAAAGATTTTAACCTCTTTGTCATGGTCCTGTGAGTTATGTTTTTTATTTTTTATTTTTTTTTAAATTTTTTAGCTAGTGGTTTAGATAGTATCATCCTTGGCAAGTAATTTTGGGATTTTCAGATTGCTCTTATTATTCTTGTTGTATGATTAGTAATTTCTATTAAACTTTTTTCATAGAAGCACTTGTGTTTGAAAGCCTTAAGAGCATTTTAGTAGTGAATTTGGTTATTGTGCAATGTATAAGAACTGCTATTGAGATCGTTGTAAGAGAGCCTCTGCTGGTAGTCATGTCGTTGAACGTTTCAATAGTTAAGAGGGTTAAGAAAATCTTTGGTATTTTGATGGGACCAGAATAGCTTCTTTTTATCTTTAAAGTGAATCTCCGTGGTATTTCAATCAGAAATTGTCAAGTCTTTTTATGGTTCTATTGAATGCAATTGTTGACGTCCATTATCTATCCAAAATGGAGTCTCGTACGTGGTAGTTTACGCAGCAATTTTCTGGTAGCATAGTAGGATTGTTTTGAAGAAATTGCTTATTTGAGCATTGGAAGTTTGAACAATTTGTAGATATTGAATTTGGGATAGCTTTATTGCGAAGTGTTTACT
>MNCI01021612.1:156452-186324 GCA_015680685.1 Gnetum montanum
TGGTGCAATTCCTGAGCAGCTAAGTTCCATAGCATCTTTGGAGGTTTTCAATGTTTCAAATAATCACCTCTGTGGTAAAATCCCTTGGTCTACCCAGTTTACTACATTTGATGATAGTGCATTTGATGGAAATGATTGTTTATGTAGAGTTTTTCCTCATAATGATTGTCAAAAAGTTGCAGAAAAGCAACTTAGTAATTCAAAGGATTGGTGGGATTGGGTAGAAGATCATATATCATTGATAGCATTTGGATTAGGTTTTGGTTTATCCTATGGAACAACCATAGCACTATATTGTCACTGGGATGCTTTTCTTGGCTACTGTGCTACTTATTGCTTTTAGATTGTTGTGTTATTGGGGCTCATGTTACTTTTTCTTTACTTTTTACTCTTTGAAGCATGTTCTTTCCTAATGTAAAAAGCTTAATAGTAGATGATAGCATCTTTTTCTATAGGCAAGTAATAAATGGTATAATTTATAGATTGTAGATCTTAAAAAAGCTTATAAAATATAAAAGGTCAAAATTTAATTTGAACATATTGTGTAATGGATGAAAGAAAATAGGTTCCCTATAATTTCCCCACTTGGGCTTGTCACAAGCTTTTTTTATCAATACCATGAGAGAGTTTATTGCAAGTTAATACAGTGTTGACTTCTAATTTAAATGCAAAAAGGTTTTCACAATTTGCTGGTCAAAAATGATTTTACTGACATTATTTGTTGCAATTTCCCAATTTATTTTTCATGTTTCATGCCATCACTTGTTAAAGTCTAATTGCAATAACAACGTCAGTAACCAAGCCTATGTTGTTGGTCCTCTTTTTTTTCTGTATGACCCTTTATAATAGTTGTGGCTATATAACTTGTCTGGTAAGGAAATCATATTTTACATGTAGAATCTAGATTCTTCAGCAAATTCTACGGTGTTCCTTCCAACCCATGTCACCAGTTATCACCTTATTGAGTTGCAATCAATATGAAGGTCATTGTGCATTTCTATTCCACTTGCACGACTCTTACCATGGTAGTCATATTTGCCATTTTTTTGTAACAACATTGGTACTTGAAATTCCATGGACTAATTATTAGACTTGTGTGGGGTGGTCATTAAATTCTCGAATGAAAGCATGACATGGATGGTGTCCTCCACATGATTATGATAAGAGAAATCAACGCTTACCATGACCAATTGTTTTTATTATTTGTATATCATGAGGTTGGTCATTGAAAGTTAAACGAATCCAAAGATGGTGGAGAAGAAATTTCCAAAACATTAAATAAAACAAAAATACATATAGAATTTTAGCTTTTATGTACAAATTCTATTTTTAGAGAAATTTATATGTATGATATGTTATGTCATTTTACTATGGCTTAATAATATTCACACACCCATTTCGTATTTNTTATATATATATATATATACACATGAATTTTTTAAAACGATTTTCAAAGTTTTGAGTTTTTCTTGGAAGCCTAATTATTGGACTAAGGTAACAAGTTTGATAAAAACTAAATTACTCTTACATCCTCTCTTCCTTCATTCCTTTTCCATTTTCTTTGCACCATATCAATCAAATGCTTATTCAAGGTGCCTTTGTACGATTATTAATGTTGAAGATTCATGGTTAGGATAAGGACCATGCCATGTAAATCTCATGATTTGACATAGCAAGCTGAAAATTGATATTTACCCTTCATGTCTAAAGCAACATCATGTTATGAAAATTAATTCTTGACCTATTTCTTCAAGAATAGAGATGATTTCATTATTTTTTTTGAATCTCTAGAAAGACTCAATTCTCGAGATAATGGCCAAGGAAAATTGTACCTAGAAATAAAAGAAAGGAAAGATCAATCTCCAAAGACTTTTTATACAAAGATATAGTAAAGTTTCCATGTTCATAAAAAATAATAAAACAATGAGGAGACATTAAGGGAATAATAATTAGATATAAATGTGGTACCTACAAACTTTTCTTCCATTATGTTTTCTTGAAAATACACCTAGTTTGCATATGGTGTGATGTTTAACAACATTAAGCAAATCAACATAACTAGTTTCAAGGTCTATGCCTTCTAGATGTTGAGTAGTAAATTTATATGGATGCTACAACATATTTATTCATAAAGCCGATGTAAAAAGACAAAATGAAAATTTAAGTCAATGGAAAAAATCATTCTAGCATCTTCTCAACAATTTTAGTCAAAACGTTTTGCAAGCATATAAAGAAATGCAAATAGGATAGTATTTTTATGATTGGTAGGGCTACCTATATTTTTCTTAAGGATAAGGCATTCTCTTGGGTGCTTTCCTTTTAATGAATTTTGAGTCTCAAGCATAAATCCAAACTCCTAAAGGTGTGATAGAACTAGACAACAATATCCATTGGGATGCTCATATTGACACATATCACATCCTTCATCATTTAAATTGGAATGTGCAACCTCTTCTATTGTAGCAAATTTTTTCCTTTGCTAGTAGTAGTCCTTCCCTATATTTTTTTCTTTCTTTTGTTCTTGTCTCTAGGTCTACCTTGCTATGGTTTTTCCTCTATAATTTTCAATGCTTTTTAAAACTTCTCATCAATTGAGTCCTACATTTTGTCAACCTTTACCAAAATTTCAATTACTTGCTTTTAGATTAGCAAGGTTTTCCTCTGAACCACCTCTTCTAATGGTGCCTCATCTTTTGGTTCACAAAATGAACCTCCATTTTAGGAAGAAAAATATCTCTATTGTACTCCTCAAAGCTCTTTCTCTTCTTTAGTTCTCAATCCTCTTTTGATACCTAATCAATTAATCTCTAAACTTGATGGGCTCTCATCTTTGAAAGTATCCATTGAGCATAGACTCCAAGAATTTCCCTTGTCTTGTTTAAGAGTCCATCGATAATATGTTGTAGTTATTCCCTCTGAGAGAAGTCATAACCTAGGCATTGGTGCAATAGTGAGTAATACCTATTCAAGGTTGCATCAAGGGACTTATGATTTTCTTGCCTCCATTCTTAAATCTACTTCCTTAAATTGGACACCCTAGAGTACCTTTGATATTTCTCATTAAAGATTTTCAACATTGTACTCCACCTTTTGATGAATCTTGGTTCCAAGAACCAATACCAATATTTCACTTCTTTGATGAGTATCCTAGGAATTAATTTTAGCTTTTTCCATTTATTCTCTACATTTTGCAAGGCACAAACATTTTGAAAGACTTGTAGATGATATTATAGAGCATTGTACCCTCCCTCAAACTTGGGAAATGTTGTTAATGTCTAGTTGCTTTATTAAAAAATTTCTTTGATATCTAGTAGGATTGTAGACTATCTTCTTGATGTTAATCATGTTGTGAGTAGCAAGCAAGTGTTCATCATAATTATCTTTGTCCTTATTGATGAGCCACGATATTGCGTACACGATATCTCATCTGCGATATCGTGTTGACCCATGTGATATCACAGGCCGCCGTCATGTCTATAAATAAGAGGTGGCTTTCCCTTGTTCACTCATCTAGAGTTATTCCCTTAGCCAAACTATAGTAGTTTTACCATTCCATAGTTAGAATAATTTCCATGTGCCCGCAGTAGGAGTCTCAAAGTGAATGGATCTTTATTCAAGCAAATTGTACCTGAGCACACATTTGTGTACAACAATAAAGATAAACTTTTTGGTAAACCTTGCAGCATATGGACTAAGCTAAATAGAATTTAATTATTATTAAATGTTTAAATTCTTTCATAGATAATTAATCTCTCTCAACCCTTGACTCTCCTAGTTAAGTGCATTTAGTACGACCACTTCAAGCATGTGTGTAATGCTTGGTAACCTAGTAACAAGTAGCATTTGGTAATCCCAGTAGCATTGCATTGGTTCAGGGTGTGTGTGGCAAGTGGGAACAGATACTAATGCTAGGATAATTAAAGCTTAGTTAGTGAATAGTTAATGGAAATTAGTTATTTGGTTCTCTTCACCCTTCCCTATTAGCATAGGCATTAAAAAGATAAAAGTTATCAAAATCANAGATTGATTAAGCTTAAGTTTTCCATTAGGGCGCGTAAGCACTTAGTCCTTGGAGTTCGAACAGATCGTGCGTGAGACGCTCGTATTCGTATGGTTGAGTGTAGGGGTACCTTGCCACTCATCATTGGCGTCATTTTCGGGGACTTAGTTGTTTGCGCGCTACGTAGAACATAGGAGATCATTCACATCGTTGGAAAGCTAGAACGAACCCTTAGGGTTAATCAAGAGAAAAAATAAGATAATGGTAATTAGCACACTGAATAAGACAAAAATGTCTTCTTCTTCACACAAAAGCACTTCACCGCCTAGGACTCACACAAGAGATAGTCAGCAGCACAATGTAAGTAACCAAGATCTACCAGTTCCTCAAAATTTTTGAGGGGTATATATTCATCACGATGAATATATACCTGACTTTACCTTTATCCTCCATCAAGATGAGCAACTGCATTGGAAAAACTTGGAGGGTAACATAGTGTTTCCTCCAGACTGAGCAGTCCCCAACATGCTCCTTTGTGCTCTCGCATGAATATACATGTCACAATTGTACGTAGAATATGTTTCATGTGATTACGACACAAGGGACTACCATCCTACAAAAGCGCAACGTCAACGGGACTTGCGACAAAAGAGTTACTATACATCGTTGAAGGGCAAAGGACCCCATAACGCTCCACCCATCTTAAGAGAAATTGAGGATGGTGAACCTATTTCAATAAGTTCTCCACAAAATGATGTTCCCCCTCCTAATGATGGTGAGGAGGTGGTGTATCAGAACCTTCACTCCATGATTCACAATCCTGGTTCTGATCCCCACGAACACCAAGTGTTCAATGAGGGAACACAAACACATGATAAAGACGGGCATTCTGATCGTCATCATGATCGGGGCCAGGATCATCGAAGAGAAGGTAGGAAACATCATCATGGTGATGGTTCTCCTTCTTCTTCACCTTCATTGTCACATTCACCCTCTCCTTCAGTATTAGGATGCAGTCATAAGGAACCTAAATATGAGGATAAGGGTAAATAGAGTGAGAAACCTCGACAAGAGAGTCGAGAGAAAGGATGAGGGAATTCTAGAGAATCACGGCATGGAAGAAGGGAGAGTAAGGAGCTGCGTAGACATCATAGACACTATGAAAGAAATGACTATGAAGAACCCCTACTTACAACCCAAATCATGTTAGACATCACGGAGACTATAAGAATTCCTACAAGGCACGAGAAAGATAGTAGGAGCAAGAGGTTAGACATGAATAACATCCCACAATTTGAGGGGGGATACAACATTGATCCTCAGAACCACTTACAAGAATTTCATGATGCATGTGCCATGTAGAACATTGAGAATGAATGAAAAAAGCTAAAGTGTTTCCCAAGGACACTAGTAAAAGAAGCGAAAAGCTAGTATTGGTTCTTAGAACTAGAATCCATTCGAAGGTGGAGTACAATGCTAGAACTGTTTAACGATAAGTATCAAACGTAATCTTGGGTGTCCAACCTATGAAAGAAAATCCAAGGATGGAAGCAGGCAACTCATGAACCCTTGGATGCTACCATGGGCCGATACTATGCACTGTTACATCATTGCCCAGGCCATGGTTACTCACAGTAGGATCAACTATGCCATCTCTTAGATGGACTTAGGCATGAAACCAAGAGAACCCTTAGAACATATGCCCAAGGGAGATTATCAGAGCTTATGTCCCATTAGGTTCATAGATTGTTGGAGCAAGTAGCTAAGGAAGAAGGAGAGCTACGTAAGAGAGAAAGTGTGGAAAAGTACAACTGTGATCGTTCCCTCCAAAAAAGGGGAGTAAGATTCTGTGAGAAAGAGGAAGACTCACCACTTGAAGAGTTGGTGAATAGGAAAACCTTGCCACTCCAAAAATTAACAACAGAAGTGTCATCAAAGGTAGACCAAATGTGGGACTCCTTAGATAGTAGATTTGAAATCATTCTAAAAATCGTAGAGGAGTTTAAGGAGCGAAGTAGTGACTATGACAAAAAGAAAAAGAGGGATTTGGACCATGCACATAACAAAGGTAAGGGTAAAATGGCCATCACCAAAGAGGTTGTGGATTCTGATATGGACAATGATGGTGACCATCCTAAGGAATGTTGCCCAATAATCTCATGTCTGCAAGAGTCTGGGGTGTATGCACTTAACCCATGACTTAACAAATGGCAAACACCCCGATGGTTACCTTATCCTCAAGGTAACTCAAGGCAGTTCCACCAACCATTAACGTATTATCCAAGTGGAACTCCACCACAACCTATTGAGCAACACCAGCAGTGACAATACCCATAGTCATGTTTGATCTCACCACCAAGGCAATAATACCCTTACCGGCAACTGGATCCATATGGCTACTACGTGTAGTAGCCAATCTCTCCACATGACTCTGTTGGTCATGTGACATCACAATGTCACTACCAAGCTCAGGAGTATTATAGGACTCCTTCTCCTAGGGGAGACACACCACATACTTACCATCCTTCGAATCCACCTACAACTCTCACACTGATAGCTCCATTGCCACTTGCTCCAACAATGCAAGGGGTACCCCCCACTCAACCGCAGCAACCCAATGTCACAAGGGCTATGAATCTTTAACCCACAGTTGGTTCTAACAACCTTATGCAGAAAATATTTTTCTTCAGAACCAACAATCCAACCAAGCCCTCACCATCACAAGTGGTTGAACATCTGAACACCTCCCTACCAAGTAAAGCTTCGGGACCTCCTTCAACCCAAAAGTCGAGCTTAACGCACACAGTTATGTTAACACATGTTGTTACTAACTGGATTAAGGTAGGCCACCTTCCCAGGAAATTCTCTGATCTTAGAAGTCCTCTAATCTATCTCCAAGTTGCTGGGAATGAACCATGTAAAGCTCTTCTAGACTCAGGTTTCGAAGTCAACTTAATATCACAAGAAATGTACAAAGCCTGGAACCTGCCTCCATTAAGGAAGAGTAACATTCGACTAGAGTTGGCCAACTAGTCCATCACTATTCCCTTGGGACTTATGAAGGACATCATTACCACTGTATGTTGTTGGTCATATCCAGCTGATTTCCTAGTGATACAAGTAAAAAATGGTAAGGGGGACTTCCCAATAATAATGGGAAGAGCATGGCTAAGCACTATAGATGCATGCCTAGGAATCCATGATCTTTCCTTGGAAATATCCAAGAAAAACACTTTTGGAAAGATCGAGAAGAAGAAAGTTCCATGAATTGCATATAGTGACACAGGGTGCCATTGCGTGCAGAAATCATAGGTTATGTGAAGTTTAGCATTGCCTACATGCAATTGGTGTGCACAAGAAATCAATATACAAAAGTGCCTGTATGTAGTAGCCACACGACAAGAAGACACCCAGTGGCTGATGGTAGATCAAGAGAGAAACTCGCTAACATGCATGAAACTAACTGAGGGAATAACTAGTGCTTACATTAAAAGCATAGACACACTGGAGCAAGTCTGTTTCCAACTTCCAAACCTTAACCTTGAAAAAATAAATGGGGGGAAGTTGGAAATTCCTGAGAGATTTAAACAAGAGCCCCTAGATTTAAAACCAGTCTGGAGTATATGACCTTCCAAAATGGAAAATCGGTGATCATCAACGCAAGACTTGTTCCCAAACAAAAAGAAAGATGGCTGAAAGTGATAAAAAATTGGTCAAAATCCTTTGCTCGGTCATACCCTAAGTTGACTAGAATAGATCCTAGGATATGATAGCATAGGATTTACATGGACCCCTCCATGAAACCTTGAAAACAATCGTAGAGGCGATTGAACCCAAAATTGAAAAAAATAGTAAAAGAAGAGATAGAACAACTTCTTAAGGTTGGATTCATATATCTGACTGCTGATAGTGAATGGGTTAGCCCTTTGGTGATCATGCCTAAAAAGGGAGGAAAATGGAGAGTGTGTATAGATTTTAGGCTGCTGAACATAGCAACATTCAAGGATCATTTTCTGTTGCCATTTGTTGACCAAGTCTTAGACACCATAGCAGGGTATTGCTATTATAGTTTTCTAGATGGTTATAGTGAATATAGCCAAATACAAATAGCACCAGAAGATCAAGCCAAAACAATGTTCACCAATCCTTGGGGAATGTTTGCATATAAACACATTCCATTTGGCTTGTGCAATGCTCCTGCCACGTTTCAACATTTAGTTCTAAGAATATTCCAATAGCAGATAGGGAATGGAGTGGAAGTATTTATGGACGACTTCTCTACTTATGGGACAAACTTTAATCAAGCCCTAGATCGATTAGAGCAAGTGCTAAAATGATGTGTAGAAACCAACTTAAGGCTCAACTAGTAGAAAAGCCATTTGATGGTTCAAGAGGGCGTTGTACTTGGGCATAAGATTTCATAGTCAGGAATAGAGGTAGACCCAGATAAAGTTAGAGTCATCCAAAGTATTACGTAAGAACCAAAAACTGTCAAAGACATTCTGCCATTCCTTGGACACATTGGCTACTATCATAGATTCATTGAGAACTTCTCCAAGATTTCCAAACTATTGGTAGAAATAACGAAGAAGGATGCACCATTCGAATGGACCAGGGAATGTGAACAAGCATCCAAAACTTTAAAATAAAAGCTTGTGGAAACTCCCATTCTATAAGCCCCTGACTAGTCTAGACCGTTCCATATAATGACTGATGTATCCAATTATGCCTTAGGAGCTGTACTTACACAGTTAGATGACCAAAAATGTCCTTACTATATCCACTATGAAAGTAGGAGTATCTTCGATGCACAAATTAACTACACAACTACAAAAAAAGATTTAATGACTGTAGTGTTTGCACTGGACAAGTTTAGGCACTATGTGTTAGGCTACAAAGTGTACATTCATACAGATCATAGTATAATCAGGTTCCTCATGAACAAGCCAATGGTTAGCCCTTGTATTATACAATGGCTAGTAATCCTACAAGAGTTTGATCTAATGATGATAGATCGAAAGGGCACTGAGAATGTAGTTGCAGATCACTTATCTCAGTTACATTGGGACAACAAAGAGGATGAATACGCCATATCCGATAATTTTCCTAATGAAGCCCTCTTTGTCAGTGTAGTGAATGACCAACCCATGGGAATGAATTGGTATAGTAGCATTATCACCTATCTCATTTCCCAAAAAACACCATAGGAGCTGGACTTTAGGAAGAAAAAAAAATTTCTTCATAGAGCCAAGTACTTCATGGAGATCAATGGACAACTTTACAAAGTCTGTCCTAATGTCTTGGTTCGATGAAGTGTGTCCAATGTGGACCAACTAGGAGTTCTCCAAGACACTCATGAGGGCCCTTGTGGAGGTCACTATGCAGGGAGACGAATGACTATTAAGATCTTGCTTGCAGGATATTACTAGCCAACAGTATTTCGGGACATCCATCAATTTGTCCAATCCTGTGAGCACTATCAACATGATGGAGGAATGACTGCTAGAATGGAGGGTTCGCAACAATGGATTCAACCTTTGGAACTATTTGACATTTGGGGAATAGACTTTATGGGGCCCATTACACCAATGTTCAATGGAAAAGCTTACATCATTGTTGTTGTTGACTATATAAGAAAATGGGTTGAAGTAGCTACTATTATAGATTGCACATCGTCTACAACTACATGATTTCTGGAAAAATAAGTCGTAAACAGGTTTGGTATGCCACATGCACTTATCTCAGATAATGGAACCCACTTCATGGGTGCAACCTTTCGGAAATTGATGCAACGCTTAGGGGTTGAACATAACTTGACTACACCTTATCACCCCCAAGCTAATGGCCAAGCTATGGTCACTAATCAGGAGATTACTAAAATATTAACAAGAACAATTAGCAAATATAGGCGAGATTGGAGCACTAAGCTGAATGATGCTCTCTGGGCATACCTCTCCACTTGGAAACTTTCTACAGGCTACTCTCCCTATAAGTTAGTATATGAAAAACTTCCAAAGCTTCTAATTCAAACTAAGCTTTGTACACTATCCATGGCATGTGACCTTCACCTTGACCTTGATCTAGCACAAATAAAAAAGATTGGTAACTCTAAAAGTGCTAGATGAAAAATAATTGGTTGCCTTTTCATCAAATGAGTTGCACAAGGCACATAACAAACAACGTCATGACTTAGAAATTCAGAAGGTTAAGTACCAACTAGGAGATAAGGTCTTTTACTAGAAACCCACACATGTGCCACAATGCACAAAATTTCAAACATTGTGGGAAGGGCCTTACATCATTCATACAACCTTCCACTTAGGAGTCATGACCATATACAAACCTAAAATCCCTAATAAGATATTATTGATCAATGTGCAACAAACCAAACCCTTCCATGAACTTAGAATAGCTGGTGCACATAATACCTCTGAGAGAGGATGACCTTGCTCATTATTTCAGATCTCCTCCTTTCAACTTAGTCATGGGGGAGATGGCCACCTATGCTGATCAGTTAAGGCCCTCAGTGCCTTTTTAAGTTTTTGTTTTACAAATTTCTTTAACTTTTCTCATTTTTATTTTACAACATTGTTCATATTTCTTCATTTATTTGTTTGTTTATTTATTTATTTGTTAAGTTTTTCACTTAATAAGTGCTCCGAAGATGGTATGAACTGTATTCCATTGATTACTAATGTTTGGTTTTTACGTTTGAATTATGATGTTGATACTAAGGTATGGTTCTTTTGATATAATAGGTAATGAGTCCACATCATCCATGCATCCATGAATTTCTATGGTCTCTCTTGGCTTGGAACTTTGCAGTCCCTTTCTTAATAATAATAAGAACTATTAACGAATTGGTGACTGGGTATTTCTCAAACTAAGGAAGGACTCAAGGACTGAAAAGGGTGTGACTTCAAGGGGATTTGATGCACTTGTGCTAGCCATCCTCTTGGGTGCTTGGATGTTTCCTTCTTGGGTTTTCCTTACCATTCTGATGTTGCTCCATTATCAGGAAGCTGAGCTAATAAAAATAATAAGTCTTTGCATGGTGTGGTTCTCATGCAAAAAAAAAAAAGTGGTGAAAAAGTGAAAAGTGAGAATTCAAAGCACATCCCTTAGACAAAATAATCATCTGGGCTATGAGCACTAGTTATGGAACTAAATAAACATGTTCCCTCTAACTAAGGCCCTTCTCGCTTCCTACTTTCTTCGCTTTCGTTTCATCAGTATGGTGGTAACTCTTTGGCAGAAGCATTCTTGTTACTTCATGTGGATGGATTGGCCAAATGTATTAATGAGAAGTCACTGAATGTAGATTGTTTGAGGTTGGACTTGGAATGAGATCTATTGAGTCACATTAACCATACATACACAAGGGGCTGTACATCACCTTGTTCTTGAGACTCCATTCCATTCTCTCCTTTCCATCATTCTTTCTCCATTTTCACCTTATTTTTGGTTGTATCAATAGTCCACATTTTGGTTAATGGATTGTTTTCTTTTTGGTAAACTCTTGTGGTTAAGAATTTAACTCTTGTTTCCAAATGACATTTCTAGAGCCTATAGACTCTTTGAATGTGGGATTGTCAGGGCATAGCATTCCTATTTGGTGCATCCATGAAATTCTTTCCTTTAAATATTTCTGCAATCACCCTTTATTTTGTTCATCTCCATCTTTGACATTCATTTTATTGGCATTGTCGTCATTTATTTTTCTTCATCTTTCTTATTCCTTACCTTTTTCCATTCTATCGCTATCGGAGGTTCACTCTCAGTTATGGGGGTCCTGGTCCAATTTTTTCAATTTTCTTTTAACCCCTACACCTCGGGTAGTCACCAGCATTATATCTCCAGATCCGCATTAGCCATATCACAACTAAGCCAATGGACCTTACAATGAGGCGAGGTATCAATTGCATTGTGATTCATTTACCCTTGCTAATATAAGACTGTGTTGTGTGTGCAGATTGCAATCGTACACCAATGGATTGGATTTGGAGGAAACACTTGGAATGGACTGGTGTTGGAGTAGTTATGCAAGGAACAAGATTGATGACACATTTATGGATAAACAACGGAAGACACAATCTTGGCATCAGTAGCAACAGATTTCTTCTTTTCTCTCTATCTTCTCTCTTCTCTCTCAGTTGTCAAATAAGGCTGGATGTCAAATATGTATTGTGTTCACTGTTGTTGTCCTAAACACTAATTTTGTCATGTATTGTAATGATGATTCATTCACATGTCACCCCATTCACCGTTAGTGTCATTCAAGTCAATAATCCCATACCTTCCCAATATTTTGTAAGGAACTCAAGGACGAGTTTTCATTCAGTCATGGGGGTATGATCAGCTACGATATCATGTACGTGATATCGTGTCAGCCTCTACGATATCGTGTATGCGATATTGCAGGTCATCGTCATGTCTATAAATAAGAGGTGGCTTTCCATTGTTCACTCATCTAGAGTTAGTCCCTTAGCCAAACTATAGTAGTTTTACCATTCCAGAGTTAGAATAATTTCCATGTGCCCATAGTAGGAGTCTCAAAGTGAATGTATATTTATTCGAGAAAATTGTAGCTGAGCACACATTTGTGTATGACAATAAAGACAAACTTTCTGATAAACCCTGTAGCATATGGACTAAGCTAAATAGGATTTAATTATTGTTAAATGTTTAAATGCTTTCCTAGATAATTAATCTCTCTCAACCCTTAACTCTCCTAGTTAAGTACATTTAGTATGACTGCTTCGAGCACATGTGTAATGCTTGGTAACCCAGTAACGAGTAGCATTTAGTAATCCCAGTAGCATTGCATTGGTTCAGGGTGTGTGTGGCAAGTGGGAACGGATACTGATGCTAGGATAATTAAAGCTTAGTTAGTGAATAGTTAATGGAAATTAGTTATTTAGTTCTCTTCACCTTACCCTACTAGCATAGGTGTTAAAAATATAAAGGCATAAAAATCATACACCTCAGGCTTACTTAACCATACAACTGTGATAATACAAGAAAGTCTAGGAAGACAACGATTGATTAACCTTAAGCGTTCCATTAAGGCACGTAAGCACTTAGTCCTTGGAGTTCGACCGAATCACGTGTGAGACGCTCGTATTCATACAGTTGAGTGTAGGGGTACCTCGCCACTCATCACTTATGGTTTCCTTTATGACCATGCCCCATTTTGTGGTGCTTGATATGTCTTCTTTCAACTCTATGTCATATTTCTTTGTTACATTGATCATCTATTCTTTTATCCCTATTGATGGGACACAATATTGCATGGGCTACGATATCCCAAACGCGATATCACATCCGTCGCAATATCACGTACGCGATATCACAGTCCACCACAATGTCTATAAAGAAGAAGTAGCTCTTCCTTATTTCAAACAATAGAGTTAGATTGTAGCAAAACACTGGTAGTTTGATCCTTCCAGAGATAGATTATTTTCCCGTGTCTACCCACAGTGTGGTGAATGTAATTGTATGACATCCTTTATTCGAGTGTGACGTTCTTGGACATGCACATGACCGGAAATAAAGATCAAGATTACTTCATCATTGCAGCATTCACTTTGTTTATTTATTTATTTATTTAATGCTTTCCTATTTAATCTCTCTCACCCTTAAACTCCTAGAAACGTAGAATGAGTACGACTTGATTACAAGCATTTAAGTGTGACTACTTGGTAACCCAGTAGTGTACCTAGGATCTGCGCTTGGTAATCCCAATGGTAGTCATGCACAAAGTCCAAAATGTGTATGGATAATTAGGGAATAGATGCTCATCACACTTAGGCTAGTTTAGATTCTCTTACCCTTTTCCTCCTAGCTTAGTTAATCTTATTTTCCATTACCTTCAGAAGTAGCATTAGGTTAGAACACATCATACACCTCACTCTAGACTAAACCATACATAATAATATAATACTAGTCCAAGTGGGAAGATAGTGAACTATGACCTAAGGATAATTGTCTAGGTGCTACAACTAGTCTATCTACGGAGTTCAACCGAATCGCGTGTGAAAACGCTTATATTCATATGGTTGAGTGTAGGGGTACCTCGCCACTCATCATAGGCACCATTGCTGGGGACGATGCTAGTTATGTAGATTAGTTATATTATACAAGGTCACTGTATAGGAATTAACGATATATCTTTTAGGAAAAAATAAATAATTATTAAAAGTCACACGTAAATTCACACACAACTTACAACAATGCCTCTCCTACAAGATTACAATAATGCCATACTTAGTGAGGAAGTTCATTGGAGAACCAACAAACTATATGATGATGAAAATTGGAGTATACAACCTAAAGTAGGAGTTTCTTATAAACATGAACAAAAGCAACGTCATCCCAACACAAGAAAGCATAACCTACTCGATGACGATGAACCCTCACTAGCCACTACAAGCCTAATGCAAATACAAGAGGCTGTTCAAATCTCACATAGGCATTGTAAAGAGAGTCGTCTACCTAGGCTCAATTTAAATAACTTTCCTAAATATTTAGGAGGCTATGAATTATATCCACATCAACATTTACAAGCCTTCTATGATGCTTGTACATGGAAAAACATTGATAACAGGTGGCAAAAACTTAAGCTCTTTTGCATGACACTCGTTGACCAAGCAAAAGTATGGTATAAATCATTAAAACCAAATTCGATACGATGCTGGTCAACAATGGTAGAAGTCTTTAATAAAAAATATTAAACCTACGCAAGAGTGTCAGCCTTGAGGAGACAAATCCAAGGATGGAAACAAGCAAAACATGAACCCTTGGACATGGCCTTAGAAAGATATTATTCACTATTAAACAACTGTCTAGGCCATGGGTTTTCTGAGGAAAGGCTAATGTACCATATCATTGATGGGCTATGTAATGAAATAAGAGAGACCTTAGGAATGTATGCACAAGGTCAATTATACAAACTATGAACCCATCAAGTCCAAGAGCTTATTCAGTGGGTAGCAAAAGAAGAAGGAGAAATGGATCGATGGGAGAGTGTTGAAAAATATCAACAGGACCAAAATCTCAACTTAACAAAGGTCCATGATCACAAAAAGGAGAAATCAACCAATCTCAAGGTGGAAACATCATCTTTGCCAATACAACAAACATTAGAAGAAGTTGAGGCAAAGATCAATATGATGTTGGAATGGACGTATCAAAAGTGTGGAGAATTTATTAACATTATTGGAATAAAGTTTTGACAACCCAAGAAGTAGGAAAAAACATTAGACATTTGGAGAAAAAGAATGAAGGAAATAAGAGCTCAATTGCCAATCATATGTATGAATGCAACATATGCTTGTACGATCACCCCAAAGGATAATGCCTAATATTGTTACATCTACATGAGCATTGGGGAAACACGTTACATCCCGAGTTTGTACAGAGATACTGTGTTCGATGACAGTGGCAAAAATCCCAGTCATGGGGGAATCCACCCTTGGATTGGAGACACCCTTCGTATCATCCGAACCCAAATTCTTATCTTGTTTAACATCCTGTTTCTTCGACTAAACCAACGCACTTTATCTCATCAAAGTACCATTCTCCTCAATACCACCAACTTATGCCTCCAACACAACCACCACTTTGTGCACCTTATACTCCTTCTAAATTTCAAAATTCTCATCCTTTCCCTTCTTATACATCGCCACCAACTATTCCTAAGGTACTTGCACCACAACAACAACCCACGAACATCACTTGTTCTAGTACTCCCAACAACAGTGAGAAACCTCAGCAACATCAAAAGTGCCCCTTCTTTAAACATGGCCATAAGAAGGGACAACACAATTCTAAGGCCACTATATCTTCCCACTCAGCACAAGTCCCACAATGTGGTGCACCCTTACCTTTGAACCCATCACCTCATGTAACTTCATCAAGGCCACCAACTCACACTCCAACAATAAGACGGTCCAATGAACACAAGAATGGAGAGTGACATCCCAATCCTTGCATAACAACTCGTTATCTGGGAACTACATCGTATAAAGTGCACCACTATGCCCACTATAATCAAGTGTGTGAACCCTAAGGGGATAAGTATGACTAGGCCTCAATACTTCCAACATGAAAGGATCCTCATCTTCCATTTATTAATCCTTGTCATACTCAACTGTTTAGTTATGGGGGATATTCCCATTCTAAATAACACACAGGATTAATAACCATTTTTTATTTTTCTTTGATTTTACAACTTTTTGTTTTTCAGTTTTTCATTTTTCAACTTTTTGTTTTCTCTTTTTATCTTTTTGTGTTTTTTTCTTTTCACATTTTTGTAAGTAATCTCATCTATGAATAAAAAACTCATGTGGATTGTTGGTTGAGGTGTGTTGTATGTTATTAAGTCATGAGCAACTAATTATTTGAAACAGTGAGCCCATTACACTCACTCACTCATCCATTCTACAAATAAGAGGTTCTGTTTGAGGGTACAATGATATTCTTGACATTTTTGGAACTTAAAATTAATTTTGTGTTCATTGTACCCAGAATGAAGAAGGATGGACCAAGAGGGAATGATTAGGGTGTGACATTAAGGGGACTTGTGGATTCTCTTTGGTGACGGCTGTGGGTGTTATCATGCAACATGGTCGTACTAAGATCCTTGTAGATCTAATGAAAAATGGGAGTAAGAGTATTCAAAAGGGCACTCAAAATTGAATGCTATTCTAGGGGGTTCCACTAGAAAGACATGCACCCATGCCTGAAGGTTGGTGATTTCTCTAGATTCAGTATTCAAAAGAGAAAAAAAAAGAGAGAGAAAAGAAGAAAACCAAAGTGCCATAAAACAAAAGTCACTCCTCCCTTGAATAAAACGCCAAGTGATCGTACGCCTTGTTGTTATGGTACTCTCATAGTTTTTCATCATGGGATGAAACAATGCAATGTCATTGATTAGAGGAATGGACTTGGTCCTGATCTTGGAACAACAGGTTAATGACACATTAATCATGCTTTACACGCAGGATTCCTTATGTCTTGGGTTAGTTACCTTATGTCCAAATCTGTACGATCCCTTTCTATAGTTCATCTCATCTCACTATTCATGTAATTGTAGCTCATGTCCCGTGTAGCATAGAATTTTCATCTCATTCTGGTGATATTTACATGTGTATGTTTTGTGGAGTTAGTGTGGATTACATTTAACCCTTCTAGTGTCCACGAACACTTTAAGTATGGTTACACAAGGGAATTATAGGTTGAAACCTACTTTGGGGAGGACCCACTTGTGTAATCTTTTGTGATCTTCACTTAGGACATAGCTGACACACACAATTTCTTACCCTTAGCATAATTCTCATAACATTCTTTCCCTACTATTACACCTCTAAAATTTCAACGTTCCTATGTACCATCACATGCTCTTTTTCTTACCACCCAAGGTTTTATTGGTCAAATCCACACCCTTATCATTAATAGTGACTTTTGAATTAATAGAATTACCCTAGAACCCCTTAATAATTTCCAATGTCCTTAATGTTCAGCATTAATTTCAAGAAAATCCTTAAAAATCTGGTATTTTCATGGTGTCTCACATCACTAGGGACAAGATATTGCATACGCGATATCGTGTCCCACGTGATATTGCATATGTGATGTATCATATGCGATATCGCATCCTTACTGCTTATAAATAGGTACCCACCACTATACTTAGCATCATTTTGTCATTCACACGGGGGGAGTTTTTGAAATTTTTCTTTGAGACTTGCAATTGAGTGACCCTTGCTTTTTTCCTCATATCTCGCTCACTGCTACTCCGCTTTTAATTTCGTTTGAACCTTCTTGAACTCGGATTGTTCAGCTTAGTTGTGGGGGAGGACACTTGCCGAAAAGTGCCTAAATTTTTTGAAATTTGTCATTGCCCAAAGGACATCATTTAGGGTAATTGATTCTAACACTTAGAATAATTGTGCCTAAAAATCATTTAATCCCTAGGTATACCAGGAAACTAAAATGGAAACCACCTAAGTCACAGAACTCATTATTACAAACTTTCGGGCACTATCACACATGATAATATAAGATCATTAACTAAGGAAAGTAGTAAGGTATAACTGAACTTTAAAGAAAACCTTATTAATGCTTGACCCATGTAATTGCAGATGGTCCCGAAACATGGACAATAGGAGGGTCCTGCTCAAGGTGAAAAGAAAAAATCTCAGAGAGGTGGAAGACAAAGACCTGCCGAACAACATGCAGAATAGGAGGATCAATCATTTAGCATTCATCAAGACAAACCTCTTACTAGATGGTCTAAGCAGGCAGAAGGAGGAACTACTGCAACACCTGAACTGGGACAACAACTCATATTGCCCCAATATTGTATTTAGGCTATCCATGAGTAGTCCAAGTTCACTGCGGTGATTGTGGAGTTGAATTTTGAATCATTCACAGAGTTCGCTCCTAAGGCCATTAGGTATCACCTTAAAGGGTCTCCCTTATGGCCTATCCTCTCTAAAAGAGGTGCCTGGTACCTAGGAGAGACATACCAATTTTGGCACAATAGGGAGTAAGGCACCACTATTAATATTTGTGGTGTGATAGTTGACTTCTCTATGTAGGCCATTTCAAAAGTGTTCAACCTTCTGAATAAAGGGCCTTAGGTTGCTAAGTTATCCACCCATTCAAACCTCGATGTGCGAAAGGATTAGTTGGAAAAGGCTTATGGTAGAGATAAAGCATTTGGTGAATTGATGATGGAAGAGATGGTTTACTTTAAAACTGGGACATATCACCTCTTCCCCCCAAAGGGCTTAAAAAGGATATCAACGTATGTGGCTAAAGGATGTGCAATGTTGATGGGAAAGGTTAACATTAACCTACCCCATATATATTTGACAGAGATTCGAAGGCGGTTCAAAGAACGAAAGACATGGAAGATGGCATTTCCTTTCCCTTGTCTCATCAGAAAGCTTTGCCAACATGCTGGTATTTGGGGGTACACTAACGACATCCTACAAAAGGCCCAGACTGCTTCATATGCTAAATTGCTAAAGGCGCTTGCTCCAAGGAAAAGCATTGGCGAAGAGCTAGGGACAGAACAAGAAGAAGAATAGATGGTTTAACCTAGTCAACCTCCAACCACAGGTCCTAGCCAACAATAAGAGGCAAGGCCTAGCATAGGCCAGAATCAACTGCCACCATCACAAGACTATAGACCGTCGATGAGCCATCTTAGGGCCATCGCTGAAATGGTTAGTTGGGGAGTTGTGATGATGCAAACCTCTTCTACATCATTGATGATGCTAGGAAGCCTACTATTTCATTAGATCGCACAAGGGGTGAAGTCTCTATTCAAACAAGAGGAGGGGAAAGTAGATGGTCACAAAAAATCTCAGGAAACGCAGCATCTTTCCAGGTGCAGTTAGAGACTAGTGAAGGGACCACAGTGGTGGTCATGCAACACCAGAATGCTATGGGAGCTATAGAAGTGGTTGTAGATCACATCAAAGAATCCTTCAATGTACCTGTTGTGCCACTGGTAGATCTCTTAGGAGCAAGGGATGCTCAAACTCTGGCCAGAACCTCAATGACTCCTGCAAAACATGAGGATGTGCTCAATCAATTGCTTCAAATAGGAGAAGTAATGACATCCCTATTTGACATCCCTCAGGATGTTACAATAATTCAGTTAAACCTCATTTCCACAAAGGGGAAGTTGGTCTTATCCAAAGTGAGGGCTAAGCATGCTGAAGTTGAAGTGCAGAAACTACAAGAGTAGCTCATGGCCTTACAAGAAGCACAGCAGGACCCTCTGCAATTTGTTCCTGCATACCAGCTAGAAAAATTTAGAACCGAGTAGTTAACAAAGTTAATTGTAGAGAATAAGAAGGTGACGGAAGAAAAGGAGATGGCTGTTTGGGATTCATCCATAGCACAGGTGCAAACCCATGCACATTTTAAGGGACTCAAAGCCTTACAAGAAGAAAACAAGCAGCTGGTTGCAAACAATCTTTGGTTGACCACTATAGAAAAGTAAATGGATGTTCTCAATGAGAACTTTCATCAATTATGAGAATAATTCATTTGGGTCAACTGAGACATGAGCCATTTATCTAGAGAAAATCGAACCCTCTCGATGGAGGAGGTACGCACCATTCATAAAAAATTAGCAATTGAGATAAGCACATGGTAGAACGAGGCTAAACAACATGAGAAGTTAAAGGAGCACTTCCATGATTAGGTGGGGATGTATAAATAGATTCTTGAAAGGAAATCCATATGGTCAAGGCCCAAATCAACACTATCAGTGCTCAACACATTGATTAGGGGCCATATTGGATACCTATGCCTTCGCCCACCAATTGGAAGTTAAAAAATGGGACCTGTAGATTCAGGACTTGACATAATACATGGAGTTGGAAAACCTAAGATATGCCAACCTTGCCATGTTAACAATAGGGCACTCGAGGTCAGAGCTTGAGCAATAGGTAGCAACCGCCCACATCAAATATGAAGCAGAATTTGCAGAGTGCAAGAAGATGGTAGAGAAGATGGATGTTGTAAATTCTGAGCTTGAGGTGGTAAAAGCCAGCTACCAGGGACAAAAGGATGTCACAACCAACTTGGCTTGATGGCTAATATATCTTCATGAATACAAGGACAAATCTAGAGCCTATGAGGAGGAATGAGGGGTGTTCATGGCTTGGTATGTCAAGGCCAACCAAATGTTTCCACAACTACCCTGTCCATGGAAGGTTCCGACTCCATCAAATATTTGAACATTAGCATGGATGACACAAGATCCTCGGACCAAAGAGGAGAAGCTCCAGGACATACTTCAACGTCATCAAGCCTCAAAGCCTAGAGCATAAGATAAAGGGAAGGCACCAATGGAGGAGCCACCGCCACCAGGAACTACATGAGTTCCAAATTTTTGTAGTTGTAGCATATTCTATGTGTTGTGTCTTTATTTTGTTTTCTTTCCACACTGCAGCATCATCCCATTTCTTTTTCCATCTAATAATCCCATACTTATCCATTGTGTAATCACTGTATCTCGAGGACGATTTTTTGTTCAGTCATGGGGGTATGATGGGACATGATATCTCATGGACCACAATATTTTGTATGTCACGATATCGCATCCCCTGCGATATCGCATATGCGATATTGCGTCTTACCTTGTGATATTGCGTATGCGATATCGCAGTTGGTTGTAATGTATATAAATAAGAAGCAGATCTTCCTTGTTAGATTATAGTGAAACTCTGGCAGTTTGATCCCTCCAGAGATAGATTCTTTTCCCGTGTCTGCCTGCAGTGTGGTGAATGTAATTGTATGACATCCTTTATTTGAGTGTGACGTACTTGGACACACACATGATCGGAAATAAAGATTGAGATTACTTCATTATTGTAGCATTCACTTTGTTTATTTATTTATTTGTTATTTAATGCTTTCCTTGTTAATCTTTCTCACCCTTAAACTCCTAGAAACATGGAATGAGTACGACTTGATTACGAGCATTTAAGTGTGACTACTTGGTAACCCAGTAGCATACCTAGGATCTACGCTTGGTAATCTTAGTGGTAGTCGTGCATGAAGTCCAAGATGTGTACATATAATCATGGAACAGATGCTCATCGCACTTAGGCTAGTTTAGATTCTCTTACCCTTTTTCTTCCTAGCTTAGTTAATCTTATTTTCCATTACCTTCAGGAGTAGCATTAGGTTAGAATACATCATACACCTCACTTTGATCTAAACCATACGTGACAATATAATACTAGTCTAGGTGGGAAGATAGCGAACTGTGACCTAAGGATAACTGTCTAGGTGCTACAACTAGTCCATCTGTGGAGTTCGACCAGATCGCGCATGAAAATGCTCATATTCGTATGGTTGAGTGTAGGGGTACCTCACCACTCATCACCTATGATGGCCTCTCAAATCATCTCTACTAGGTTATTTGCCATTACCTAGTCTTTCTTAGTTACATTCACCTTTATCAAAGCTAGACAATAATGAGGATGAGGAAGATGGAGAACTAGGAGAGTTGTGCTAGGTTACTCTGCTTTCATTATTCCTTTAGTTATCTTGACCTAAGCTACTAGAAGACCTAGGCCTAGAGGTTTTTCTTGTGTTGGGTCTAATCCTTCCTTTTTCTTGGTTGCTAGCCAAGATTAAATGTAACCATGAATTTATCATGTCATTTGTAGTAGGGATTGAATAATTTGGTGATGAGAATTATGCCATTAATAATTAGTATCCTCCTTATATTGTGATGTTAGTAGAATGGTAGCATCCTTTTCCTTTGCAACTTTATGGTGTACTTTCATGAAACAATCCTTTTGTACTTAGGCTTTGGTAGGTTGGTAAGACATAAACATTTTGTCAATCACTTTGTAATTACTAATAACCATTTCTAGTCTAACTTTCATTATTGCTACCATGAGCATTGACAGAATTGAGCAGTCGCATGGTCATATAATATTTCCTTTCATGTTCCTTCATTGCAAATGAAAATCTTGAAGGAGGATGAAAGAAAAGTTTTGATAATAGATGTCCAAATGCAAGTAGATCATTTTAAGTTGATGGGGTGTATAATCATTTTTCTTTACTCTCATGTTACATCTCCTTGTGAAATCGTCAACAAGTGAGAAATCAATCCTATTAAAAGAAGACATCTTTTAACTACTTGAGTATGCTTGAATAGAATTAAATAATATTATTTTTAAATAATAAATCATTAGGGCTATAAAACCAATCCTTATATGATTATAGCTATTTAAATCATTAGGACTAGTCCTTGATAATAGTACCAATTGTAACGACGGAAAACGTCGGCAGCTGGAAATACCGACCGAGATTCCGTGTACACAGTTTTTACCACGGATCCGCGAGAGGGCTAAGCTGGAAAAACGAATCCGTGGTGCCCTGAATGGTCTTGTCGATCAGACAAGGACTTACGGGTCAGTAAAACGATGCTAACTGTAGATCGATCGTAAAACGGTAAGATAACGACGTAAATGGACTACTGTGAAGCTAACGCCAAAACGCCGAAAATATGCAAATCGGGAGCAAAAAACCGTGCAATTTGCAAAGATCAAAGATCTGTGTTTTCAATGCCAAATAGAATGCGTAGCCAGGTGTATACAATGTTACAGTGGGGGAAAAGGGCCCGACAACTTGAGTATAAAGATGAGCACAAAACAGCAAGAAAACTGCCTGGACAGAAGTCTGATCTACCTTTTGGAACCAAAGCTTGGGAGCAGGGATGGTCAAGCTCTGAAGTCCTACGATCTTCGAAACCAATAGAACCTGCTAACCGGGCAAGATGACTCTGCAATTTCCGTTCTGCTTCTCAGCCTCAGATAGATCTGCTGTCTGGAGCTCGGGCGTGCTATCTTTTGCTTCTGCTGAAGGATGATGTCTGCGGCCAAGAGGTTGCTCTTGTTTCTCTGTTTCAGGGCGATAAGTTCCCTTGCTTAGAAAATGCTCTTGTCCTCTTGGTCCCCCCTCAAAAGTGGTAAATGCTCTGGTGCTCTGTTCACTTGTCTCTTTTTTTTTTTTTGCTTCTGTTGTCGTCCCCTGTTGTCGTCGTCCCTTTTTTTTTGTGTCAACCAGGGTATTTATAGTCCGCGACACGCGCACCTCTGATGATGTGGGCCCGAATGTCGCGGATCCTGTAGACCTTCTCCTTTTAAGTCGAACTGCGACTACGCATAGCATGCTCGTTTGCGTGCGGCGCGTGTGGAGAGCAGGCCCATGATAAGCATGTCTCGGCTGCGTTTGCGCTCATTCGCGTTGCGTTGCGTGTATGAGTGCAAGCTTGATATAACAACCACGCGCTCAGGCTTGTTTTACGCTAATCACGCGACTGTGCGTGATGCAGTGTAAGTGAGCGCGCACTTGCATTCTGACCTACGCACAAGTACGCATCGCTGCGTAAGGTGCGTAAAGATTGGTAATCAAGCGCTGCGCGAGAACAAGTGCCGACCCGTCTTGTCTTTCTGGATTTTCCCTTTAACTGTCCTGGAGCTTATTACGCTCATCACGCTGCCGTGCGTGATGGAGCGTAAACTTATCCTTAGACAAATTCGGGGTGTCTTCACTGTCTTGGAACTTATTACGCTCATCACGCTGCCGTGCGTGATGGAGCGTAAACTCATCCTTGAACAGATTTGGGACGTGTTCATTGCCATGGAGCTTATCACGCTCATCACGCTGCCTTGCGTGATAGAGCGTGAACTTGTCCTTAGGCAAGTTTGACTGTCTTTGGAGCTTATTACGCTCATCACACTGCCGTGCGTGATGCAGCATAAACTTGTCCTTAGACAAATTTGAGGCGCTTTTATTGTCCTGGAGCTTATTACGCTCATCACGCTGCCGTGCGTGATGGAGCGTAAACTTGTCCTTAGACAAATTTGAGGCGCTTTTATTGTCCTGGAGCTTATTACGCTCATCACGCTGCCGTGCGTGATGGAGCGTAAACTTGTCCTTAGACAAATTTGAGGCACGCTCCTGCTCAAACTACGAATCTTCGCCTGAGGCCGACCCATAATTTTCACGGTATTTCAATGGCCCCTCTTTGTTGACTGTTAGAGGGCATACCCGAAGAACGTCGACAAAGAATGCGAAACACCGGATTGGCAGAAGCAAGAACAACGTTCCTCCGTGACTACCCAGGTATTGCTCCGTTTACGTAAAGGGAGAAAGCTTGCGAGTAGGAGAGGTAGAAGGGTGTAACTGGAAACAGGTTCAGGAAAGATGCAAACGGCGTGTTTATTAATGTCAACAGGAATGCTTTCAGACGAGCGTAGCGCGTCAATCTGAGATATCTCTGTTACAACTGGTAGCAGGAATGCGTACAAAAGGAGCGTTGCGCGTCACTTTCGCGATGTCTCTGCTAGCGTGGGTGCAAAAAATGAAGATTTGCGTATGCAACACTGCGTATGGGCACTGGGTGGTGGGGAATAAGGGAACAAGGATGAAGTGTAGACGGATGTCGGGAAGAAATGTACAAAACTGAGTGGGTGAGCAAACCTGAGCAGCCATTTCAGCACGCTGTTGTACTTCGCCGCTCAGATGTATGCACCTTTGAATGACATCCTTCAAGTTAAGCAGCCTACAACCACAAAAGAAAACAGAGGATGCCATTGCTTATGGACAATAGACGAAGGATGCCAATGCTATCGGATGTTAACCAGAGCCCATGTACTGTCAAGATGAAGCCGGGGCACGCGGGGGAGAGCGCCGCCAATCCTGATGAGCCGGCCCTGCATATCATCGCGAAAAGGCATCGGATGCAGTGCAGCTCACCGTTCACACTAGGAACTGGCCAGATGAATCTGTGAGGCCAGCGTCCGATAGCGATGATTGGTGGGGACCCGTAGAGCCGTGACCAACGAGGGAGTCGTTGGGGCTCCCGCTAACGAGGCTAAACTCCCGGAGCTGCTTCCACCGCGGCAGACGCGGTAGCGGCATCTCCGAGGGATTAGTAAGATGCCTCTGTGCCTGTCTGAGGAATCAGCAAGATGCCGGACGGTGGGGACGCCGGAGCTGTCTCAGCGTCCCACCCGGTTGGCTGTGTAGCTGTGTCAAGGATGATCCCGCTCGCTTGATGCGTATGAATCCCAGTTTTGAGTCCTGGTAGACTGCTGTTATTGGTTTTAAGTCCCAGTAGACCATGGTCCCTGTTTAAAGTCCGGGCAGACCGAGAGGTGCTAGTTTTACGTCGTAGCGGACGGTGGATAGGCTGGTTTAAGGTCTCAGCAGACCGTGCTGTGGATGTCAGTTTTACGTCGTGACCCAGGGAAAGATCTGTGCTAATTTTTCGTCTCAGCAGACGGCTGCTTACCTGTGCCAGTTTAGCGTCGTGGCGGACGCGTGCAAAGGGTGCCAGTCTTTCGTCTTGGCAGACCTGTACAACAGTGCTAGTTTTACGTCGTGGCGGACGGTAACCACTTGCCAGTTTAGCGTCGTGGCGGACGCGTGCAAAGCATGCCAGTTTAGCGTCATGACGGACGGTCGGTGCGAGTTTAACGTCGTAGCGGACGTGCAGTGCCAGTTTTACGTTGTAGCGGACGTGTGATGCCAGTTTAACGTCGTAGCGGACGATTACCTTCATACCTGTTGTCAACACCGTCGTCGCTGTTAGATGAAGTACCGCTTGAGATACAAATGATTCACAGGATTTGTCAGTTCATTGCCGTTAACATCTACCAATTTGAATGCTCCGTTGTTGTATGCGTCAGTCACCAAGAAAGGGCCTTCCAAGTTCACAGAGAACTTGCCTGCTGGTTCACGCACAGCCTTGAGAACCAGATCTCCCTTCTTGATCAGACGCTGCTGAAGATTGTGATGTTGCTTTTGCCTCTGCTTGTCCTGATATCTCTCAATTGCCTCAAGAGCCTGTATCCGCTTCTCTTCCAATGACTCCAAGTCCGCTATCCGAGCCTCGGTGTGTTGAGCCTCATTTATAACGGTGGAGAGGACCATCCTCAGAGAAGGGATCTGCAACTTGAGAGGTAGCACCGCCTCAGATCCGTAAACCAGGCTATAGGGCGTACTACCTGTAGCTGTCTTGCACGTAGTACGATATGCGCATAGCACATAGAGGATCTGTTCATGCCACCGCTTTTTGTTGCCGTCGAGCATTTTCTTGAGTAAGTTGATGATGATCTTGTTCGAAGCTTCAGCTTGACCATTTGCCTGCGGGTAGTAAGGGGAGGAAAATGACTGTCTAATGCCTAGGTTGTCACAGAAAGATTTGGTATCCACACTGCTAAACTGTGGCCCGTTATCGGTCACAATAGTCATTGGGAGACCAAATCTAGTTACTATGTTGTCCAAGATAAAATGGCAAACCTGTTGCGATGTAATTTTCCGTAGGGGAACAGCTTCTACCCACTTCGTGAAGTACTTGGTAGCGGTAATGATGAAGCTATGTCTTGCGGAAGATTTTGGCGTGATGGGTCCGATAATGTCTAGTCCCCATCGTTGGAATGGCCAGGTTATCTGCGTCGTGTGCAATTCTGTGGGTGGCATGTGGATGAGATTTGCATGACGTTGACATGTGTCACAGGTCTTAACCTTTGTCAGACAATCCCTTTCCATGCGCGGCCAGTAGTACCCTAGGCGACGGATTTTTAGGACCATAGCCCGTGGCGCTACGTGGCCGCCGCACAGTCCCTCGTGAACTTCGTTGACAATGTGCTGTGCTTGGTCTGTGTTAACGCAGGTGAGCAATACGCCGTCAAAGGAGCTTCTACAGAGAGTACTGTCTCCGATGATGATGTAGTACTTAGCGCGTTTACGGGTTGCGTCCTTTTGTGCGCGCGTTAAAGCAGCTGGTAACTCACCCTGTAAAAGATAAGATTTGATGTGATCGTACCATTCAGGCGTGCTTTCCTCGGTAAGAGAGGAGATTTGCATCGTCTAAATGATAGGATCTGCGCAATCTGTAATTAATGCGGGGCAGGTGTTAAACAAGTGTGACGGTACGTGTAAAGCCAGAGTGTCCGGTGTGTCGGCCAGCGTGTTATCAGCTCGTGGGACGTGCTGGGCGTCGAAGGTCATAAAGCGTTTCAGGAGGTCTTTAGCCTGATCACAGTAGGGCTGCAAGTGTACTACTTTGCAGGCGTAGACTCCAGTGATTTGATTTATGACCAGCATTGAATCGCCCCTAACTGCTAGGTGTTGAACATCGAGTTCGCCTGCAGTTAGTAGTCCCCTGAGGAGTCCCTCGTACTCTGCCACATTGTTCGTACAAGGGAAGGTCAATCGGTAAGCGTGCAGACGCACATCCTCATGTGAGAGCGTAAGAACAGTGGCCGCACTGCCGCCTCTGGCTGTCGAAGCTCCATCGAAGTATAGTGTTGCTTCGAGGCCTGCCGAAGCAGGGCTTAAACTATCGAGGCCTGCCGAAGCAGGGCTTAAAGTATCGAGGCCTGCAGAAGCAGGGCTTAAAGTATCGAGGCCTGTAGAAGCAGGGCTTAAACTATGTACATGTTTGTCAGGAAACTCTGGTTCTACAGCGGCATGATTGTCAATTGGCGAGGTGGTTAACTGGTCAGCTATCACTTGACCCTTCATAGATGACTGGCCAATATAGTGGAGGTCGAACTCCGCAGTGATAGCCTTCCAGCGAGCTATTTTGCTACTTTCATGTAAACTATGTGTAATTGCTCTAAGTATGTTGTTTTTGCAAATAACGTTAACCTGGCTACGAAAAAGATAATGTCTACATTTATTGAGCGTAAAAACTAACGCTAAGCAATTACGCTTGACATCGTTATACCTCGTCTCGTACGCACATAGAGCGTGACTCAGATAGTAGATGGGCATCTCTGATCCGTCATCTCTTCTCTGACAAAGCAACGCCGCTATTGCTACGTCCGAAGTGGCGAGGTAGATGAAGAAAGGTAGGTCCCTTTGTGGCGGGAAGACCGTTGGTAAATGCTGCAGTTCCTATTTCAGACTGTCAAATGCACGCTGACAATCGTCAGTCCATTCAAAATTAACCCCCTTTTTCAGCAAGTGCTGCATGGGATGTAATTTGTCGGTTAACCTTGAAATGAACCTGCGTATGAATTGCAATCGTCCTTGTAACCCATGGAGTTTCTTGAGATCTGTGGGAGGTTGCAACGCGACAATGGCTTGGACCTTATCAGGGTCAACTCGTATGCCGGTTTCAGACACCACAAACCCCAGCATGCGTCCGGTTTTGACCACGAATACACACTTCTTTGGGTTAAGCCGGAGCTCGTGCGTGGCGCATCTTTTAAGGACTAACCCCAGGTCCTCTGAATGATCTTCTGACTTCAAAGACTTTACAGCTATGTCGTCTTCATAATCATTCAGCCTCCCCAGGAGATAGTCACAAAAGATGTACGTCATGGCTCGCTGGTACGTTGCTCCGGCGTTCTTCAGACCAAAAGGCATCATGGTGTAGCAAAATGTTCCCCAGGGTGTCATGAAAGTTGTTGTCAACTGATGTTCTGGGTTAATGCGAATCTAGTTATAGCCTAAAAAGCCATCCATGAAGGATAGAAGCGCATGCCCAGCTGTTGTATCCACTAGCTGGTCGATACTCGGCAGTGGGAAATTATCCTTGATTGTGGCTTTGTTCAAATCCTGGAAATCTATGCATATGCGTATGCCTCCAGTCTTCTTTGACACAACCACAATGTTGGATACCCAGTCTGAATAATCGACCGCGCGTATGAAACCAGCCCGATACAGCTTGGTGATTTCATCACGCACTGCTAGCGCGATCTCTGGTTTGATTTTGCGTGCCTTTTGCCTGACTGCCTTGATCTGGGGGTCGAGGATGATATTATGCTGGACTAGTCTAGGATCTAACCCAGGCATATCCTCATACGACCACGCAAAGACAGTAATGTTGTCTTGTAAGACCTGCATGATTGCGTTGCGCGTTTGCTCGTCTAGTAAGGAATTGACTTTAAGCGTCTTGGTCTCACCCCTGTGCGTAACGATAGGGACCTCACAAAGGGGGTCCTCAGTTATGTCCCCGGACTCCAGGTCTAGCGTGCGCGTCGACTGCTCTGGCCATTCTGGGGACATTTCTGATGTAGCTATAGTTACGCCTGCNAGATAGTCAGCAACTAGTTTTCATCTAAAATCGCCTATTTATACGCGAAAATTTCCAACTTGACCCCAGATTTAAGCGGAACTTTCCGGAAACGGAATCCGAAAATCCGGTATTAATTCGGTTGATATCGCACGCTCGTCTGTCCGAAATGACGTTAAACTACTCCATCTTATCGTCTCGTAATCGGGTTGCATTGATTACACATTTTCTTTTGGCATGCCACGTCTGGCGACATCCCGTCATCTGTCTCCTAACCATTTACGCACTTGCCG
>MNCI01021612.1:193448-273650 GCA_015680685.1 Gnetum montanum
GGGCGCCCTTGGCGTGGGCGCAGACGAAGCTGCGGCTTGAGAGGTAGCGTATGACTGAGGCCATGCTTGTGAAGGCACCCATATAATAAACGGCGGCCGTGAGACCCCACCTGCTACCGAAGAAGTGGTTGCCCCCCCTTGTGAGCCGGCGGGCACACGCAAAACAAAAGGTTGTTTTGGCGGCCCTTTACGCTCCCCGTCCGTACTCACCATAGTGATTGTATAAGGATCGTAAGTTGCGTTTAACGGATACTTATAGACATGTAATGTCTGGTTTTCTGGGCGGGTTGGGTTGCTGCTGTCTAGCTTTAGATGACCTTCGTTGATCATGCGTTGAATATCTTCTTTCAACGCCCAGCAGTAATCCGTGTCGTGACCACACATCTGATGGTAGTCACAAAAGCGATCCAGCCGGAAAGACCTCGGAACTGCCGGCTCGTTAGGCAACGCTAAGGAAGGGTCCCTCGACAGTTCACAGTGCCGTCTGTGACGTTTCAAGGCTTCCTCGGACACCTTCTTGGGTTGAATGTGTCCCGCTACCAAAAGCTGTTTAAGCAGTTCAAAGTGTTTCACTAGAAGAGCCGCATATTTTGAACGGTCTTTACGCTCAAAATTCGGCTTTGGCTAGGGGGGCTGTTCAGGGGCAGCCGTCGGCTGGCTAGTGGTGGCACTAGTCGTGGTCTCAGGTGGTGCTGTCGCTGGGGCCTTCTTGCCCTTGTTTTTGGCGTTCTCGGTCAGTGCCGCTACAGTGGTGGTTGGTGGCTTACCTTTGTCCTTAGCCTTGTTGTGCGTATTTCTGTAAGCAATGTACGCTGGGTCTTTGCTAGCTTCCACAGCATCTTGGATGCTCCGGACCTGGGTGAAGGCCTGGCGTATGTCTCCAGGGGAAAGGTAATACAGCTTGGACTTAATAAAGTCGTTGACCACTCCCTTGAATATGGCCAGCAGATGGGAGTCCGCGATCGGGTCGCGGATCTCATTCAAGGTAGCGTTCCAACGCTGTATAAACTTTTGGACAGGCTCGAGCGGGTCTTGTTTCACCCCCATAAGCTGCTCCAACGTGACTTTCGGTTTCATGTTGTATCTAACCCGGGTCACAAATTGGGTCAGCAGCTCTTCCAATGTTGTAATGGAAGAGCGTGGGAGGGCTCTGTACCAGTCTAAAGCCTTCCCTGTTAACGACATTGCAAAAAATCTGACGAGAGTGTGTGGCCATGGTTGCAATAACAAGGATTCGGACCTGAAGGTGGCCAAGTGAGTGTTGGGATCCCCCTCCCCATTATACTTAGTGAAATGTGGGAGGGACATCCCTGGAGGTAGCGACAACACGGGGACCGCTGGGTTAATCGGATCATCTTGGTAGAAATCCATGATCTGAATGGTGTCAGATCCAGCGGTTTTGAGGCGTCGAACCTCCTCAGTAAGTGTCTGGATAAGCTGGAACGCTTGATCCAAACCTATCAACGGTTGCGGCTGTGCAGCAGGCTGTTGTGCTGCAGGCGGTTGTGCCGCAGGCTGTTGTGCCGCAGGCGGAGGGACTGGATGGACAGCCCTTGGCCACTGAGATGCCGGGGGCGGTTGGGTAACAGCTGGTGGGGCAGGGATCCCTACAGTCTGAGGGGCCTGCATAGACCACCACCCGCCGACCTGTGATGAGGGGTTAGCCGTAGCCTGCTGCTGAGCGTAGTGGTAAACGTAACGAGGAAGCACCCGTGAAAATTGCGCCGCTGGTGCTGGCGGGGGTTATACAGTGTAAGCTGCTTGCGTTTGCTGGCCTATCGTTGGGTTGACCCAATGACTCGCCGCCGGGTTAGCCCAGTGACTCGTCGCAGGGTACTGGACAAAGGTTTGCGGCGGCACGGTCGCAGCATGCTGTTGAGTTGGCAGAGGCGGGAACACTTCGGGACGAGTCGAAGGCGTGGCGTGAGTCTGTATGTGGGGAATGAAAGGGGGAAGGGTGGCCGTCGGTCCGGCCGCCGGAATGTTCACTGTCTGTTGCAATGGAAATGTCCCCGCGTTATACTGCAGTTGCATCCCAGAAGGCTGCGCGTTTACCTGTTGTGACCCAGACAACTGTGCGTTGGCCTGGTGAGAGCCAGACGGCTGTGCGTTGGCCTGGTGAGACCCAGATAGCTGCGCGTTGGCCTGAGGGAGAACGGGTATGTGCATCTGCATGGTCACGGCCGAGTCTATAGAAGCCGTCTCTCCGTTGAAAGGGAACAACGGATTTACGTATGTCTGAGGAGACAGGGTATGGAACGAATGCTCAGACATGGCCGCGAATTCGTCCTCTGCCTCTGCTTCCTCCTCACGCTTGGGCTCTACCACAGGCTATGAGGCCTGACCTCTAGCCATGATCAGCTGAGAAATCAGCTCGTTTTGGGGCTCGGTCAACGGGATTATATCATAAGCCGTTGGCTTGAAATCGTAACCTCCTCGGTGGAGCACCTCAAAGTTGCGTTTCGCCTCAAGCTCGGCTCGGCTGAGAGCCAACCTCGCCTGGATCTTGACGCAAATAAAGTTGTAGTCCTCAGGGGTTATGACCGTAAATATTGGATCCTTCCCCTGAAGCCTTAATGAACGGTGCAGGGGTCCCTGAGGACCGGTTCTACCGGTGGCTGGCCCCATNTGGTGCAGGGGTCCCTGAGGACCGGTTCTACCGGTGGCTGGCCCCATGGCCACCGTCGGGTTCACGGGCACGACGCCCGGGTCTATGGTGACCATGGCGGTTGTGGCTGTCACGTTAACGTAGTATGAATCCATGGATCAAGGGTGAAAAAATGACTGGAAATCAAATTTGACAAAGAGAAAAGTTGGCAAACAGCACAAAAGGCTTTCTACCCTGCCAGATTTCAAAGAAATCGTCTTTGTGACCGATCGAATACCACACGATGACCTTAGACTTCCCTAGAGGTATTACGTCTACAGCCTAGGGTATAGATCGCTAACAGGGTTACCTGAAATATTCGGATCGGAGCCTGAAGGCCCTCCTTCTAGCGCCAGAAAACTGTAACGACGGAAAACATCAGCAGCTGGAAATACCGACCGAGATTCCGTGTACACAGTTTTTACCACAGATCCGCGTGAGGGCTAAGCTGGAAAAACAAATCCGTGGTGCCCTGAATGGTCTTATCGATCAAACAGGGACTTACGGGTCAGTAAAACGATGCTAACTGTAGATCGATCGTAAAACTGTAAGATAACGACGTAAATGGACTACTGTGAAGATAACGCCAAAACGCCGAAAAGATGCGAATCGGGAGCAAAAAACCGTGCAATTTGCAAAGATCAAAGATCTGTGTTTTCAATGCCAAATAGAATGCGTAGCCAGGTGTATACAATTTTACAGTGGGGGAAAAGGCCCCGACAACTTGAGTATAAAGATGAGCACAAAACAGCAAGAAAACTGCCTGGACAGAAGTCTGATCTACCTTTTGGGACCAAAGCTTGGGAGCAGGGATGGTCAAGCTCTGAAGTCCTACGATCTTCGAAACCAATAGAACCTGCTAACCGGGCAAGACGACTCTGCAATTTCCGTTCTGCTTCTCAGCCTCAGATAGATCTGCTGTCTGGAGCTCGGGCGTGCTATATTTTGCTTCTGCTGAAGGATGATGTCTGCGGCCAAGAGGTTGCTCTTGTTTCTCTGTTTCAGGGCGATAAGTTCCCTTGCTTAGAAAATGCTCTTGTCCTCTTGGTCTGCTGTCAAAAGTGGTAAATGCTCTGGTGCTCTGTTCACTTGTCTCTTTTTTTTTTTTGCTTCTGTTGTCGTCCCCTGTTGTCGTCGTCTCTTTTTTTTTTGTCAACCAGGGTATTTATAGTCCGCGACACGCGCACCTCTGATGATGTGGGCCCGAATGTCGTGGATCCTGTAGACCTGCTCCTTTTAAGTCGAACTACGACTACGCATAGCACGCTCGTTTGCGTGCGGCGAGTGTGGAGAGCAGGCCCATGATAAGCATGTCTCGGCTGCGTTTGCGCTCATTCGCGTTGCGTTGCGTGTATGAGTGCAAGCTTGATATAACAACCACGTGCTCAGGCTTGTTTTACGCTGATCACGCGACTGTGCGTGATGCAGCGTAAGTGAGTGCGCACTTGCATTCTGACCTACGCACAAGTACGCATCGCTGCGTAAGGTGCATAAAGATTGGTAATCAAGCGCTGCGCGAGAACAAGTGCCGACCCGTCGTGTCTTTCTGGATTTTCCCTTTAACTGTCTTGGAGCTTATTACGCTCATCACGCTGCCGTGCGTGATGGAGCGTAAACTTATCCTTAGACAAATTCGGGGTGTCTTCACTGTCTTGGAACTTATTACGCTCATCACGCTGCCGTGCGTGATGGAGCGTAAACTCATCCTTGAACAGATTTGGGACATGTTCATTGCCATGGAGCTTATCACGCTCATCACGCTGCCGTGCGTGATAGAGGGTGAACTTGTCCTTAGGCAAGTTTGACTGTCTTCGGAGCTTATTACGCTCATCACGCTGCCGTGCGTGATGGAGCGTAAACTTGTCCTTAGACAAATTTGAGGCACTTTTATTGTCCTGGAGCTTATTACGCTCATCACGCTGCCGTGCGTGATGGAGCGTAAACTTGTCCTTGAACAAATTTACCTGTCTTCAGAGCTTATTACGCTCATCACGCTGCCGTGCGTGATGGAGCGTAAACTTGTCCTTAGACAAATTTGAGGTGCGCTCCTGCTCAAACTACGAATCTTCGCCTGAGGCCGACCCGTAATTTTCACGGTGTTTCACCAATGATGAGCGGCAAAGTAGTTCCTATACCAAACCATATAGATCACAAGCGTTTACATGTAATGTGATCAAATTCTGTGAACTAAACTAGTGTGGATATCTATATAGCTAAGTGATTGATCACTAATCATTATCTTTCTAGTCACACCTGTATGAACTAATTTCTATGATTAAGTGTGACTAAAGCATATTATGTTGCTGTTAAAAAGCTATATTTAAAATTTTATTAAACTATTAGAAGATTAAAAATCTAAATTATCTAACCTAAGTATGAAAAATAAATCTAGTCTAGCCTAAGCATTGAACACCCATTCCCACCTTACTGTACACTTCTTGAAATTACCCTAACACTATAAGGTTACCAAGTGTTCACTGTTGGGCATACAAAGTGGTAAACTATTGGGTTTACCAAATATTAATGTATTTATGCTTGAAGCTAGTTGTACTGATGGGGTGTAATTAAAGTGCAATGAAATATAAAATAATTAACAAAATGCATTAAAATAAATGGAATAAAGAAATTAAATTATACTTAAGTAAATCATTAAGCTAGGCCAAATGGTACAATGAAGATAAACTAATTTCAATTTTATTGCCATCATAAAAATATGTCCAAGAATATAGTTACTTAAAATAAGATTTTAGATAATCAATTTTATATGTTGTAGGTATTCAGTAATAAAATTTATCTTCTACGAAAAAAACTACAACTTTGCTATGCTAATTATTAAATGGTGTTATAAATATAGTAGATGTGCATATTTATATAGACATTTATTATCTTTATGTCAATGCATCTAACCCTACATTGATGTTGCAATGTTGACATTGTGCTACATTGATGTAGCCAACTAAATTATGACTCAAGTACTATAATAAATGTTATGACAAATGTTCACCTCATCCACATCAAAAACATTATCTAATGCATACACATTAATCTTGACATCATTATAGTATCAATTACTTTCCTTTTTAAATAGCAACACATTATAAACCTATCTTTTGTTAACTATGAAGTTATACTCCAAGCTCATTTGATCCACCATTTGGATAACCAAAAAGGGAATATCTTTAATTCTAAGAAGAGTCTCTTAGCAATATTAGGAGGTTTTGAGGAAAACCTAATCATCTAGCCCTTATACTAGATCTCTCCATCCACTGCATGTGTAACTTGCAATATGGGATTGATTCTTATAATGAACATTTCTTCAACCTTAGTTAAATTGGCCAATCTAGGCAGTTGGGGTCCTAGATTCATGCCATTTGTTTGTAGAAAATCACTTAATCTTATGACCAAAACTATCAACAATATTTTGTATCTCTTCTTTTAAATATTTGTTGGATATGTAACCTCTACTTCTTTTTGAATCAAGTTATATGCCAATATACATTTCATTATAGACATTGCAAGGTCAAGTATTAGAAATTTTCATTATTTTAGTATTAAAATTCTGAATTATCAAAGAAATTCCTAACCTTTCTAGGACCCAGTTAGTAGTATGAGAACCAGGCGATGATCCATTTTTATACATATACATAGGCATACATGTACAATTTTATTTTATTGGAACATGGTTAGAAAGATGAAAATGATAGAACACATGTATATAATTGATGAGCCACAATATCGAGGCCGCAATATTGCATTAGTGATATCGGATCCGCGATATCAGAGCCTGCCAAGTGATATCGAACATCTGATGTTGGAACCTGTCCTATCACCTATAACTAAGAGGCAAGCACACTTGGTTTGGCAATAGGTTAATTATTTTCTTAGTTCCTTACCCAAACTCTTACACTTTTTCCTTCTCAGAGTTAGAATTTTTTTTGAGTGCCCATAGTAGGAGTCATAAAGTGAACGGATCTCTATTCGAGCATTGTGTACCTGAGCACACCTTCTGGGTGGAAATAAAGATGAACTTTGTGATAAATCTTGTAGCATTCAGAATAGATTATTTCTTACCCTTAATGTTATTTATAGCTATTTAATGCCTTTATTAGCCAATTAATGTTCTCTCTCTTGCCTTATTAATTCTCCATAAGTAAGCACACTCAGTACAACCACTTCAAGCATGCGTGTAACACTTGGTAACTTAGTAATGATTAGCATTTGGTAATCCTAGTAGCATTACACTAGTTCAGGATGTGTATGGAGAGTGGGAATAGATGTTGGTGTTAGAACTAGTTAGAGCATAGTTGATTAGTTAAATTAAATTAGTTACTTAATTATTTAATTTCCCCCTCTTAAGTACTAGGGCATAAAACATAAAAATCATAAAAATCATATGCCTCAAGTTTACTTAACCATATAATCGTGCCATATAAGTAAGCTTGGGAAGATAATGATTGACTAACCCATCATTGTTCTATGAAGGCACATAAGCACTTGGTCCTTGGCATTTGACCGAATCATGCGTGTACACTTGTATTCATATGGTTGAGCGTAGGGGTACCTCACCGCTCATCATTAGCGCTGTTGTCAGGGAATTTATTTTTTGTGCACTAATTAGAACTTAGGAAACCTTCCCATCGTTGGAATGAACCCTTAGGGTTAGTTATAGAAAAAAATATAATAATATATTACACATTGAATAATTAATTATGTCTCCTTCTTTCTATGAAAGTGCTTCATCATCTAGGTCTAATATAGGGAACAATCTGACATGTAGTACACATGATGACCCACCAGGACCCCAACAGTTTCATGTGGTATACGTTCATTCCAATGAGTATATACTAGAATTTACCTTTATCCTTCACCAGTATGAACAATTATGTTGGAAAGATTTTGAAGGTAACATAGTATTACCTCCTGATCTCTTAGTCCCAAGAATGCTTCTTTGTGCTCTCACACGAATTGGTATGCAACACTTATAGGTAGAATACATTGTGCATGAACACAACTTTAGAGATTATCGACCCACAGAGGCACAACATCAAAAGGACCTACAACAGGAGAGACATCACAAATCTCTGAAAGGTAAGTGGTCTAAAGATGTCCCACATGTCCCAAGTGAAAATGAGGGTGGTGAACCTGCCTCAGGAGGTTTTCCACAAAACGATGTTCCTCCCATTAACTTTGGTCAAGGGGTTGTGTATTAGAACCTTCACTCAACTATCCATAACCTAGGTTATGATACCAACAAACACAGAGGGTCTAAAAAAGGAACACAAATGCATGATAAATATGGACGTTCTAATCGTAATCATGACTAAGGTCGTGAACACTAGAGAGAAGGTAGTAGGCACTATCATGGTACCAATCCTCCTCCTTCTTCACCTTCATAATCTCCTTCACCCTCTCCTTCAGGATCCAAATGCAGTTGCAAAGGAAAAGACCCTGACGATAATGGTAAGAGGAACAGAGATCATAGATGAAACAGTCGAGAAAGGGAACAAGGGCATTCTAGAGAAATTCATCATGAAATAAGGGAGAGTAGGGAACAATGTAGGCATCATAGATGCCATAGAAAATATGATCACGATGAACCCCTACTTGCTACCTGAAGTATGCTAGATATAACCAAGGCCATTAGGGTCCCAACAAGGCACCAAAAAGATAGTAGGATCAAAAGATTGAACATGAATAACATCCCATAATTTGAATGGGGATATAATGCTGATCCTCAAAATCATCTACAAGAATTTCATGATGCATGTGCCTTACAAAATATAGAAAGAAAATGGCAAAAACTCAAGTTGTTTCCACGAACACTAGTCAAAGAAGCAGAAAGATGGTACCAATCCTTAGAACCAGAATCCATTCATTGATGGAGTACCATGTTAGAACTATTCAATGATAAGTATCAGACGTACTCATGAGTGTCCAACCTGTGAAAGCAAATCCAAGGATGGAAACAAGGAGGACATGAACCCTTGGATGCTACCATGGGATGATATTATGCATTGTTACATCGTTGCCCTAGCCATGGTTACTCGCAAAGGAAACAACTATGTCATCTCGTAGATGGGCTTAGGCATGAAACGCGAAGAACCCTTGGGACTTATGCCTAAGGAAGACTATTTGAGCTTAAAGCCCATCAAGTACAAATATTGCTAGAGCAAGTTGCTAAAGATGAAGGTGATTTAAGAAAAAGAGAGAGTATGGAAAAACATAATAGAGATCCTTCCCTCTAAAGGAAGGAAGTTAGATTTTGTGAGGATGAAGAAGAGTCACCACTTGAAGAGATGGTGAATAGGAAAACTTTTCCCATTCATAAATTTGCATTAGAAGTATTGGCAAAGGTAGATCAAATGTGGGACTCCCTAGATAATAAATTCCAAATAGTTCTCAACATAGTAGAGGAGTCTAGAGAGCAAGGTAGTGTTCAAGAAAGGAGAAAAAAGAAAGAAGCTGAATATGCACGTAACAAAGGTAAGGGAAAAGTTGCCATCATAGAAGAGGTTGTGGATTTGAATACAGATAATGATGGTGGATGTGAGATATGCCAATATGAACATCCTAAGGGATGTTTCCAAATAATCTCACATCTGTAGGAGTCTAGGGTGTATGCACTCAACCCATGATTAAATAGAAGGCATACATCTCGAAGGTTACCTTATCCTCAAGGTAACCCGAGAAAGTTTCACCAATCCTTGACATATTTTCCAAGTGGAACTCCACCACAACCAAATGAGTAGTATCAATAGTGGCAGCACCCACAATTGTGGAGAATGCCACTGCCACGTGAATAGTACCATTACTATCAAGCTGACTCGTACGGGTACTACGTGTAGCAGCTGATCTCTTCACGTGACTCTACTAATCACATCACTCCTCAACCTCACTACCAAAGCCACGAGTGCTATAGAAATCCTTCTGCTAGGGGAGATGTTTCACAAATGTACTATCCTTCTCATTCGATTGTGTCTCTTCCACCCTTAGCTCCATTACCACCTGATCCAGCTATGTAGGGTGAGCTCCTTGCCCAACCATAGCAACGTAATGCTACAAGGGCTATTAATCCTCAACCTACTATTGGTTTAGACAACATTATAAAGAAGAGACATTTTTTAGAATCAATAGTCCAACTAAGTCCTTACAATCACAAGTGGCTAATTCTCTAAAGGCCTCACCATCATTTGAAACTTTGGAACTCCCTTCAAACCAAAAATTGCACCCGACGCACATGGTCATGTTAACTCATGATATGACTGATTGGATTAAAGCTATCCATCTTCCTAGGCAATTCTATGACCCTAGAAGTCCTCTTATATATTTACAAATCACTAGGAATGAACCTTGCAAAGCTCTTTTGGATTGAAGTACTAGTGTCAACTTAATCTCTCAAGAAATGTACAAAGCCTAGAACTTGCCTCCACTAAAAAAGAGTAACATTCGTTTAGAGTTGGCTGACCAATCCATCACTGTCCCATTAGGACTAGTGGAGGACATTGTTACCACTATTTGTGGGTGGTTGTATCTAGTCGATTTTCTAGTGATTCAAGTCAACAACTATAAGGGGGACTTCTCAATCATAATGGGAAGAGCATGGCTAAGCACAATTGACATGCGCCTAGGAATATATGATCTTTCCTTAGAAATATCGAAGGAAAATACATTTGAAAAGATTGAGAAGAAGAAAGTTCCATGCATCGCATATAGTGACACAGGGTGTAATTGCATGCAGAATTCCTAGTTTGTACAATGTTTAACATTGCCTGCATGCAACCAGTGTACACAAGTAACTAACATACAAAGATGCTTGTATGCAGCAACCACAAGAAATGAAGGCACTCAGTGGCTGACAACTAACCAAGAAAGCAATTCAACTATATGCATGGAACCAACTAAGATCTTGAATTGCACCTACATCAGTAGAATAGATACATTAGAGTTAGTCCATCACCAACTTCCAAGTCCTGACATTGAAAATATCAACTAGGGGAAGTTGGAAATCCTTGATAAGTTTAAGTAAGAGCCCCTTGAGTTAAAACTGTTGCCCACTGATATGGAGTATACACTTCTTGAAAATGGAAAATTGGTAAGTATTAATGCTAAGCTCGCTCCTCAACAAAAAGAAAAACTGCTAAAAATAGTAAATAAATGGTTGAAAGACTTTGCTTGGTTATATCTCGAGCTAACTGAAATAGATCCTAGGATATGCCAACATAGAATTTACACTGACCCCTCCATAAAACCTCGAAGACAACCAAAAAGGTGATTTAACCTAAAGTTGAAGCAAGTGGTTAAAGAAGAAATTGAACAACCTCTAAAAGTTGGGTTCATCTACCCCATTGCTGATAGTGATGGGTTAGTCCATTAGTCATTGTGCCCAAAAAGGGAGGTAAATGAAGGATATGTATAGACTTTAGGCTACTGAACATGGCAACGTTCAAAGACCACTTTCCATTGCCATTCGTCAACCAAGTCTTAGATACCATTGTAGGGAATCGCTATTATAGTTTTTTGGATGGTTACAATGGATACAATCAAATTCAAATAGCATTAGAAGAGTAAGCCAAGACTATGTTCACAAGTCCTTAGGGGAAATTTTCATACAGATAGATGCCATTTGGCTTGTGCAATGCTCCAGCAACATTTCAATGTTAGGTTCTAAGTATATTTCAGTAGTAAATAGGGAATGGTGTGGAGGTCTTCATGGACAATTTCTTCACCTATGGAGCAGAATTTGAACAAGTACTGGATTGACTAGAGCAAGTATTGAAACGATGTGTTGAAATAAACTTAAGGCTCAACTGGCAAAAAAGCCATTTAATAATCCAAGAAGGCGTAGTATTAGGGCATAATATTTCACAAACAGGGATAGAGGTAGACCCTGAAAAGATCAAAGTCATCCAAGGAATCACATGCCAACCTAAAACTGTAAGATATATCTAGTCATTCCTTGGACATACTGGTTATTATAGATGCTTTATTGAGAACTTTTCAAAGGTTGCAAAACCATTGGTTGAATTAACAAAAAAGGACATGCCCTTTGAATGGACCAGAGAATGTGAACTAGCTTTCCAAACCTTAAAATAGAAGTTTGTAGAAACACCTATTCTACAAGCCCTTGGCTAGTCCAAGCCATTCCACATAATGACTGACGCATCTAACTTTGCTGTGGGAGTTGTACTTACATAGTTAGATGACCAGAAATGACCCTATTACATTCACTATGCAAGTCAAAGTATTGCTATTGTAAAACTTAACTACATCACAATATAAAAGGAGTTAATGGTTATGATCTTTGCACTAGATAAGTTTGGGCACTATGTATTGGGCTATAAGATATTTGTACACATAGACCATAGTGCAATTTGGTTCCTACTAAATAAACCAATGGTGAGCCCTTGCATCATATGATCACTTGTAATCTTACAAGAGTTTGATCTTATGATAATAGATCGTAAAGGCACCAAGAACGTTGTTACTGATCATTTATCTTAGTTAAGATGGGACAACAAAGAGGATGAATATCCACTTTTTGATTTCTTTCTTGATAAACTCCTCTTTGCAGGTGTAGTAAATAATCAATTAACCATAGAGACAAATTGGTATAGTAGTATTCTTACCTATCTCCTTATGCAACAAAAGCCACAAGGGTTAGACGTTAAAAAGAAACAACAATTTCTTCACTGAGCCAAATATTTCATGGAAATCAATAGACACCTTTATAAGGTATGTCCTGATGGCTTGGTTCGATGGTGTGTTCTTAATGTATATCAATTGCACATTCTTCAAGATGTTGATGAGGGCCGTTGTGAGGGTCATTACGTTGGGAGATGAACAACCATTAAAATCTTGCTTGCAAGATATTATTGGCCTACATTGTTCTGAGATGCTCATCATTTCATCTAATCTTGTGAGCCCTGCCAACGTGATGGGGAAATGACTGCTAGAATGTAGGGTCTACAATAATGGATTCAACCTTTAGAACCCTTCGACATATGGGGAATTGATTTTATGGGGCCTATTACACCAATGTCCAATGTTTTTATTGTTGACTATTTTACAAAGTGGGTAGAAGTAGCTATTGTTATGGACTGTATATCATCTACTAATACACAATTTGTTCAAAAAAAATCATAAATAATTTTGATGTGCCTCATGCACCTATTTCAGATAATGGTACACATTTTACAGGTGTAACTTTTTGAAAGTTGATGCAATGCTTAGGAGTGGAACACAAGCTGACTACACCATATCATCCTCAAGTGAATGGTCAAGCTGAAGTTGCCAATAAGGAGATTACCAAATATTGACATGAACCATTAGCAAATATAGGCGAGACTGGAGCACCAAATTGAATGATGCTCTTTGGGCATATTGTTCCACATGGAAACTCCCTATAGGCTACTCTCCCTATGAGTTAGTGTACGGTAAACTTCCAATGGTTCCTATTCAAGCTGAGCTTCATACACTAGCTACAACGTGTGATCTCAACCTTGACCTTAATCTAGCACAAACAAAATAGTTAATGAACCTTAACTTGCTAGATGAGAATCGATTAGCTGCCCCATCATCCAATGAATTGCACAAGGCCTTTACTAAACAATGTCATGACCTGAAAATTAGAAACGTTAAATATCAAGTGGGAGTAAGGTTCTCTATTGGAACCCCACACACGTGCCACAACACACTAAATTTCAAATGCTATGGGAAGTACCTTATATTATTCATGAAACTTTTCCTTTAGGGGCCATGATGATTTATAAACCTGAGAGCCTGAATAAGAAATTGTTGGTCAGCTTCCAACAAACCAAACCTTTCCATGAGCCTAGAATAGCTAGTACCAATACTACCTCTATTGGTGGACAACCCTACTCGTTATTTCAGATCTCCTCCCTCCAACTCAGTTTTGGGGAAGAGGGTTACCAATGCTAACTATTCTCACCCCTAAGTTCCTTTTGTATTTTTGTTTTACACATTTTTTATATTTACTTATTTTCATTTTACACCATCATTAACATTTTTTTTCATCATTTCTTTGTTTGCTTATTTTCGTTCATCACCTAATAAGGGTTCATGATGGTGGATGATACTATAATGGTGTTGATTACTCATGTTTGGTTTTTACCTTTGACTTTTGATGTTGATAAAGATATGATTCTTTTGATAAAATAGGCAATGAGTCCACATCGTCCATTCATCCATTTAACTTTGTGGTCTCCCTTGGCTTTGGAGCTATATTGTCCCTTTTTCTAAATAAACTTATTAATGAATTGGTGGATAGGTATTCCTCAAACCAAGGAAAGACTCAATGGTTGAAAAGGGTGTGACTTCAAGGGGATTCAATGCACTTGTGTTGGCTATTCTCTTTGGTACTTGGATGTTTTTCATTAAGTCTTTTGCCATTCTACTATTGACCACATATTAGGAAGCTGAATGAATCAAATACATCTTCCATGGTGTGATTCTCACGCAAAAGAAGAAGAAGAAGAAAACTACTAAGAATTCAAAGCATGCCCCTTAGAAATAATAATGAAGTGTGGGCTACAAGCACTGGTTATGGCACTGGAAAGACATGTTACCCATGCTTGAAGGTTCTTTCTAACTAAGGCCCTTTCTCACTTCCTACTTCTCTATCTTTTTCTTGTTGGATTGGCAATGACTTTATGGATACATTCTTGCTGCTTCAAGTGGACTGGTTGGTCACATGTGTTGATGTAAGGTCATTGTATGTGGTTGGTTTATTTTTGGATTTGGAATGAATTCTTAACTATTGTCTCCATATGTCATTCCTAGAGCCTATGGACTCTTTGGTTTGTGGATTTATCAAGGCATAAAGGACATTAGCTTGCTTTTGGGAGGATCCACTAGCATTCCTTTTTGGTGCAATTGTTAAGTTCTTTTTGTTAAACATATCTTGCAATCAAATATTTCTCATTTCACCTTATCCATGACATCCATTTTTATTTTTCTCTCCCCTTCTATGAAGTTTTATTAGCTTCACCATTGTTATTTCTCTTATCTTCCCTTTTCTTTCATTTTCCATCCTATTGCTATCGGAGGTTCGATCTTAGTCATGAAAGCCTATCACAAATTTTTCTGTTCCATTACTTATCTCACCCCTACACCTTGGGTAGTTATCAATTACAAATCTCTAATCCAATATCTACCATACCCACAACCTAGTCAATGTGCTTCATATCGAGGTAAAGTATCAACTGCAGTATATCTTATCTATCCTTGCTAATTCGTGATTGTGTTGTGAGCGCAGATGGCGATCACATGAACAATGGATTGGGATAGGAGGGAGCACTCAGGATGAGCTAGATCAAGAGCATTTACGTGAGGAACAAGCTTAGTCATGTGGCCATGGATGAACAACGGTGTGCATATTTTTAACATTGGCAGCAACACACCTCATTTTCTTTTTTCTCTCTCTCTTCAAAGTTGTCAAATGAAGGTCTAGATGTCATCTATGTATAGTGTTCACTACAATGATTATGAACACCAATGCTATAATATGTTTGTTGATCCATTCACTAGGCACTTTGAGTCTATCATTCCATGTCATCGGTAGTTGTCGTTCAGTCAATAATCCAATACCTTTCCAATATTTTGTAAGGAACTCCAGGACGAGTTTTCATTCTATCATTGGGGTATGATGGGTCCTGATATCACATGTTTGATATTGGATATGCGATATTAGATCGAATCCTTGACATCGGATATGTGATGTCAGAGCCTGTCTTGTTGCCTATAGCTAAGAGATAGGGGCACTTGGTTTTGAGAGTAATTTTCTAGTTCCTTAGCCACACTCTTGCAGTTTTTCTCTTCCAGAGTTAGAATTATTTCTAGGTGCCCACAGTAGGAGTCATAGAGTGAATGGATCTTTATTTGAGCATTGTGTACTTGAGCACACTTTGTGTCTAAAAATAAAGATGAACTTTGTGATAAACCTTACAACATTCAAAATAGCTTAACTATTTCATTTAATGTTATTTACTGTTATTTGATGCTTTCATTAGTTAATTAATGTTATTTCTATAGAATTATTAATTATCAATGAATTAGCACACTTTGCATGAACACTTCGAGCATACATGGAACACTTGGTAACCCAGTAATGACTAGCATTTGGTAATCCTAGTAGTGTTAGATTGGTTCAGGATGTGTCTAGAGAGTGGGAATGGATGCTGGTGTTAAGATTTGATTAAACATTAGAGTTTCAAAAATCCATTAGTTAACTAAATATTTTCATTTCACACACTTAGGAGACCAAGATAGAAAATATAAGAAACATAGAAAAATCATATACCTCGAGTTTACTTAACCATACAATTGTGCCTTATAAGTAAGCTTGGGAAGATAATGACTACATAACTCATCCATGTTCTGTGTAGGTGCATAAGCACTTAATCCTTGAAGTTCAACCAAATCACTCGTGAATGCTCGTATTCATATGGTTGGGTGTAGGGGTACCTTGCTGCTCATCACTAGGTCATCAAGAAGGAGATGCTACTGCTTTTGAAATTTTTTGTCGATGTAGTAGCACAGGTAGCAAAAATGTGGAATTTGGTAGATGAACGATGTACAATAGTACTAAAGATTATGAAGGAGAAAGCAGAACAAGCACTCAACAAATGTAGAAAAAAAAACAAGAAGAAGGAATTTGGACAAAAGGGCAAAGTTGCTTTAGTAGTTGGGTACTCAAACACTAGCTCCATACATGATAAAGTTTGCACCATGTGCCAATACAAACATCCTAAGGGATTTTGTTCAATCATGGTACATTTGCAAGAAATTGGGGCATACACACTTAACCCACAATGTTTTCAAAATAAAATGCTTGAATGGTTACCTTATCCTCATGGTAACTACAAACGGCAACCTCAACCAACGTACTATCCTAGTGGAGCCATGCCACAGCCACAAGAGTAGTACCATCAATAGTGGTAAAAACTACAATCATGGGCCATGCCATTTGTGACACCAATAGTATCTATATCGATAACCTAATCCTTATGGATACTATGTATAGCATCTAGTCTCACTTGATCATGCCACTATTCAAACCTCATAGTACCATTCAGTAGAATACCATAGATTGATGTTGCCAAGGACTGATTCCAACTTATACATGCATCCACCAATAGCTGGACCTTCTACTCAATACTTTAGTCCTATCCCACCAGTGCCACCTCCTATTATTCAAGGGAACTTTCCATCACAACCTTAGCCAACAAGTGCTACAAGGGCAATCAATACACATGAGAGGAAGGTTACTTATGAGTCTCAACCCAAGAAATGACCATTCTTCAAAATGAGTCTAGAGAAGACTCAATAGATGGGGAACATGTTTAACTTCACCTCATTTATATCATGTCCTTTCCAATGCAATAAGTTCCAACTTCATCAAGTTTAAACGTCACAACTATCATGCTCATACAAACAGTAACCCATTGGATTAAGGGAAGGGCTCTTTCATAGAAAAGAACTAATCTAAGAAGTCCCTTGATTATCTCCAAATAGTGGGATAAAAATAATACAAAGATCTATTATATTTTGGGTTTGGAATAACTTTGATATCTCAAGACATGTACTAGGCCTAGAACCTCCCACCACTAAAGAAAAGTAACATTTGTTTAGAGCTTGCAGACTAGTCGATCACAATTCCACTTGGATAGGTGGATGATATGATTACCACCATTTGTGGCTAGTGCTATCCCATTGATTTTCTAATAATTAATGTGGGGAAAAGTAAGGAAGAGTTCCCAATTATCATGGGAAGAGCTTGACTTAGCATTGTGGATGCTAAGCTTGGCATTTGTGATTTATCCTTGGATATTTCCAAGGAAGATAAAGCTAGAATCATACATAGGTGAAGGGTTCCATGTATAACATACAATAATCACAAGTGTAATTTCATGCAAATAATTTAGGCCATTGAATGAAAAGATACTAAGGCATACAATCAATGCATAGAAACAAGTTGTATGCAGAATTGCCTGTATGTAGCAGCCACCTAACAAGATGGCACCTAGTGGCTAATTACAAGTGAAGAAACCCAATCTGATAAGTACATGGAACCAAAAGAATAGTTCATTAGTACCTACATGGAAAAAATAGATAAGTTGGAATAACTAAGGAAAAGACACTCTTATCCTTAGAACAATTAAGAGGAAGAAATAGACTGTGGACACTTGGAAATCCCAAACACAATGGAACCAAAACCACTGGAATTGAAAGCTATACCAGCAACATTAGAATACACATTTTTGAACAATCATAAGCTGGTAATTATCAATGCCAACCTAGACATGGAACAAAAAGGGAAGCTACTAGAAGTGCTCAACAGATGGACTACACCATTTGTGTGGTCGTATGATTAGATCATAGGAATTGATCCATGAATTTCCCAACACTGGATCTACACTGATCCTATAGTCAAACCAAAACATCATCCTCAATGAAGACTTAATCCCAAACTCAAGAAGGTAGTCAAGAAAGAATTGGAAAATTTTCTAAAGGCAAAATTCATTTATCCAACTACAGATAGTAAATATGTAAGCCCTTTGGTGATAGTTCCAAAGAAGGAAGGCAAATGATGCATTTGCATCAACTTTCGGCTATTGAATTCAGCCACATTTAAGGATCATTTCCCATTTCCATTTGTTAATCAAGTCCTAGACAATTTAGGACATGAGTACTATAGTTTTCTGGATGAGTATAGTAGATACAATCAAATTTACATTACACTAGAGGACTGATGAGATGCGAATTGCACAGGCCAAGATATCGCATACGCGATATCGCGTCCGCCGTGATATTGCATCCCCTATGATATCGCGTACGCGATATTGTGTCATCCCCTGCGATGTCATGTATGCGATATCGTGGTCCACCGCCAAATCTATAAATAAGTGGCGGCATTCCCCTTTTTCCACATCCTAGGCATAAATTAGTGAAGCTCTAGCGGATTGATCACCCCAGAGATAGAATATTTTCCATGTGCCTGTAGTAGGAGTCCCCCAAGTGAAAGGTTCTTTATTCGAGCAGCTTTGTACCTGAACGCAAGTTATGTACGGCAATACAGACGAGCTTTGTGGATAAACCTTGAAGTGCATGAATAGGTTTTAATTAATGTTATTTATTGCTTTCCTAGTAACGTGGCATGAGTACGACTTGGTTACAAGCGTTGAAGAATGTGTACAGCTAGCCAAGGAATCGGCTACTCATCATGATTAGATTCTCTCACCCTTGTCTCCTAGAATGTGGAATAAGTACAACTTAGCTACGAGCACCTACAGGTGTGTATGGCTAGTTAAGGAATTGGCTGCTTGTCACACTTAGGCTAGTTAAGTGCCTCAGTATGACCACTTCGAGCACGTGCATTACGTGTGGTGATCCCAGTAACGATTAGCGTTTGGTAGCCATAGTTGCATAGTTCAGGGTGTGTATGGCAAGTGGGAACGGATGCTGACGCTACTTAAATTAGACTTAGGTCCTTAGTTAGAGTTAGTTAGCCTTCTCAACCCTTCACCGTTTAGCATAGGAGAAAAACTAGAAAATACCAAAAAAATCATATATCTCGGACTTACTTAACCATACACCATGACAACAACAAGTAAGTCTGGGAAGACAACGAATGATTAATCCCAAGTGTTCCTTGTGGCGTTTAGGCATTTAGTCTGCAGAGTTCAACCAGATCATGCGTGCTATGCTCATTTTGTATGGTTGAGTGTAGGGGTACCTCGCCACTCATCATTGGCACCATTGTCAGGGACTAAGTGTTTTTACGCTAATTAGAACATTAGGAAATCACTCACATCATTGTGAGCCTTAACGAACCTTCAAGTTAATCAATCAAAAAAAATTTTAATTAACCGTGAATAGCACACCAATAAAATGGCTTCTTCTAATAAGGTTAACTCACCTAAGCATAACACAGAAGACAGTCAGCATCATACACATAACCTTGACTAGCCATGTCCTAAACAATATAAGATAGTTTATACTCATCCCAATGAGTATATTCTTGATTAAACTTTTATCCTCCATTAGGATGAATAGTTGCACTAGAGAGATTTGTTTGGTAACATAGTTTTACCACTAGATTGATCTGTTCCAAGCATGCTCTTCCGTGCCTTAGCATAGATTGGCATGCAGGACTTATTCGCTGAATACGTTGCTGGAGAATATGATATAAAGGATTATCATCCCACCGCTTTGCAACATATGATGGACCAAAGGTAGGAGAGCCAACACTCATTGTTGAAGGGCAAGGTCCTCCATGTCATTAGTGAAATAGGAGATGAGGAACCCCTTACAATGGGTTTCTTAGAAAATGATGTTCCTCCTCCTCACCATGGTGAAGAGGTTACGCATCAGGGCCTTCAATCAACTGTACATGCTACAGGCTCTGATCCCCGTGAGCACCAACTGTTCACGGTAGGAACAACCACTTACACTAAGGAAGGACACTTTGATCGTCACAACGATCGGGGCCGAAGTAGCTGAAGAGAAGGTAAGAAACATCGTCATGGTGATGGATTCCCTTCCTCTTCTCCTTCATCTCATCATTCACACTCTCCTTCCACATCTGGGTGCAACCATCGTGAGCATAACGGAGAGGGTAAAAGTAAAAAGGAAGATGAAAGACCTCGAAAGGAAGGTCGAGAGGAGTTAGGACAAGGGCAAGGACATAGGGAGCGTAGGGAACCATCACGAAGACATCACAGACGTCATGACATAGATGATCATGAAGAACCCCTACTCGCAACCTGAAGCATGCTAGATATCACAGAGGCAGTTAGGATCCCCACAAGGCACTTAAAGGATAGCAGGATCAAGCGTTTGAACATAAATAATATCCCACATTTTGAAGGGGGATACAATGTTGATCCTCAACATCATTTACAAGCATTCCACGATGCTTGTGCCTTGCAAAATATCGATAATGAGTGGCAGAAGCTCAAGTTGTTCCCAAGGACGCTGACTAAAGAAGCAGAGAGCTAGTACCAGTCCTTAGAACTGGAAACCATCAGGAGGTGGAGTACAATGCTTGAACTGTTCAAAAACAAATATCAAACATACTCCAGAGTGTCCAATTTCCGTAAGCAAATTCAAGGCTGGAAACAAGGTGCTTATGAACCCTTGGATGCTACCATGGCCCGTTACTATACACTACTACATCGTGGCCCAGGCCATGGATACACTAAGCAGGATCAACTTCGCCACATCGTGGATGGGCTAAGAAATGAAACGAGAAGAACTCTTGGGACTTACGCCCAAGGGAGACTTTCCCAACTAAGAGCCCATGAAGTTGAAAGTTTGTTGGAACAAGTAGCACAAGAAGAGGGTGAGCTATAGAAGAGAGAAAGTGTGGAAGAATACAACCATGATCCCTCCCTTCACAAGAAGGGAGTGAAATTCCGTGATGAGGAGGATGAGTCACCACTCGAGGAGTTGGTGAATCGGAAAACCTCACCAATCCAAAAGTTAACAATCAAGGTATTGGCTAAGGTAGACCAAATGGGGGATTCCTTAGACTCAAGAATAGAAACAATCTTAAAAATCATAGAAGAGTCTAAGGTTGAACAAGGTAGTGATAAAGGCAAAACCAAGTGGAGAAACTTAAGCCCTGCACATAACAAGGGTAAGGGGAAAATTCGTCTCTCCGATGAGGATGTAAGTTCTGATTCAGAAAATGATGATGGATGTGAGGTCCGCTACTATGACCATCCTAAGGGATGTTGCCCAATTATCTCACATCTACAGGAGTCTGGGGTGTATGCATTAAATCCAAGACTTAATCAATGGCAAACACCCCGAAGGTTACCTTATCCACAAGGTAACCCAAGGCAGTTCCACCAACCCTTGACATATTATCCAAGTGGAACACCTCTGCAACCCATTAGACAACACCAGTAGTGGCACTACCCATAGTCATGGGGGATGCCACTGCCAACACATCAATACCCTGACCGGTAGCCCAATCCTTATGGTTATTATGTGCAACAGCCGGTTTCTCCAGGTGACTCTACCGGTCACACTACTCCCCAATGTCACTACCAAGTTCGGGAGTACTTTAGGAGGACTCCTTCTCCTCCAAGAGATATCTCACATTCAGCCCATCCTCTAAATCCATTCGTACCTCTTCCACCTCAAGTAGTTCCCGTAACACCTCCTGCTCCAACAATGCAAGGGGAACTTCCTCCTCAACCACAACAACGAAATGCCTTGAGAGCTGTAAATATTCAAAGTGTAAATATCCAACCGGGTGCTAGTTCTGACAACTGTACAAAGAAGAGACCCTTCTTCAGAACCAACAGCCCAGAGAAACTCTCGCCAAAACAAGCGGTTGAGTACATGCATAAGCCTCTAACCACTAACACTTAGGGGAACCCTTCAATCCAAAAGAGCGTAACACATACGGTTATGTTAACAAATACCATAATTGACTGGATCAAGGTAGGCCACCTTCCCAGAAAACTAACTAACCTTGGGAGTCCATTTATTTATTTTCAAATCACTGGAAATGCACCAAATCGAGCTCTTCTTGACTTAGGTTCCGGAGTCAACCTAATTTCACAAAAGATGTATCACACCTGGAACCTACCACAACTTAAGAAGAGAAACATCCAACTGGAACTGGTAGACCAGTCCATCACCATTCCCTTAGGATTGGTGAAGGATGTTATTACCATTGTGTGTGGCTGGACCTACCCAACCAATTTTCTGGTGATCGAAGTTAACAACAACAAAGGGGACTTCCCAATTATAATGGGAAGGGCATGGCTAAGCATAGTAGACACATGCCTTAGGATCTACGATATTTCCTTGGAAATTTCAAAGATAAACATATGTGGAAAGATTGAGAAGAGGAAAGTTCCATGCATCACATACAGTGATTCATCGGGTGATGACATGGAGGATACGTCCCCATGTAGTAAGTGTGTCGTTGAAACTCTACAACAAGGATGCCTATATGTAGCAACCACACAAGAAGTAGTAGACACCCTGTGGTTCACAGCTCCTCGTAAGAGCAAACAAACATGCATGGAATGAACTAAGGAAACTCATGCCAACAACCGTGGCATAGACACGTTGGAACGTGAGCGTCGCCAACTTCCACCCCTCAACTTAAGATCATTAATTGGGAGAAGTTGGGCACTTCTTAGAAATTCAAATAGATGCTCACTATTTTGAATCTCTCCCTTACAACTCAGTCATGGAGGAGATGGCCACCTATGCTGATCATATGGGGCCCTCAGTTCTTTTCCAATTTTTGTTTTACAACTTTCTTTAACTTTTTCTGTTTTTGTTCTACACCATCATTGTACTTTTCTATTTTGTGTGTGTGTGTGTGTGTGTGTGTGTGTGTGTCATCCACCATGTAAGTTCGCCACCCAATAAGTGTTCAGGCCGATGGAATGAACTATTTTTTATTAATTGCTAATGTTTGGTTTTTACCTTTAAGTTACAATGTTGACACTAAGGTATGTTCTTTTAATATGGCAGGCAATGAGTCCACTTCATCCATCCATCCATCAAGTTTATGGTTTCTCTTGGCTTGGAAATGTACAGTCCCCTTCTAATAAGAACTTTAACAAATTGGTGACTAGGTACTTCTCAAACTAAGGAAGGACTCAAGGTTCGAAAAGGGTGTGACTTCAAGGGAACTTGATGCATTTGTGTTGGCCATTCACTTGGGTGCTTGGATGTTTTCTTCTTGATTTTTCTTACAATTCCGAGGTTACCCATTCTTCGAAAGCTGAGACAATAAAAATAAGAAGTCTTTGCATGGTGTGGTCCCCATGCATAAAAATATAAAACACAAAAAAAAAATATAAAAAAAAAAACAAAACAAGTGAGGATTCAAAGCACACCCCTTAGATGAAATAACTTTGGGCTGCAAGCATTGGTTATGAAACTAAAGTGTTCCCTCTAACTAAGGTCCTTCTCGCTTCCCATTCTCTCCTTTGTTTCATCGGAATGGTGGTGGCTCTTGGAGATGCATTCTTGTAACTCCAGTGGATGGTTTGACTAAGTGTATTGATGTGAAGTCACTGTATGTGGTTGGTTTGAGGCTAGAGTTGGAATGAGATTTTCCAAGTCACATTAATCATGTAGTACACAAGGGGCTGTACACCACCTTGTTCTTGGGCTTCCATTCCATCCTCTTCTCTCCACCATTCTCTCCACTATTCACCTCATTGCTGGTTGTATAATTAGTGTATATTTTGGTAGATACGTTGTTTTCATTTTGGTAATTTCTTCTGGTTAAGACTTTAACTCTTGTTTCAAAGGACATTCCCAGAGCCTACGAACTCTTTGAATGTGGGAGTGTCAGGGCACTAAGGGAAGGAGCCTACTTTGGGAAGGACCCATTGACGTTCCTATTTGGTGCATTTGTTAACTTCTTTTCCTTAAACATTTTGCAATTGATTTTGTTTTGTTCATTTCCATCTTGACATCTCTTTTCTCGATGTCCTAGTTGTCCATTTTTATCTCTCTTCCTTACTCCTTTTCCTTCTCCATTCTTTCGCTACCAGAGGTTCACAATTAGTCATGGGGGTACGGGGCTTAATTTTTCACTTTTTCTTCTAAGCCCTAAATTTTTTCATTTTTCTTTCTAACCCCTACACCTTCGGTAGTCATCATTGATATATTCCCAGATCCGTATCAGCCATACCACAACTCAGCTAATGGACTTACACCGAAGCAAGGTATAATCACATTGCAATGCATTTACCCTTGCTAATATATGACTGTGTTGTGTGTGCAAATGGCAATCATATAATAGTGAAATGGATTTGGAACAAACACTTGGAATGGAGTAGCGCTGAAGCAGCTATGCAAGGAGCAGGATTGATGATGCGCTCACAGATGGACAACGGAAGGCGCAATCTAGGAGTTGGTAGCACCAAGGCTCTTCTCTCTCTTTTTCTCTTCTTTTCCCTCTCTCCTCTTTTCTCTCAGCTGCCAAATGTGGCCTGATGTCATTGTAATAAGGTGTTCACCCTTGTTGTGATGAACACTAGTTTTGTCAAGTCTTGTAATAATGAATCGTTCACCTGTCATTCCATTAGTTCCATTCCCCTCAATAATCCCATACCTACATGATATTATTATAAGGAACTTGAGGACGAGTTTTCATTTAGTCATGGGGGTATGATGAGATGCGAATTGCATAGGCTGCAATATCGCATACGCAATATCGCATCCGCTGCGATATCGCATCCTCTACGATATCGCATACGTGATATCGTGTCGTCCCCTGCGATGTCATGTATGTGATATCGCGGTCCATAGCCAAATCTATAAATAAGAGGTGGCACTCCCCTTTTTCCACATCCTAGGCATAAAGTAGTAAAGCTCTGGCAGATTGATCACCCCAGAGATAGAATATTTTCCATGTGCCCATAGTAGGAGTCCCCCACGTGAACGGTTCTTTATTTGAGCAGCTTTGTACTTGAACGCAAGTTGTGTATGGCAATAAAGATGAGCTTTGTGGATAAACCTTGTAGTGCATGGATAGGTTTTAATTAATGTTATTTATTGCTTTCCTAGTAACACAGCATGAGTACGACTTGGTTACGAGTGTTGATGAACGTGTATGGCTAGCCAAGGAATTGGCTACTCATCGCGATTAGATTCTCTCACCCTTGTCTCCTAAAATGTGGGATAAGTACAACTTAGCTACGAGCACCTACGGGTGTGTATGGCTAGTTAAGGAATCGACTGTTTGTCACACTTAGGCTAGTTAAGTGCCTTAGTATGACCACTTCGAGCACGTGCGTTACGTGTGGTGATCCTAGTAACGATTAGCATTTGGTAGCCACAGTTGCACAGTTTAGGGTATGTATGGTAAGTGGGAACGGATGCTGACACTAGTTAAAATAGACTTAGGTCCTTAGTTAGAGTTAGTTAGCCTTCTCAACCCTTCACCATTTAGCATAGGAGAAAAACCAGAAAATACCAAAAAAATAATATACCACAGACTTACTTAACCATACACCGTGACAACAACAAGTATGTTTGGGAAGACAACGAATGATTAACCCCAAGTGTTCCCTATGGTGTTTAGGCATTTAGTCTACGGAGTTCGACTGGATCGCACGTGGTACACTCATTTCGTATGGTTGAGTGTAGGGGTACCTTGCCACTCATCAAGGACTAAGAGAAAAACACATTCACTAGTCCATGGGGAACATTTTCTTATAGACAGATGCCTTTTGGTTTGTGTAACGTGCCAACAACCTTCTAGAGACTAGTTTTAAGCATCTTCCAAAAGTAGATAGGTAATGGTGTTGAAGTTTTCATGGATGATTTCTCCACATATGGGCTAGATTTCAAACAAGCCCTAGACTAGTTAGAGCAAGTACTTAAAATATTTGTTGAAACTAATTTGAAGCTTAGTTAGTTAAAGAGCCATCTTATGGTTTGGGAATGCATAGCACTGGGATACAAAATCTTCCAAAGTATTATAGAGGTAGATCCTAAAAAAATTAGAGTCATCCAAAATATCACTCAAAGACCATAGATAGTAAAAGATGTAAGATCTTTTTGGGCCATATAGGATACTATAGAAAATTTATTGAAAACTTCTCAAAAATAGCCAAACCACTAGTAGAACTCATCAAGAAGGATGTATCTTTTGAGTGGACTAAATCATGTGAAAAGACATTTGAAATTTTGAAATAGAAGTTAGTTGACACACGAATACTTCAAGCTTTAGATTGGTCAAGGCCTTTTTATATCATGACTGATGCCTCCAACTATGTACTTGGTGTAGTACTGACACATCTTAATGATCAAAAGAGACTGTATTACATACACTATGCCAACAGGAGCATCACCGAAGCATAATTCAACTACACAACTGAAAAGGAGTTGAACCTCATGGTGTATGCGCTTGAAAAATTCAAACATTATGTGCTTGGTTACCTAATCTATGTCCACATAGACCATAGTGCCATTCAATTTTTAATGAACAAGCCAATGATTAGTCCTAGAGTGATAAAATGACTTGTGATTCTTCAAGAGTTTGACATTACAATGATTGATAAAAAAAAGACAAAAAATATTGTAGCTGATCATATATCAAGGTTAAAATGAGATGCAGAAAAATGAGTAGAAACCTTATCAGACCAATTTCTTGATGAGGACCTCTTCACTATAGCAACAGAGGTTGTAAATTCAATAGAACAACCATGGACTGAAAAGTACCTAATGTATCTCATCACACAAGAGCTTCCTATTGAATGGAACAGAAAACAACATGAATAATTCCTTCACAAAGCTAAACAATATATGGAAATAAATGGTAGCTTGTACAAAATTTGTGCAGATGGGCTTGTTAGATGGTATGTACCTACTTGTGACTAGCAAATAATGTTACAAGATGCTCATGAGGGTCCATGTGGTGGCCACTATGCAAGGCATAGAATAGCACTTAAATTTATGATTATAGGCTACTTTTGACCTTCTCTATTTAGAGATGCCCATACTTTTGCCTAATCATGTGAACGTTGCCAAAGAGATGGAGGAATTATAGCCAAATATGAAGGGCCACAACACTAGATAAAGTTTCTGAAGCCTTTTGATATTTGGGGAATTTATTTTTTGAGGTCCATTTAACCAATGTTAAATGGGAAAGCATACATGATTGTGACTATGGATTATTGCACAAAGTGGGCAAAGGTAGCAGTAGTAAAGAGTTGTACAACAAAAATAGCTACCAAGTTTTTCCAACAACATGTGGTAAAATAATTTGGAGTATCTAGAATGCTAATATTAGATAATGGATCCCACTTCACTAGTGTTACCTTTAAGAAACTCATGCAACAACTTGGGGTTAACCATAAATTAACACCATATCATCCCTACGAAAATGGTCAAGCTAAAGTTACTAATTGCAAAATTACTAGAATACTCACTAAGATGATTAGTAGGTTTAGATAATGATTGAGGTGTAAAATTAAACCTTGCTCTATGGGCCTATAGAACATCATGAAAATTACCTATAGGGTACACCCCATATTAGTTAGCTTATGGAAAGTTAACACTTCCAATCCAGGCAAAGCTTTACACTCTAGCTACTGTTAGTGAACTTGACCTTGATTTGAGTTTAGTACAAAAGGAACATCTAATGAATCTAATTCTCTTAGATGAAAATAGACAAGTAGAACTATGGGTAGTGAAGTTCACAAATACCACTCCAAGATTAGGCACAATTCATGGATAAGAAATGTAACCATACAACCAAGCGACAAGGTCCTTTATTACAATCCTAGCCATTTATGCCAAAAGGCTAAATCTCAAACACTTTGGAAGGGACCATACATAGTACATGCCACTAATTCATCTAATGCTTTACATATTCATCACCCATCTAACCCACATAAGCTTATCCTTGTCAATATCCAACAAGTCAAACCATACTATGAGTTCTCAAAGGAATCTACCTAACCTACTCACTAGTCTTCCACTTGTTTTATCTTCATTTTCCTGATCTTCATAATAGTCATGGGGGTGTCCATTTAAAACTATAGGTACCTTACTAATTTTTTTTATTTTTTGTTTTACAATTCTATTCATTTTTTCACATTCTTTTACATTTTTCTCATTCTTTTATACTTTCTCATTTCTTCAGTGTTTCACATTCCTTAATAGTTTTCAATTCTTTAATATTCTTTATTCTTGATAATTTTTCATAATTTTTACCATCTTTCCCATTTCTTTTATACTTTGTTTCAAATCATTTGTAAATAATTTTTGATCATTAATAAAACACATGTAAATAAAGGCAAGATGTAGCCCAATAAGGTCAAATTTCTCTATGAAATCAAGTCATAAGAGATTGATTATTTGCATAGTGAGGCCACATCATCCATCCATCCATTCCAATAATAAGAGGTTCTTACCATGGCCATAAAGATATTCTTTCCATCAACACACTAAAAATAAACTTGTGATTATTATGCGTGGATTAAAACTAAAGAACCAAGGAGAAATGAAAAGGGTGTGACATCAAGTGGACTTGTGGATTCTTTTTGGATTATTACTGTAAGTTCTATTGTGTTACTAACGTTGTATTATATCCTTGTAGATCTTCTAAAAAATGGGAGTAAAATAAGTGCTACCTTAAAAAGGGTTGACACAATAATAAATAAAAGGCAAAAATTAAGTTTCTAGGGTTCCCATTAGAAAAACATGATACTCATTCCTGAAGGTAGGAAGCTTCTCAAAAATGTAAAAATAAAAATAAAGTGCCATGAATAAAATTCTCCCTTGGAAAATACGTCAAGTGATAATACCCCTTGTAACATTGATAGTTTGACAGTTATAATTCCATGAGATGACACAATGCGATGTCATTGGATTATGGTATGGACTTGGGTTGAATCTTGGATAGAAAGGCTAATGATTAATTTAACCACTAATAAAACACAAGAATTTATGATTCCTATGGTAAGACACCTCATGTCCCAATTTCTGTAATCCCTTCTAAACCCATTTCATCTCACTATTTGAATAATAAAAACTCATGATTTTGTATGACATAGAGTTATTTTTCCAATTTGGTGGTATTAACATGTGTGTCTTGCTAAATAGGTTTGCATTACATTCAACTTCTTAAGTGCCTAATGACACTTTTAGGTGTAGTTATACAAGGGCTGGAGCCTACTTTGGGAAGGGCCCACTTGTATAATTGTTGTATCTTATACTTGCCAAGCACTTCCACATCATCTTGAGCCTTCCAATTTTAATAAATAATAATAAATACTTCCCATATCATTCACATTATCTATTATAATAACATAACAATGTTGTCTTTCTCATCCATTCCATCAATACCTCATACTTTCATTACTCAAGATTCCTTAATCATAGACTTTCAATGCTTATTTTTCATAACTGAAGCATCATCTCCATATCAAGACCCTTTCAACATGATGCATATCTTCCAACTATCCTGTGGGACTCAATGTTTTCTAGAAAAACATTCAAAAATTTTGATTTTTCTATGTTGACATGGTATCTATGATATTGCAAGCACCTACGATATCACATCTACGATGTCATATTTACAATATCACACACATAAAACCTATATATAGCATGGAGGAGTTAGAAAAATTTTTCATTTTTGAATTTCATAAGAAGGAAGTTGTTACCAATTTTTATTTGTATCTAAGAGCTTTAACACTCCAACTTCTAAGACCCACAACTTGCTCATTATTGTCATGATCTGCATGATCTTGGAGTAATTACCTTATTCATGGGGTGGGGAGGTGTGGGGGATGGGTGCTAGTAAGGAAACTTTTAGTCAATTTTTTCAAAATTACTAACAACTGGAAGGTATTATAGGATTAAGTCTAAGGAAACATATTATGAATTTTTAAAAGTAAATCATTCATGTTAAGGCCAAAACAACCTTAAGAAGACTTCTAGTTGATCATGCCACTCATTTAAAGTACTAATGGGGTTGTTATTGAACATTTTATAACTCTACAATCATAATGAATTAAGAAATTGATATGAGTAAGGGTATGAGTAAGGTATCAAAGTGTTACTCATTGATGACAAAACTCTAGTAATTCCAAATCCTTGATTGATTGTAGATGGTCCTAAAAAGAGGAGCACAAGGAGAACTACCATGATTGTTAAGTAAAAGATCACAACATTGTGGAAGAGGACAATGGCACGAGCAAAATCTATAAGCAGAACAAGGGGAGAAGAAAGAATAATCCTTCTACATTCATCAACAAAATCTTGCCATCAAGCAATCTACTTAAGTAGAAGCGAATGCTCCACTAGTTCCCATCTAGAGATAGCAACTCACATTATCACCTGAGTGCCTTTAGGCTATTCAAGAAAAATCCATCATGTCAACAGTAATTGTGGAAGTTAACTTTGGTTCATTTTTGGAATTTTCTGTAGAAGTTGTTAAGAGCCAACTTTAGTCATTTCCTTTGTGGCCTACTTTGACAAATAATAAAGAGTGGTATCTAGGAGAAACACTCTAGTTTTGGCAAAATCAAGAAGTTGATGCTATAGTTAAAATTGAAGGAACCTCGGTATCCTACTTAGTTAAGGCAATCATAGAGGTATTGAATGTGCCCAATTAAGGAGCAGATGTGACATAAATATCAACCAGATTTAACATAGATGCTAAGAAGTTATCATTGTAGTGAGTGTATGGCAAGGAAGATAAAGAATATAGTGAATTGATTGCAGAAGAAAAGATCTATTTTAAAATTGGAACTTATCACTTATTTTCTACCAAGAGATTGAATTGAATACCTACATATGCAGCTAGAGGGAGTGAAATATTAATGGGAAAATTTAATGCAAACATTGCTCACCTCTACTTCATAGAAATTGAATGGTGGTTTAAGGAGAAGAAGGTAGGGAACTTAACACTTCCATTCCCTTGTCTTATTTGAAAGTTATGTAAATGAGCTAGCATCCTAGGGTATACAATTGATGCATTAAGGAAGACACAAAATACTTCCTATGTTGAAATGCTCAAGCCAGTGCCTCCTAAACCAGACCAATTAGAAGAACAACCAATCACTACGGAGACTACCCAACCCATAGGACAATAGTAGTAGCAACTACAAGTTCCATCACCACCATTGCAAGATTACAAACTTTCAATGAGTCATTTGCAGAAAATTGTATAAACCATCAATTGGGAAGGCAGAGAAGAGGCCAGTCTATTCAAAATCATTAATGACATAGTCAGACCAATCATTTCAACCAATCCTACTAGTGGATACATGTCATTACAGTTAGGAGGAGAGGCCTAGTGTCCACAATAGATTTCTAGAAATGTTGCATCATTCCAAATGGTGCTTTAATAAGGAGAAGGAGCTATAGTTGTAATCATGCAGCACCATGATGTAGTGGGAGTTGTAGAAGTGACCACAGATCACATCAAAGAATCATTTAATATACATATTATGCCACTATCTAATATTTCTGGAACTAAAGATGCTCAAATGATAGTTGGTACGTCTATGAATTCTATAGAACATGAAGATGTATTAGATAGACTGTTGTAAATATGATAAGTTATGAAAAATCTCTTTGATATTCCTAGTGATGTCACTACAACATAGTTTGAATTAATTGCCATCAAAGCATAATTAATCATGGTCAAAAAAAAGGTAGGTCATGTTGAGAATTAGCTTCACCGATTACAAGAAGAGTTTGTAGCCATGAGAGTAGAAAGAAGAAATCCAACTCAGTTCATAGCACTAGATTAGATAACATAATTCAGAACATCCAACTCAATTCATAGGACCAAATCAGATAGCACACTTTAGAACTAACCAGATCAATTTCCTTCTTAAGAATAATAAAGACATAGTAGATTGGAAAGAAAAGGCAGTATGGAATACTTCAATATTTGAAGCCCAATCATATGCCCATGCCAAATCACTTGCTACCTTATTGGAAGAAAATAAACAACTTGTTGCAAATAACATGAGGCTAACCATAGTAGAAAAGCAAAAAAACACTCTATAAAAAAGTATCCATTAGTTGAGAGAGCAACTGATGAGGATTAACCAAGATATGAGCCATCTTGCAAAAGAAAATAGAACCCTCTCTATGGAGGAGGTACACATCATTAGACAGAAATTAGCTATCGAAATTAGTGTGTGGCAAAATGAGGCTAAGAAACATAAAAGGCTTAAAGAACACTTTTGATACCAAGTGTACATGTATAAATAGATAAATGAGAAATATATCAAGGTGAAAAACTCCAAAATCCATTCTATTGTAGTACAAAATCCTGATTGGCAACTCATCCTAGACAGCTTGGCCTAGACCTATCAAGTGAAAGTGAAAATAAAGACTTGCAAATAGAAGACTTAAAAGAATGCATGGTGTTAGCAAACCTTTGTTATGCTAATTTGGCCATGTTAACAATAGGAAGACCTAGAAATGAGCTAAACCAACAAGTAGTAGCCAGTTATGCCTGGTACGAGAAGGAGTTTGTAAATAGAAAAGATGCTCTACAAAAACTTCAAGTAGCAAACTTAGAACTAGAACTAGTTAAGGCCGGCTACCAAGGGTAAAATGATGTAGTAGCAAATTTGGCTATAAGATTAACATAGTACCATGAACTTAGAGAAAATGCTAGATCTTTTGAAGAAGAGAGACAATAGTTTGCGGCATGGTATGTTTAAGCCAATCAAATGTTTCCACAACTACCATGTTCGTGGAACATACCAAATCCATTAAACTTTGGTTCATTAGCATGGATAGTTCACAATCCAAGAATGAAATAATAGAAGTTGTAGGTGCTCCTAAAAAAATACCAATTTAAGAAGCCTGATGATAAGGCAAAGAAACCTATGCAAGAGCCACCTCAGCCTAGAGCAACATAAGGCTACACTTAACCTCACCAGATTTTGTTTTTCATTTTTTGTTAAAATATACATGCCATATGCTCATTTTTGTAAACTAAACTACAACAATAGAGAGTCATGTGTATAGAGGTCAATGTCATGTAAATCTACCTCCCAAGTTTGTAAGAAAATCTATCCTCATTTTTTTAACTCAAGGATGAATTTTCAGTCAGTCATGACGGTATGATAAATCCAATTTTTTCATGACAATGATATCATAGTTACAATATCATATCTATAATGTTGTAGATATCTTATTATATATTTGCATACATTATCATATAAATGATATCATGAGGTGTGTACCAACGTATATAAATAGCACTTAGGCACAAGAATCCTCAGTAGATTTGATAACATAGTAACAAAACTCTTTCAGTTTTTTTCTTGAATTTAGTACTTAGCTATGTGTGCTTGTAGTGTGATGTTTTAGAATTGAACAAAAGCTTTATTCAAGCGTGATGAGTCATGTTTTGTAGTGCCTTGATATTGGGTATCTGATATCGGGGCATAACCTCTGATGTCAAGCATCCAATATCACCCCTTCTGTGGTAGCCTATAAGTACCACACTTGCATGCATGATTAAGAAGAGATTTTCATAGATTTTAGAAGCACACATAGAGAAGTTTTATTTTTAGTGCATTCCTACAATGTCATGTTAATTGAGTGTACGAAATCCTTATTCGAGGGTGACATATTTGGATGCGTTACATAATCGACAATAAAGATCAAGATTACTTTCATCATTACAACATCCACTTAGATTTATTATTTCTTTTAATTGCTTAAATGTTTTCTATTTTCCTTAGTTAATTTTATCATTTATTTTTCTTTATTATTCCTATCATTAAGCAAAACAAGTATGACTAATCGTAAGCACTTAAGTGTAATTACTTGGTAACCCAGAAGTGTATCGTTTGATACGCCTAATAACAATACGCTTGGTAATCCTAGTGGTAGTTACACAAATTCCAAGGTGTATACGGATGGTTAGGAATAGATGTTCATTACACTTAGGCTAGTTTAGAGTTTACTTTTCATTATTAATTAGTTTAAGTAATTACTTTCTTTCTTATCATTAGAAGTAGCTTAGGGCCAACAACATAAATTATCATATGCCTCACTCTAAACTAAACCATATGTGACAAAGTTACCACTAGTCTATGTGGGAAGACAGTGGGTTGCGATCAAGGCATTATGATCTAGATGCCACAACTAGTCCTATCCATGGAATTTGACCAGATCATGCATGAATGCTTGTGATTCATATGGTTGGGTGTAGGGGTACCTTACTACTCATCATTGGCACCATTGCTAGGGATGGTGCTAGTTATTTAGATTAGTTATATTATACATGATTGCTATAAATGCATTCATGATTTCTTTTTTAAAAAATATTAAATCACACACACCATAAACCAACAACAATGCCTCTTTCACAAGGAAGTGATAATTTATTATATAGCGAAAATATTCATTGGAGAAGTAACAAGATATATGTTGAAGAAAATTGGAGTGACTAATATTCTATAGGGGTTTCATATATTCATGATCACCTTGAACTAAGGTAGAAAACCCTAGAGGAGAACTATAGAAGCCATGGCAATTCTCCTAGCTCTTCCTCTTCCTCTTCCTCTTGAAAATCTAGTTTTGATAAAGATGAACATAGGTATAGAGACTAAACTCATCATTAACATTGAAATCAACATAGGAATCAAAACCACGAGAAAAATCAAAGGTGTCAAAATGAACATAGAAAAAATCATCACAATTAAATGACTAGAAATAAAAAATTTTATCATAACATGTCTAATGACGATGAACCCTTGTTGGCCACTAAGAGCTTGATGTAGACCATAGAGGTAGTTAAGATACCCCACAAGCATCTCAGGGAAAGTCACCTTACAAGGCTTGATATGAATAATATTCTTAAATTTGTAGGAGGCTATGATTCAGAACCACAACATCATTTACAAGCCTTCCATGATGCTTGTGCCTTAGACAACATTGAAAATGGATGGTAAAAGCTTAAGCTCTTTCCTAGGACACTAATTAATAAAGTCAAAGTGTGGTATAGATCATTGAAACCAAATTCAATCTGATGGTGGTCCACCATGCTAGAACTCTTCAACAAGAAATACCAAACATATATGAGGGTGTTCAACCTGAGGAGACAAATCCAAGGATGGAGATAAGAACAACATAAACCCTTGGATATGGCCTTAGATAGATATTATTATCTATTGAAAAAATGTTCAGGCCATGATTTCTTTGAGGAAGAGCAACTTTTCCACATGATAGATGGACTTCATAATGAAACTAGGGAGATACTTGGGATGTATGCTCAAGGTCAATTATATGGGTTGCAAACCCATTAGATCCCAAAGTTAATCAAGTGTGTGGAAAAAGAAGAAGGAGAGCTATGCAAATGGGAGAATGTTCAAAAATATCATTAGGACCCAACTCGTCAAAAGAAAAAGCTCCACATCTATGGTAAAGAGAAAGAGGTAGCTCTCAATAAGGTGATTCCTCAAAGAATATTGTTGATATAGAAGTCTATTGACGAACTTGAAAAAAATTTTGAAAGGATGTCAAAGTGGATAAATGAGAAAGTTACAACTTTCATAGAAACCATAAAGGAGAAAGTAACATAAAATAAATTAAGCAAACAAAATAAGCGAAGAAAGAAGAACTAAGAAACAACTAGGAACACTTATTAATAAATAGGGAAAATGGTTAAAGAAAATGAGTCTATAGACTCAACCACAAACAAAGTTGATAGATGTGACATTTTCATATATGCATACTCGAAGGGCCATTTCCTAATCATGTTCCATCTACATGTGTATTAGGCTTTTACATTAAATTCAAAGTTTGTACAGAAGCACATGCCTAGAAACTTACTTTTTCCACAAGGTAATTATAGATAGTCATACACCCAATTGTACTATCCTAAGGAGACTTCTCACCAGCCTTAACACTATCATAAATCGTAGTGGCAAAAACCACAATCATGGGGAGGGCCATCATCAAACCAACCCTACCCTAATTTCCAACCAAACTCGTACAGATATTATGTTCAATGACCTATTTTCCCAACTAGTTCTACAACCTCTACTCCAAATCGCTACTATCACTCTCTTGAGTATCATCAATCCATGACATCTCCTGAAGGATCACCACCTCACACCTCTTACTCTTCATCATATCCTTGATATTTTCATGCTCCACCCCATCGCATGTCATTGCTAGCAAAACAAAAAGGTTCAACTCCACAACATCAACAAAAGAATGTCACTTGTGTTGCAAATGTGCATAGCCATGATAATGCTAGTAGGTTCCCACCACAATCTTGGAAACATCCTTACTTTAGGATAGCTCCCATGTGTAAGCATAACACTCATGGACCTACCACATCATCCACACTATCACAATGACAATCTAGTGCAATGCCTTCCCTTTCACAACCAATGCCCTGTAATCCTATGCAAGGGCCACCATTCATCGTTACTCCAACACCTAACAAAAGTAATGAATCTAGCATTATTGAGAGACAAATGAATCTATGCATACCTAATCATGATCAAGGATGTACTTGTGGGCCAGACATCCATAAACTTCACACAACTCATACTCTAACTCACCATATGTTTAACAACCAAGTGTATGCACAACAACCTATCTACGTAGCCACCAATAAGCTAAGAGACATCTAGTGGCTTGAAAATGAAAGATTAATGTCATTTCACAAATTCATGGAGCCTTCCTATCTACTTATTAACTCTTATCATAGCCAAATGCTTAGTCTTGGGGGTGATTCCCTATCCTAAACTTTAGAATTAATAGGTGTTTTTCATCTCTTTTTTTTACAATTTTTTTATCATTTTTCCATTTATTAATACAAATTTTTCCTACTCTTTCCAATTTTTTTTACATTTTTTTAATTCCCTTTGTTAGTAATCTTTCTTGTGAATAAAACGATCTTATGTAGCCCATTAAGGTGAGGTTTTGTCTATGTTGTCAAGTCATGAGGGACTGATTATTTAGATAGTGAGGTCACACCATCCATCAATCCATCCTAGTAATAAGAGGTTATTATAGTGATCATAATGATATTCTTTTTCATCACCAAAACTAAGAATAAACTCATAATCATGATGCCTAGATAGAAAAGTAAAGAACTCGGCAGGAATGTGAAGGATGTGACATCAAGGGAATTTGTGGAATCTCTTTGACCACTTCTGTATGTTCTATCACATTGTCAAGGTTGTAATTATATCCTTGTAGATCTAATGAAAAATGGGAGTAAGAGTAAATAAGTGTTGCCTTACCATGTCACTAGAAAGACATGTGACCCATGCCTGAAGGTAATCTTTTGGTAAGGTTAACACAAATGAAAATAAAATAAAAGGGCACTAAATAACTTTCTAGGGGTTCCCCTATAAAGACATGTTACCCATGCCTAAAGGTTGGTGACTTCTCAAAAATCAAAGAAAAAAAAAAGAGTGCCATCAATAAACTTCTCCCATGGACAAAATGCTAAGTGATGCGACTCCTTGCAATGGTGATAGTCTTATGGTTGTCAATCGAAGAGATGAAACAATGTGATGTCACTGGAACATGGTATGGACTTGGTGTGAATCTTGGAAAGAAGGGTTAATGATTACTTTAACCATTAATAACACACAAGGATTCATTATGCCTATGGTAAGACATCTCACCTCCCAATTTTTGCAATACTTTTCTAACATCTATCTCATCTCACTGTCTGTATGATCATAACTTGTGGTTTTTTGTAACATAGTTGTTTTCTCAAATTGGTGATTTTAACATATGTGTTTTTTTCAACAAGTATGTATTGCATTCAACCCCTTTTATGCCTATGGACATTTTTAGGTGTGGTTATATAAGGGCATTAAGGGTAGAGCCTGCTTTGGGGAGGATCCACTTGTCTGACTTTTGCAACTTTTACTTGTCCAACACAATTGCATCATCTTAAAACTTTCAACTACACAAATATTAAACTCAAACCTTCCCTTATCATCTAATCAATCCATTATATACCCCTTTTCTTGCATCTTCCAAAACTTTTAATGCTTACGATTCCATCTTCTAACAAGTACCAATGTTGAAATATAAATTCTCACTTACATCAGAATTGGATTTTACATGAAACCTTCCAACCAATCATAGAGCTTCATTTTCATGTTGAAGTCCTCATAAAACTAAAAATTAAAAAACCTCGATATTAGGTTAGACTCAACATCAGATACCCAATATTAAGTCAATAAAAACTATATATAGGTCCATAAAAACTATATATAGGACCCCTGTAGTATTAAAAGATTCCATTCTCATCATTTGAAGCTAGGGGAGTTCTTTAATTTTTCTCTTATAACTAAGAGCTCTACACAATCAAATTCTACTTGCAATATTTTGCTTCATACCACTTTGATTTTTGTGGTTTTTGAACCTATTTGAACTCGAAGTGTTCAATTTAGTAATGGGAGGGTGCTTGCGTGGAAAACTTATGCTGATTTTTCAAAATTTTCTATTTCTTGTAAGGTATTATTAGGGTAAGAATGTTAAAATATTAAGTGTTTTAATGAATAATTGATAGGTCGTGGTTGGCTGCATCGATGAGGTCTCATTGATGCAATCGCATGGATGCATTGTTTGTTGCATCGATGTGTCCCCATCAATGCAGGGTCCATTTTTTGCTATAAATAAATGCTCACCAGCCACATTTATGGCATAAGATTCATGGTAGTATCAGAGCTCTTGTAGTTTATCTATTTGAAAATTAGAATATTTTCTTGAGTGCCCATAGTAGGAGTCATTGAGTGTACGAATGTTTATTCGAGCATTATTGTACCTAAGCACAACAATGTGTATAGTAATAAAGATGAGCTTCTTAATAAACCTTGTAGCATTCTAGATAGTTTAGATATTGATTCATGCATTTCATGTTTTCAATTATTTATTCAATGTTTTCTAGTAACTAAGCTAAATAGGTAATTAATCAAGATAAGCTAAATAGATTAATTACATAAGTACGACCACTTTGAGTGTAACACGCATTTACTTGGTAATCCCAGTAGCATTATTGCTTGGTATGCCTAGTAGCGTAGTGCTTGGTAACCCAATAGTGGATATGTGGGTTTAGGACATGTGTGAAAAGTGGGACCAAATGCTTATTTTAGGAATAGTTAATTAGTTAATCCAATTAATTTATCTCTCTTTAAATACCAAAACCATAAAACATAAAATGATAAAAATCATATACCTCAATTATAGTTAACCATACATTTGTACTTGACAAGTGTAATTGGGAAGACAATTAATGATCTCAAGGCAAGATTCACTTCCTAGAAGACTAGTGCACTAGAAACTATAAAGTCCATGGAATTTGACTGCATCACATGTGAACACTTTATGATTCATATGGTTGGGCATAGGGTACCTCATTGCTCATCATTGGTGTTGTTACTGAGGACTATGTTTGTTGAAATGTGCGCTATCTAGGTTTAGTGAACATTATTAATCTCATTGGACACACCTATGGTCAACATCACTCTTGAATGACATCTAATTAAAAAAGTAAATTGATTATTTTATTTGTTGCAAAATGTATTCTTTTCATAGGCATGAAGATGTCAAACCACCAATCCCACAAGAGTGCAAAGTTATATATACTCATCTAGATGAGTATGTATTGGACGTTACCTTCATCCTACATTAGGATGAATAACTACGATGGCATGATATGAAGGGAAACATCATATCGCCCCCTAATCAATTTGTGTCAGGGATGATCTTTCAAACTCATAAAAAGTTGGGCATTCCAATTCTTCATGAGGAGTACGTTGTGAATGGTTATGACACTGAAGACTACCATCCCACTAACACATAACGTAGGAGAGATCGACATTAGGAGAAGCACCATGAGTTTACAAAGGGAAAGCACTTTAGTAACCCTATGTTCTTGCTGAACCAAGATGATAATGAAGATCCTCTCCCTGTAGGTTTCCAACATGAAGATTCTCCACCCCCTGATATTGGTGATGAGGGTGTGACTCTAAACCTGTGATCCACTATTCATAAACTAGGTTTATGAAGCATCACAATGGACTCAAGTAAACATCACAATGGCAAGGGATCCAAGGATGGTGGTTGTAATGAATAAAGAGGTGATGGTGGACACTATAATGGTAGTGGTCGTTCACCTTCCTCTTCATCCTCTTCATTTGATTTAGAACATTTCTCTCCATCTGCTAGTTCTCATAAAAGTCACCATAGAAATAATTGTGATAAAGATGATCAATGAGACAACAATGACTGTAGAACCTACCAAGAACATCATGTTAATAGAAAACATCATTGAAGAAAATGTAATAATGATGATGATGAACCTATATTGGCTACTCAAAGCATTCTTAACATTGTAAAGGTAGTAAAGATTCCAACTAGGCATGTGAAGGATAGTTGGATCAAACTCTTAGATATGAACAATATCCCAAGATTTGAGGGGGGATACAATTTTGATACCCAAACACATCTATAAGATTTCCATGATGCATTTGCCTTGCAAAACATTGAAAATGATTAGCAGAAACTCAAGTTATTCCCTAGGACACTCATTAACAAAGTTGAAAATTGGTATCGATCCTTGGAGCTAGAATCTATCTACTGATGGGGTACAATGCTTAAGCTATTTAATGACAAATACCAAACGTACTCTATAGTGTCCAACCTAAGAACCTAAATCCAAGGTTGGAAATAAGGAACACATGAACCCTTGGATGCCACTATGGCTAGATATTATTCTCTCTTACATCAATGCCCTAGCCATGATTATTCTTATAGGGAATAACTCTGCCACATCATAGATGGGGTCAGAGTAGAAACCAAAAGAACTCTTGCGGTTTATGCCCAAGGGAGACTTTTTGAATTAAGAGCTCATTAGATCCAAAGACTTATATAGCAAGTAGCAAAAGAAGAAGGTGAGCTGCAAAAATGAAAAAGTGTAGAAGAGTATAATAGGGACCCTTCCATCAAGAAAAGGGAGGTATAATTCTATGATGAGGAGGATGCACCACTTGATGAGGTGGTAGAAAAAAAAACCTTACCCATACAAAAATCTATTTATGATATTTCAGCAAAGGTTTACAAATTATGGGATTCTTTGGATGAGAAATTCCAAATTACTATGAAAATTGTAGAAGCATCTAAAGAACAAAATAGTGATCATGAACACAGGAGACAAAAAGAAGTTGAACGTGCCTACCAGAGAGGTAAGGGCAAGGATACTATAGTAGAAAAAATTGTGGAAATCGACTTTGATGATGATACTGGTTGTGAAATCTATCAATAAGAACATCCAAAGGGATGTTGCCTTGTGATGTCACACTTATAAGAGTCTAGGGTGTACACATTGAATCTGCAACTAGTAAGGAGGCAAGCACCTAGATGATTTCCCTATCCTCAAGGTAATCTAAGGCAGTTCCACTAGCACCAACAAGCTTATTATCCAAGTGGAGCTCCACCACAATCATATGAGCAATACCAACAAAGGCACCAACCACAATCATGGAGAATTCCACTGCCAAGGCAGCAATACCCTTATAGGCAACCAGATTCATACAAGTACTTTTTTTAGCAACCTCTCTCTCCATGAAGTTTTTCTATCCATGCCTCATTTCAGCATCACTATTACCCCCATGAGTACCACTAAACACATTTGTAATTTACTTGAGGGGAGCACCCATATCCCTATCACCCTCTGCATTCATCTGCATGCATCCCTCTACCCTCAACCTAGTTACCTCCTACTCTATCCATGTAGGATGAAATTCCCCCACACCCGAAGTAATAAAATGCTACAAGAGCTATGAATTTACAATTGGCCTTCCAACCAAGTGATTTGAACAACCATTTTTCCAACTTAACATTCCTCCCAAATCCTCACAACCTAATACGAATACTTGCCTCACACCTCCAGTACCCTTATCATTTGCATCAAATAGATTTGAATGCCCTTCAAATGAAATGCTACCTTGGATTCACACTTGATGTTAACTCATGTTATTTCTAATTAGATCAAGGATGGTAACCTTCCCATGAAAAGATCAAACCTAAAAAGTCCTCTCATTTACCTATAAATCATTGGACATGAGCCATGCAAGGCTCTTCTTGATTCTGGTTCTGAAGTAAATCTCATTTCCCATGACATGTATAATGCCTAGAACCTACCACCTCTCAAGAAAAGTAACATCCATTTAGAATTGGTAGACCAATCAATCACTATCCCTTTGGGATTAGTGGAAGACATTATGACCACAGTTAGTGGATGGCCCTATCCTACTGATTTATTGGCAATCAAGGTTGATAACTACAAAGGTGACTTCTCCATCATTATAGAAAGGGCTTGGTTAAGCATGATTGATGCACGTATGGGCATAAGAAATCTCTCTTTGGAAATCTCCAAGGAAAATGAATTTGGATGTTTAAAGAAGAAACGTATTCCATGAATCATGTATAACGATAATGGATGCAATCGTGTGTGAAATATTTGGTCCATCAAAAGTACATACATTAAAGCATGTAATCAATGTGCACAAGAAATATATATTCAAAGGTGTCTATATGTAGCAACCACAAAACCGGAGGGCACCTAGTGGTTGACAACTGATTCAAATAGTAGCACATTATATATGGAACCAATTGAGAGCCTAACATTTACTTATGTTGAAAGCATGGATGAACTTGAGCAAGTTCATCACCAACTCTTCAATGATGAAGATGATGATACCTATTGGGGAGAATTTGAAATCTATGATAATTTCATGTAGGCGCCCTTAGAGTTGAAAACTCTACCAACTAGCATGGAGTATGCATTCTTAAACAATGGTACACTAGTCATAATTAATGCCAAACTTTCTCTTGAATAAAAAGAAAAGTTGTTGAAGGTGGTTAACAAGTGGCCAACAACTTTTTCATGGTCATATCACAACTTGATTAGAATCGATCCACAGATATGCTAGCATCACATTTACACTGACTAGGCCATGAAGCCAAGAAGATACTTGCAAAGATGGCTAAACCCCAAATTGAAGTATATCATCAAGGAAGAAATAGAGAAACTCCTCAAGGTAGGGTTCATATATTCCATCATAGATAGTGAATGGGTTAGTCCACTTGTAATTGTGTCAAATAAATGTGGCAAGTGATGGGTTTGCATTAACTTCAAGCTATTGAACATGGAAACATTTCAAGATCATTTTTCATTTCCATTTGACGATCAAGTGTCGGACACCATCTCCGAGCATTTCTATTATAGCTTCTTGGATGGTTATAGTTGCTATAACCAAATCCAAATTTTGCCAGAAGATCAGGCCAAGATAACATTCACATGTCCTTGGGGAACTTTTGCATATTGTAAGATTTCATTTAACCTATGTAATTCCCCTACAATATTTCAACACCTAGTCCTTAGCATCTTTCACCAGTAGATCGGTAGTGGTATGGAAGTATTCATGGATGACTTCTCCACATATGGAGCTATGTTTGAGCAAGCCTTGGACTAGCATAAGCAAGTACTAAAAAGATGTGTGAAAACAAATTTGTAGCTCAAAAAAGCAAAAGAGTCATGTCATGATCCAAGAAGGCATTGTATTAGGGCAGTGAATTTTACAAGAAGGGATTAAGGTAGACTTGAAGAAGATAAGGATCATCCAAGGAATAACATGCCAACCAGAGATAGTTAAAGATGTCTAATCATTCCTTGGACACACTGGCTACTACTGGTAATTCATAGATAATTTCTCTAAGATCACAAAGCCATTGGTCAAGCTTATGAAGAAAGATGCTTCGTTCATTTGGACCAAGGAGTGTGAACATGCATTCCAATAGTTGAAGGAAAAAATTGTAGAGACCCCAATTCTATGGGTACTAGACTAGCCCAAATCATTTCACATAATGATGGATGGATCTAATTATGCTTTGGGAGTAGTGCTTATGTAATTGGATGATAAAAAACATCCATATTACATCCATTGCATGAGCCAAAGTATTGTAAGTGTACAACTAAATTACACCATCATGGAGAAAGAATTATTGGCAGTGGTGTATGCTCTTGAAAAATTCATACACTATGTGCTTGGTTATAAAGTATTTCTACACATAGACCACAGTGTCATCTACTTCTTGATGAACAATCCAACAGTGAGCCCCCATATCATATGGTGGCTCGTGATCTTGCAAGAATTCGATCTCACAATGATATATCGAAAAGGGACCAAGAATGTGATCGTTGACCACCTCTCTTGATTAAGATGGGATAATAAAGAGAAGGAGAGCCCACTCTTTGATTAGTTTTTAGACAAATTCCTCTTTATAGGAGCAATACATGACCAAGTATCTATAGAACCAACATGGTATAGTAGCATCCTCACCTATCTTCTCACTCAAGAGATGCCACAAGATCTTCACTTTCTAGAGAAGCAACAATTTCTTCATCGAGCCAAATACTTCATGGAAATCAATAAACACCTCTATAAGGTGTGCATTGATGGCTTGATTCGTTGATGTGTCCCTAATGAAGATCAACTGCACATTCTCAAGGATGTTTGCAAAGGGCCTTGCAGAGGCCACTATGTAGGGAGATGCATGGTCATAAAAATCCTGATGGTAGGATACTATTGGCCTACAATCTTCAAGGATGTCCACCAATTTATTCGATCTTGTGAGTGTTTTCAACAAGATGGTGGGATCATCATGCAAATGGAGGATTCTCAATAGTGGATTTAATCACTAGAGCCCTGGACATATGGGGCATAGACTTCATGTGTCCCATGACACCTATGTCCAATAGAAAGACATATATCATCGTAGTAGTCAACTACTACATAAAATGGGCAAAAGTAGCAGCCATCACTGATTGTACATAATCCACTACTACTAGATTTGTACAAGAAAATGTTGTAAATAGGTTTGGTATGCCACATGCATTAATTTCTGACAATGAAACTTATTTTATAGGTGTCACTTTTAGAAAGTTGATGTAGCACTTGGTGGTTGAACATAAATTAACAACACCACACCACTCCCAAGCCAACGGTCAAGTAGAGATGACTAATAAGGAGATCACAAAGATCCTAATAAGGACCATAAGCAAATATAGGAGACATTAGAGTATAAAAATAAATGATTTCCTCTGGGCTTATCACTCAACATAAAAACTCCTATTAGCTACTCTCCCTATGAGTTAGTGTATTGAAAACTTTCAACACTCTCAATTCAATCTAAGCTCCGTACACTCTCAACAACCTATGATCTAAACCTTGACTTGACTCTAGCACAAAGAAAAATATTAATCAACTTGAATGTGGTAGATGAAAATCAATTGGTGGCTCTATCTTTGAATGAGGTGCATAAGGCATTCAACAAGAAACATCATGACCTTAAAATACAGTAAGTCAAATTTCAACTAAGATATAAGGTTCTCTACTAAAACCCCACACACGTATCCTAGAAGAAAAAATTCCAAACGTTATGGGAGGGACCTTATATAATTGTTGAAACCTTTTCTTCTAGGGCCATGATCATATACAAATCTAAAAGTCCAAATAAAAAGTAGTTGGTCAACATTCAACAAGTGAAGCTTTTCCATGAGTGTAAGCAAGCCAATACAATAAATACCTCTATAGATGGACAACCACATTTAAGTTTTTAGATGTCCTCATTACAACTCATTCATGGGGGAGATGGCCATCCATGCTAATCATCCACATGGCTTCTCAGTCTTTCAATTTTTTTTACACATTTTTGTTTTACACTTTGTTGGTTTTTATCTTTTTCTTTGATTTTTTCAATCTATTGATTTTCTAAATTTTTTGTTTTAAAACATTAATAGTATGTTTTACCTTTCTTGATTAATTTACACTTTTTTATATATTTTTCTTTATTTTGTTGAAGTGTGACTTTTCATTATTTTTGCTAATAAAAGTGTTGTGTTACCATAGGACATAGTGCCATTATTGTTGGTTACTAATAATGGCTTGTGCTTAATGTTGTGATTGTTAATGTTTGGTTTCTATTTTTAAATTTTGATGTCTAATGACTATGACATGATTTATTTTTCATAGAATAGGCAATGAGTCCACATCATCCATCCATCCAAAAAACTCTATGTTTTTTCTTGTTTTGGAAGTTTGAGGTCCCTTTCATTAAAGAAACTTTTAATCAATTGGTGACCTTGGTAGTTTCTGGAATTGGGAAGGATTCAAAGGTTTGTACAAGATGTGACTTCAAGGGGGCTCACTACTCTTTGTACTCTTCTAATTACTTCAGTGCTTGAGTGTTTTTCATGAACTTCTTATGATTCCATTCAAGCCACTAATAAGAAGTTAAATAAAGTCTTTGCATGGTATGGTTCCAATCCAAAAATTAAAAGTGAAAAAATAAAAAACATGATGGGAATTCAAAGCGCATCTCTTAGACAAATAAATGGGCTACAAGCACTAGTTATGGGACTAGAAAGACATGCACCCATACCTAAAAGTCCCCTCTAACTATGGCCCTCTCTTACTTCCTACTTCTCTCTTATTCTCTTTTTTGGAATGGTGATTATTTTGTGGGAGCACTCTTGTGTCTCAAGGGGGTGGATTGCTCTAGGAGTGGTGATGCAAAGTCACTAACAGAGGCTACTTTTGGTCTAAACTAAGGATGGATCTTCATAGGTTATTTTAAACACAAACTCCACAAGGGACTTCTTATGACCTCAATTCAAGATTCCATTCCACCTTTTTAGTCATCCATCTATGTTATCATAACTCATCTCATTGCCAAGTTCTATATATACCACTACATACTTTGCAGTTTTTCGAAATTTGCTTCATAACACAAGGGGAGTTTTTGCCATTTTTTAAAGCCGAAAAAATTCTAGAGCCCATAACTTCCCAATCATTTGTCCAAATCACTTTGTTCTTTGATCCCGTAGCTACTAGAGGTAAGCTCTTCATCGTGGGGGCTACAAACCTTAAGGTTTCCAATAAAATTTTTTGAAAAATTTTTCTAACTCCCCTAAACAATTAATGAATATAATGATATGAAATCATTAAATTTTGAGAGTTAACACCCTTCAAAATGAATTGTTAACATTGAAACATAAATAAAATAATGATTAAAATTAATTAAATTAGCCATAATCACAACTTAACTAAGTGTAACTATCCTAAGGAGATAAGGTATCCCAACTGTTTCATGTTACACAACAATTGAGAACCTACGGTCATGTTGTGATTACAGATGGCACTAAAATCAAAATGGTCATAGGAGGGAGGACCCTCTCAACCAATGGAGAAATGGCCCAAAACTAGAAGGGGCCAACAAGAGCAAGCTTAGGAACAACTAGCAACAACCCATGCAACGGACCTCTTCAAGAGGAGCCTAAAGTGGAATCTATTTGATAGATTTCTAAAGAAGAAATTCTATCAAAACAATTACAGTGAGGGAAAGCAGTAAGACCTCTACCAAGGCTTGAGGTCACTCTAACACAAGCCTGCCTTGACATCATCAAGTCTCATGAGATTCAACACTTACTTCTCTAGTAGCTAAACTTCAGGAAATTTTTAGAGCATGCTCTAGTAGAGGTTAAAACATAATTGCAAACCTCTCTCATGTGGCTAGTCATCACTTCCTATGGGGAGTGGTATGTGGAAGAGCCATACACCTTTTGGAATAATAGAAGGCTAGGCTCCATAGTGAAAATCAAGGATATTCAAGTGTCCTACTCGATTGAAGCTATTTCACAGGTCCTAGGGTTACTTGATACTAAAACAAAACTAGCAAATCTAGTAACACAATTTGACCCTAAGGCCAAAAAGGAGTGGACTTAGTGGTGTTACAAGGTTGACTGTAAGAAATACAGTGCACTCACACTGGTGAAATGCATCTACTTCAAAATAGTGGCCTACGATCTTAATCCAACGGTGAGGCCCAACAAGCTGACTACCTTTTCCACCTAAGCATGTACCACTCTAAGTAGGAGATTTCTAGCAAACCATCCATAATTGATCTATTTAGAAATTGAGAAGCACCTCAAAGAAAATGAACATGGAAGGAAAACCCTACCTTTTCCATACCTCATCTAAAAACTTTACAAAAGGGTAGGGATCATTTGCTATGCAAATGACACAATTAGGCATGCTCCTTTGGCCTTATGGTTTAAAATAATGAATGATAAGACACCTACCATGACTTAAGAAGGGGAGCAGCAACCACCATCGCCTACTCAAGAAACAACACTAGAGGCCCACGTAGCCATTGAGTGCTTATGTGAAATCTAATAGTAGGTCTTGTATGAGCAAGAGCAACATGTAGGAACAAGTGGTGCAGACCCATCTGTATATCGACTAGCAATGGATCATCTTAATGAGGTGGCTTAGACAATTAGCCAGATGGAAAGAGGTGGCCCAATATATTCTATCCAACGAATGTAGTTGCCCACGAGGTCGGATCCCAAAACTCGAGAGGTGATGATGCAATTATCCCAATACCATTTATTCCTAGAAATATGTAGGAATTTTGCCTCCTTTTTAGTGCATTTATAGGTAGGCAAGGGGGCAACTGTATTGGTGATGCAGCACTAAGGGCTAGAGACCATTGCTAAAGTAGTTGTTGACCAAATTGCTAAAGTGCTTAATGCACCTCTGGTGTCTATACCAGACATATCTACACTTCAAGATGTGTAGATGTTCACAAGCATTGTTAGTAGAAGATTGAATGCAGCCTAGTATAAAGAGTTGCTGGATTGACTGGTGGGAACTAGGCAACCAATTTTGAAAATCTTTGATTTCTCGAATAACATTAATGCAACCCAATCGAAGTTGTTGGAAGTAAAGGGCAAGTAAACCATCTTGGAGAAGCAACTTGAAATAGCTAAAGCACAAAACCAATGCTTGGCCATAGAAATTCCTGAACTACATGTCCATTTTGCTGATCCCACATTCCTTAGCCTAGCAATCACCAGAGATGAATCTTTCTAATAGCTTTAAGAATGACTAAAACAAGCTGAGGAGGAAATAATGATGACCATCTTCAACCAGTCTATAGTAGAAGCAAAAACCTACTTAGTTCAGATGCACTAAGAAAATGAATCATTGACCACTAAAAATCATCACCTGTTTGTTGTTGAAATTGTAGGAATTCATCCATCAAAAGTAGGAGCAACTTACTGGGGTAAACACTAAGTTAAGGAAATTGACCATGGAGAATCGAAATTTATCCATGGAGGATGTTCGAGTCTTACACTAGAAGTTTTCCATTGAGATCACCACATGGAAGAATAAGGCTTTTAAGTTTGAAAGAGTTAAAAATCACTATAGAGACTAGGTTGGCTTACATAAGAAGGTAAATGAGAAACATATTCAAATAGCTAAGGCAAATGCAAATGAAGCCCTCTAGCAACTTCAACCAGGAAGAGAAGTGTGGTAGCCCATCATTGATGGGATTGATGCCTATAATAAAATGAAGATTCACCTGAAGGAGTTACAAATTGAAGAAATGTTAGAATACATGAAATTGGCCAATCTTCGCTATGCAAACCTAGTGATGCTGACTACTGGATGGCCACATTCAAAATTGGAAAAATAAGTGGCCAGCTCATCCTTACTATATGAGGTCAATTTCAAGCACCATAAAGACACCAAATAGAAGCTTGAGACAAAAAATATTAAACTTGAAGTTCTTAGGGCATGATTCATGGATCAATGATTAGCTATCAAGAACTTTGCCAAGAGAATGAATGATTACAAAGAGCTAAAATACATGGTTAAGGCATTCGACATCAAGCGCAAACAATTTGCTAGCTGGTTCATTAATGATTCTCTATCCTTGAGATGTGCCTGTTCTTGCCCACGTTGGTAAAGCTACATGGATAGTGCATGATCCCAAGAGTAAGGAGGAGAAAATGAAGGCATTGCTAGATGCCTTTTACCTCTTGCTAAAAGTTGCAGTAGTAGCAAGACAACCATAGCCACCTCAACTACTACACGTGCCTAAAGCTAGTAAAGGTCCCTGAGAACCTTAAGAGCCACCACCGCTTGGGACTATCTAATCTTCTCCACCAACTTCATGTCATTAAAAAAAACACTATTCAATTTTGAAGAAGTCATGTCATGGTGTTCAATTTTTTGTCATGAAAACCACAATTTTTGTAATGTGTTGATCTGTACACTTAGGCACTCAATTTTCTCAAGTTAGTTTGTTTTTGTTATGTTAAAAGTCAATCAATAATCCCATACCTTATTAATTATTTAAAAGAACTTGAGGGTGAATTTTTATTCAATTGTGGGGGTATGATGGGTTGTGGTTGGCTATGTCAACAAGGCCTCATCAACATGGCCTTGTTGCCTCATCATTTTTTGCATCAACTTGATCCCGTCGACACATCGTTTACAATGTTGATGCAAGGTCTAATTTTCTCTATAAATACATGCTCACTAGCCACATTTATGGCATAATATTCATAGTAGTAGCAAAGCTCTTGAAGTTTTTCTATTTGAAAGTTAGAATATTTTTTCCAAGTTCCCATAGTAGGAGTTATTGTGTATGGATATTTATTTGAGCATTGTTGTACTTGAGCATGATAGTGTGTATGGTAATAAAGATGAGCTTCTTGATAAACCTTGTAGCATTCTAGATAGTTTAGATATTTATTCATGCATTTAATGTTTTCAATTATTTATTCCATCTATTCTAGTAATTAAGCTAATGAGGTAATTAAGTGAGATAAGCTAAATAGATCAATTACATAAGTATGACCACTTTGAGCATGACACACATCCACTTGGTAATCCTAGCAGCATTATTACTTGGTATGCCCAATAGTGTAACGCTTGGTAACCCAACAGTGGATACATGGGTTTAGGACATTTGTGGAAAGTGAGACTAGATGCTTATGTTAGGACTAGTTAGAAACTAGTTAATAGTTAAATTAAATTAGTAAATCCAATTACTTTATCTCTCTTTCAACACCAAAATCATAAAACATAAAATGATAAAAATCATATGCCTCGATTACACTTAACCATACCTTTGTACTTCACAAGTGTAATTGGGAAGATAATGAATGACGTCAAGGAAAATTTCACTTCCTACAAGACTAGTGCACCGAAATCTATAAAGTCCATGCAATTTGATCGAATTTCGTGTAAATGCTTTGTGATTCATAGGTTGGTCATAGGGGTACCTTGCCGCTCATCAATAATTGATCGTATGAATGCTAGAATCTCTAATTCTCTCACCCAAGGAATGATAATCATAATTATGAGTCATACATAAGGAAAAAGAAACCAACTATGAAGGATCATAAAAGGAATTAACACTTTTTGGGCATTTTTCTTGAATTTTTCTAACTCTACAATCAAATGAGCTAAAAAATTAATAGAACTAAGGTCATGACTAAGGTATAAATGTGCTCATAATAAATGAAAACACCTTAGTAATACCAAATCCTTGAATGATTGTAGATGACCCCAAAAAGAGAAGGATAAGAAGGACCTTCACAAGGAGCAAGCAAACACTCGAGAGGTGGCAGAGGCTAACTTGGAGGACAAGGCCCACTAGCTGAACATGAAGAATAGGAGACCTAGTCATTTATCATTCATCAAGAGGCTCCTCCTACAGGGTAGTTGGTCTAGGTAGAGGCCGTAGAACCACAAGCTCCAATGCAAGGACAACATCTCACATTGTTCCAAGAATTCCTTGAAGCCATTTAGGAGAAATCCATGTTGATCATCGTAGAAATGAACTTTGGTCCATTTGTGGAATTTGTCCTTGAGGTAGTTCAAACTCAACTATAGACATCATCATTATGGCACATCCTTTTAGAAAGTGAGGAATAAAACATCGGTGAGATGTACCAATTTTAGCATAATAAAGAAGAAGGCACCACAGTTGATATCAATGGAGTCTTTGTTTCTTTTTTAGTCAAAGCAATCATAGAGGCTCTGAACCTACCAAATGTGGGGGCCAAGTTGGCACATCTATCCATAAGGTCCAATGCAGAAACCAGGAAGTTGTGGCTGAAAAGGACGTATAATAAACATAATAAAACATACAACAAAATGACTCTGGAAGAGAGGACTTATTTTAAGATAGGCACATGCCACCTCTTCCGAATTAAAGGGCTACATAGAATATCAACTTATGTAGTTAGGAAAAGTGTAGTATTAATGGGCAAATATAATGTCAATCTTTCCCAAATGTAATTCATGAAAATTCAAAGGCGATTCAAAGAAAAGAAGATAGAGAAGCCAATACTTCCATTCCTGTGCTTGATCAAGAAGCTGTGCAAGCATGCTAGAATCCTAGGATACATCACTGACATTCCCAAGAGGGCTCAAAATGCTTCTTTTGCTAAGTTGCTTAAATCTACAACACCAAGGAAAGACCTTAATGATGAACAAGAATAAGAAATAGAAAAGAAGCCAAAACTAGAAAAGGAAATAGAGCAAGAGCCTAAGTAGCAGCATGAGCCACAAGTTCCACCTTCACCACCATAATATTACAAACCTGCAATGAGCCACCTATAGAAAATAGCTAAAATTCTAAGTTGGGGAAGTGGGGATGAGTCAAACCTCTTCTAAGTCATCAATGATACCATGCAGCCTATATTTTCTACTGACCCATCAATGGGACAAATTTATTTACAATTAGAAGAAGAAGCCTAATGTTCACAACAAATCTTTGGGAATTCTACATCTTTTTTAATTGCTACAAGAGATAGAAGAAGGTGTCATAGTCATGGCCATGCAACACCAAGATGTGACAAGTGCAATAGAGGTAACAACAAATCACATCAAAGAATCCCACAATGTGCCTATTATGCCCCTACTGAACTTAACTAAGACCAGAGATGTCCAAATGCTAGCTAGAACTTCAATGACTTCTACTGCCCATGATGATGTACTTGACACACTGTTGTAGACTGGACAAGTGATGAAAACTCTTTTTGACATCCCTAGTGATGTCACTATAGTGCATTCAAACCTTGATGAGTGGTGAAGATACCCCTATGCTCAACCATATGAATCACAAAGTGTTCACACATGATCCAGTTGAATTTCATGGACTCTATATCTTTCAGTATACTAGTCTTCTAGGAAGTGAACCTTGCCCTGATGGTTATTCATTATCTTTCCAATTACACTTGTGATGTACAAAGGTATGGTTAAGTATAATCGAGGCATATGATTTTTATTATTTCATGTTTTATGTTCCTTGGTACTTAAAGAGGGAGATGAAGTGATTTAATAACTAATATAGTTTAATTACTTGACTAATTTCTAACTAATCCTAACATAAGCATCCAGTTACACATTCTATACATGTCCTGAACCCACATATCCACTGTTGGATTACTAAGCACTATGCTATAGGATGAACCAAGAAATAACATTGTTGGGATTACCAAGGGAATATGTGTTTATGCTCGAAGTGGTTGTACTTATATGTTTGATCTATTTGGCTTAATTAATTAACTAATTGGTTAAAGTATAATTTAGCTTAATTAATAGCATAATTAATGAAAATAATAAATGCATAAATAAATCATTAATCTATTCTAAGTGCTATAAGGTTTTATTAGAAAGCTGACCTTTATTGCCATACATACTAGTGTGGTTTAGGTATAATATTGCTTGAATGAAAATCTGTACACTTTTTAACTCCTGTTGTGGGCAATCAAAGACATATTCTAACTCTCAAATAGAAAAACTACAAGAGCTCTACTAAAACTATGAATTTCCTCCCCATAAACATAGCTGTGAGCTTGTATTTATAGTTTTTATTACTAAGCTATGTTTATGGGGCCTCGTAGACATAGCAAATGCTACATCGATGTAGCCTCATCAACAAGGCAACATCATCAATGAGGGCTTGTCAAGCAATAATTTGACATTCATCATACCCCCATGATTAAATGAAAACTTGTTCTCAAGTTCCTTTACAAAATTGAGAAGGTATGGGATTATTGACTAACTCTTAACATAAAAAAAATTGAGTGCCTAATTGTACAAATCAACACATTACAAAAATGGTGGTATTCATGACAAAAAATTGAACACCATGCCATGACTACACAAAATTGGATAGCACATCCTTTAATGGCATGAAGGTGATGGAGAAGGTTAGATAGTCCCAGGTGGTAAAGCCTCCTAAGGTTCTAAAGGACCTTTGATAGCTTCAGGCTTGTGTGGTGGTTGAGGCAACTGTGGTTGTCCTACTGTAATTGCAAACTCTATTGGAAGGTGAAAGGCATCTAGTAATGCCTTCATCTTTTCCTCCTTAGTCTAGGGATCATCCACAATCCACATGACATCACTAATGTGGGCTGGAATGGGGATATCCCAAGGACATGGCATTACTAGAAACAACTCCTTAGTATTAACAAACAAGGTAGCGAATTGTTTGCATTCGACATTGAACACCTTAACTATGTTTTGTGGCTCTTGGTAGTCATTCATCCTTTTAGCCAAGTTCCCAGTGACAGATCCTTGATCAATGCATTTGCCCTTGAGAACTTCAACTTTAGCATTTTCCATCACAAGCTTTTGCTTGGTGTCTTTGTGATGGTTGAACTCGACCTTGTACAACAAGTACGAGTTGGTCACTTACTTCTCTAATCCTAACCATAGCCATCTGATAGTAAACATGGTCAGATTTACACATTAGAGATTGGAAAACTCCATGTATTCTATCATCTCCTCAATCTACAACTCCTTCATGTAGATCTCTACCTTATTGTAGGCATTTATCTCATCAATGATGGGTTGTTACAATTCTCTTCCTTGCTAGAGTTGTTGCAGGGTTTCATTTACTTTCACCTTCACCAATTGGATATTTTTTCATTCACATATTTTTATAGATTGACCTAATCTCTATAATGATCTTTAACCTTTTCAGATTTGAGAGTCTCTAATTTTCAAGAGGCTACCTCGATCACGGTCTTTTGGTAGAGGGCATGGACCTCTTCCATGGAGAGGTTTCTATTTTTTGTTGTCAATCTTCTTAGCTCTATGTTTTCTTTAGCCAGTTGCTTCTATAGTTGATGGATGAAATCAGTTAATTGTTGTTTATGCTCATCAACATTCTATAGGTGATGGTTCTCTACAATCAATTGTGCATTCTCTTGATGGGTTTGATCCAAAGCCTTTTGAATTTTGTGATGTGTAGCCTCTATCCAGTATTGGTAGAACACTATCATTTCCATTGCACCCTCAACCCCTCTCAATCTAGTGTCCAACTATTCAAGAGCTTCATCTTTTATCAATGCTGGGTTGAGAAATGTAGGATCAACAATTTGGACTCTTAATTTGGTAACTTTCGTAGCCAAGTATTTGTTTAGATCCTTTGTTATTTTAAGTTGCCTTTCCAAGATGATGTTTTTGCCCCTTACCTCTAGCATCTCTGACTAGGTTGCAGTAATATTTTTTGGAAGATCAAAGACATCCAGAAGTAGTTGCCTAGTTCACACCAGTCAATCGAACAACTCTAATGTTCTATTGCATTTATTCTACCACTTGTGATCCTTGTAGATGTTTGCACATCTTTTAGTGAAATGACATCTGATATAGATGTTGTAACTACATTGAGTGTTTTAGTAATTCGATCAACAACCATCTTTGCTACTATCTCTTACCCTTGGAATTACATCACCAATACTTTTTCTCCCTCACCTTCCTCCAAGCACACAGAGAAGATCATGGTGTTCCTAGAAATTTTTGGAAGTGGTTGTTATTCTGTGAGAGATACTGTGACCTCTCTATTGCTAGGATTTGATCTCGTGGGTAGCTGCATTCTTTGGGCTGAGAAAATGGACCCACCTCCACCCATTAGGTTGATTATTTAGACCATCTCATTTAGGTGACTCATTGTTGATCAATACAAAGATGGATCCCCATCACTCATGCTTGCTTGCTACTCTTATTCGCTCAAGAGCTATTCTCATATTTGTGCAATTGTTGGGCTATTATAATGATGTCGAGCATAGTTTTTTGAGTGGAAGGTGGAGGTAGTGGTTTCTACTCCTCTTCCTAAATGGTTATTGTAGAAATCTTATCTTTCATCATCTCTACCCAATTACCAGTTGGAGCATGCCTAACAACATCATTTATATAATGGACTATTCCTCCCCTTCAACAAAGTTTGCTAATGAGTTATGGAAAGGGGGAATGCCTTCCTTCCACATTCATTTTCTTTAAACTTATTCTCCATCTCTAGATGGATCAATTGTGGATGGTTGATAGGGAATCTCCCACTCAAAGTGGTACATGCATAGGTAGAAAGGGTGGTGATTTTACTTGGCCTCACTATGGGATTGAGGTGGAAGGCTACAAATTTATAGTGGATTCTTTCTACCAGTGTGAGTGCACCAAACTCTTTGTGATCAACACCATAGCACTATCACACATATTCTTTCTTGATGATAGGTTATGCCTGCATTGGAATCTTAACAAGATTCACTCCTATTTTTGGCAACCCAAGTAATTTAGTAATGACCTGCACTAAGTAGGACACTGAGATGTCCTTGATTTTTACTATTGATTTGGCCTGCCTATTGTTCTAGAATAGGAATGTCTCTCCCATGTACCACTCCATGGTGAAAGTGATGATTGGCCACATGGGATAGGCCTTTAGTTGTTCCTACATTTCTTTTGGTGCTTCCTCCAAGAAAGGGCCAAAGTTTAACTCCTAGAGCATCAATTTTTGAACCTCCCTTGACCTGATTTGATTCCAGCAGGCTTCTTTCAAGGTAACCTCAAGATTTACTTATTGAGCTACTGCATCATCCTGATGGGAATGTTCTATTGTTGTTGTTAGTTCTAGAATCTACCGAATAGATTCCAACTCAACCTCTTCCCTAAGAGGAACTATGGCATGGGTTGCAAGTCGTTCTTCTTAGGCCTATTCTTGGCTCCTTCTTATTCTAATTCATTTCTCCCATGGTTGAGATGGTCCTACTTCCTACGTGTGTTTGCCTTTTGCTACCATCTTCCATCATAACACATCCATGGATTAGTAGATATAATGTGTAACTTTAAATTTTTGAATACCTTATCTCATTAGTTAGTTACATTTTGGTTAAGGTTGGACCATGGTAGATTGATTATTTTATTAATTATTTATTAATTTTTATTGTAAATGTAATTGGAGCTTGTTGAACAGGTTTACCTTTTGTAATTTGGTGTTTAATAATTGATTTTTTAGTTAAACCTTTGTGGGAGTTAGAAAAAAAGGTGAAAATTTTTTGATAAAAAAATTGGCCCATTTATGGCCCCCATGACTAAGAGCTTACCTCTGGTAGCTGCAAGGTCAAAGAATAGAGTGATTTGGATAAACAGTTAGGGTGTTATGGTCTATGAAATATTTGGGCTCTAAAAATTTAAAAAACTCCATTAACATGTGTGAGAAAATGTAAAAATTTCAAAGTGGGATCATGCATATATATAGTATTTTTCTGCTACGTTGACAAGGCCACATATATGGAGCCTCATATACACATCTGCTCCATCGATGGGGCCTCGTATACGAAGCCCGTAGGAAAAATTTTAAATTTTGAATATCTTAAAAAGTACAAAAAAAAACATTTCAATGAATTTGGGGTTCATGGAATTCCAGAAAAGCAAAGAATATGATGAAATCATTGAAGAGGATCTTTGAAAGCTTAAAAATTCAAAAATTTGATGGAGAATGTATTTATTGAATAAAATATGTAAAGGAGCACATGGATTGATGTAGAAGATGGGTATACGAAAGATTTTGATTGCAAAAATGCCTAAGGAGTCTGTGGATCCCATAGATAATTAATAGTTGATGGAGTTAAGGACCAAAACTTGAAAGATTCTACCTAAGAATTCAAGTATGTTAGACCAAGACATTGAATCAAGAACATGGACATTGATAGTGAGGTGAGTTATGGACAGCATAGATGGATGATAGAAAATGTGGAATGAAATTCTGAATTGAAGTCATAAGAAGTCCCTTGTGGAGTTTGTTTTTAAAATGACCTGAGAAGATCCACCCTTAGCCGAAACCAAAACCAACCTTTTTCAATGACTTCGCATCACCACTATAAGACCGATCCACCTCCTCAAGACACAAGAGTGCTCCCACAGAACAACCATCATTTCATAAAGAGAAGAAATGAGAAGTAGAAAGTGAAAAAGGGCCTTAGTTAGAGGGGACCTTCAGGCATGGATAACATGTCTTTTGAGTCCCATAACTAGTGCTTGTAGCCTGTTTATTTGTCTAAGGGGTGTGCTTTGAATTCTCATCATGTTTTTTTTCCCCTCTCTCTTTTCCTTTTGGATGGGAACCACACCATGAAAAGACTTTATTTGACTTTATTGGTCTACATGAAATGGTAACAAGTCTATGTAAACACTCAAGCACCCAAGTAAGTAGAAGAGTACAAAGAGTATTGAGTTCCCTTGAGGCCACACCCTGTGCAAATCTTTGAATCCTTCCTAATTTTAAAAACTACCAAGGTCACAAATTTATTAAATTTTTATTTAATGAAAGAAACCTCAAATTTTCAAAACAAGGAAAATCATAAAGTTTATGGATGGGTGGATGTCATGGACTCACTGTGTGTTCCATGAAAAAGAAACCATAACTTAGCCATCAGCATAAAAATTCAAAAATAGAAACCAAACATTAGCAAACAAAACATAAAGCACAAACCACCATTACAGCACCACTATGTCCTATTGGCACAAAGCATGTTTATTAGTGAAAATTTGAAAATCACACTTAAACAAAGTAAAATATTTTAAAAAGTGTAAAATATTCAAGAAAGATGTAAATATACTAACAATGGTGCAAAAAAGGAAAAAGTTTGAAAATCAAAAAGTTGTAAAATAAATAACTTGCAAAATCAAAAATGTAAAAAACAAAAAATAGAAAAACTAAGGAGCCATGTGGATGATTAGTATGGATGGCCATCTCTTCCATGACTATGTTGAAAGGAGGAGATCTGAAAAATTGAGCATAGTTACCTATCCATTGAGGTATTTGTTGCACTAGCTTGCTTGGGCTCATAGAAAGGGTTAATATATTAGATGTTGATCAATTACTTTTTATTTTGACTCTCATGTTTGTATATGATCGCAACCCTAGAAGGAAAGGTTTCATCAATTATATAATTCCCTTCCCACAATATTTGGAATTTACTTTTTTGAGGTATGTGTATGGGGTTCCAGTAAAGAAACATATCTTCTAGTTGAAACTTTACTTTTAGTATTCTAAGGTCATGTTGATTTTTTTTTCTTGAATGCCTTGTGCACTTCATTTAAAGATAGGGCTACCAACCAATTTTCATCTAGCACATTGAGGTTGATTAGTCTTTCTTTTTGTGCTAGACATAGGTCAAGGTCTAGGCCACAAGCTGTTGAAAATGTCCAAAGCTTGGATTGAATTGGAAGTGTTGGATATTTTTCATACACTAGCTCATAGGAAGAGTATCCTATAGGGAGTTTTCACATTGATTGCTAGGCCCAGAGGACATCATTGAGTTTTTTGTTCTAGTCTCTCCTAGATTTTCTCATGGTCCTTATTAGGGTCTTTGTGATCTCCCTATTGGTGACTTTTGCTTAGCTTTTGGCTTGGGGATGATAGGGTGTTATTAATTTATGTTCTACCCCCAAACATTTCATCAACTTCTGAAAGGTGTCATCTATAAAATGGGTTCCATTGTCAGAAATTAGTGCACATGGCACTCTAAACTTGTTTACACTATGTTGTAAAAATCTAGCAATAGTGGATGATGTATAGTTGGTGATGACTATTACTTCTACCCACTTGATGTAGTAGTCAACTACTCCAATGATGTATACTTTTCCATTAGACATTACTGTGATGGAATCCATGAAGTTTAGGCCTCATATGTCAAAGGGCTCTAGTGGTTGAATCCACTATTGAGGATCCTTCATTTAACCAGTCATCCCACCATTTTGTTGACAGTGTTCACAAGATTTGACAACTTAGTGGACATCCTTGATGATTGTAGGCTAATAGTATCTTGCCATCAAGATTTTTATGGTTGTGCATCTCCAAGCATAGTGGCCTCCACAAGGGCCTTCATGAGCATCCTAGAGAATGTGTAATTGGTCTACATTAGGGACATACCAATGAACTAGGCCATTGATGCACACCTTGTAAAGGTGTCCATTGATTTTCATAAAGTACTTAGCCCAATGAAGAAACTATTGTTTCTTCTAAAAGTCTAGATCTTGTTGCATCTCTTGAGTGAGAAGGCTAAGTGATAATGCCATCATACCATTTTTCTTTGGTAGGCATTTGATCATTTATTACTCCTGTAAAGAAGGTTTTGTTTGGAAATTGATTAGAGAGTGAAGTCTCCTCCTCTTAATTATCCCATCGTAACTGAGAGAGATGGTTAGCGACCATTGTGAGATCAAATTCCTATAAGATCTCAAGCCATTATATGATATGAGGGCTCACCATTAGCTTATTCTTTAGGAAGCAAATGCCACTATGATCTATGTGTATAAACACCTTATAGCCAAGCACATAGTGCTTCAACTTTTCGAGAGCATACACCACTACCATTGGTTCTTTTTCAATTCTAAAGTAATTTAACTATGAACCCACAATGCTTTGGCTCATGTAGTGAATATAGTATGGATGTTTCATATCATCCAATTGTGTAAGCACAACTCCCAAGGCATAATTAGATGCATCTATCATTATATAAAATGCTCTAGACCAGTCCGGTGCTTGTAGAATTAGAGTTTCTATGAGTATCTTCTTTAGCTATTGGAATGGATGTTCACAATCCTTGATCTAGATGAATGGAGGAGAATATTTCTTTGTAAGATTAACCAATGGCTTTGTGATCTTAGAGAAATTCTCTATAAACTATTAGTAGTAGCCAATGTATCCAAGAAATGATCAAACATCATTGATTTTCTCTGGTTGATATGTGATTCATTGGAGGACCCTTATCTTTTTAGGATCAATTTCAATCCCTGCCTGAGTAATTCTATACCCCAGTGCTATGCCTTTGTGGATCTTCCAAATGAGCTTAAGGTTTGTTTCAACACATCTTTTCAATACTTGCTTAAGGTAATCTAGGGCTTGCTCAAATGTAGCCCCATAGATAGAGAAGTCATCCATAAAGACTTCTACCCTGCTACCAATCTACTATTGAAAAATGCTAAGGACCAAGCGCTGAAATGTTGTAGGGGCATTGCACAGACTGAATGGCATCCTACAATATGCAAAAGTCCCTTAGGAACTCATGAATGTTTTTTTTTGCCTAATCTTCTAGCATAATATGGATTTGGTTATAGCAACTATAACCATCCAAGAAGCTATAATAGCAATGCCCAGATATGGTGTTCAACACTTGGTCCAGAAATGCTAATGGAAAATAATATTTAAATGTTGTCATATTCAATAGCCTAAAGTCAATGTAAACCCACTGCTTAACACCTTTCTTTTCCACAATTATGAGTCGGCTAACCCACTCACTATCCACAATGGGATAGATGAACCTTGCCTTGAAGAGTTGATTTTCTCTTTGAAAATTTGCTTCAACTTGGGGTTTAGCTACCTTTGCAGTTACCTTCTTGGCTTCATGGTTGGGTTGGTGTAGATATGATGCTATCATATCTTTGGATCAATTCTAGTTAGTTTTGGATATGACTAGGCAAAGGTTATTGGCCATTTTTTGACCACCTCCAATAGCTTGTCTTTTTGTTTGAAATCAAGATTTGCATTGATTATAACTAGCTTGCCAATTTTTTAAAAATGCATATTCTATGTTGACTAGTATAGTTTTTAACCTTATGGGCTCTAGCTTGAAATTATCAAGTATTTCCATCTCTCCCTAATAGGTATCATCATCTTCATTATTAGAGAGTTGGTGATGAACTTGCTCAAGCTCATCCATGCCCTCAACATAGGCACAGGTCAGGGACTCAATAGGTTCCATGTATAGTGTGCTACTATTAGAGTTAGTTGTCAACCACTAGGTGTCCTCTTGTTTTGTGGCTACTGTGTATAGGCACCTTTGGATATTTGTTTCATGTGCACACTAATTGCATGCTCTAAGGAATGTACTTTTAATGGACCAGATTTTCTGCATGTAATTGCATCCATTATCGTTGTACGCAATCCATGGAACTCACTTCTTCTCAAGCCATCCAAATTCATTTTTCTTGAATATTTTCAAGGAGAGGTCTTTGATGCCCATTTGTGCATCAACAAAGCTCAAGCATGCATGTCCCATAATGATGGGGAAGTTTCCTTTTCTATTTTCTACCTTGATCACCAAAAAATTGGCAAGAGAGGAACACTCATAAACTATGGTCATAATTTTCTCCACTAATTTCAAAGGAATAGTAATTGACTAGCCTACCAATTTCAAACAGATATTGCTTTTCTTGAGAGGTGGTAGGTTCCAAGCCTTGTACATGTCATAGGAGATGAGATTGACATTAGAACTAGAATTAAAAAGAGCCTTGCATGGCTCATGTCCAATAATCTACAAGTAAATAAGAGGACTTCCTAGATTAGATCTTTTCATGGGAATATTGCCAACCTTGATCTAGTCAAAGATAGCATGAGCTAACATCACAATGTAGATCTAAGATGGTGTTTGGTTTGAAGGACTCTCCAATGTGTTTGATGTAGAGGATGAGGATGCTGGAGATACAGGGTGACCAACTGTGTTAGGTTGTGAGTGTTTGCGAGGACTGTTGGGTTGGAAAAATAGTCATTTCTTAGATTGATTATCTGAATCACTCACCTAGAAGGTTGGTTGTAAATTTACAGCCCTTGTAGCATTTTGTTGATGTGGCTGTGAGGGAATTTCACCCTGCATGGATGAAGTAGGAGGTAATTAGGTTGAGGGTGGAGGGATGTGTATAGATGGATGTGAAGGATGATATGGATATGGGTGATTTCCTTAAGTAGATGATGAATGAGTTCAATGATACTCTATAGGATAATAGTGATGTAGGAATGAGGCATGGCTTGCAGAGCTTTGTGGGGAAATTGGTTGCTGAACATGGTATCCATATGGATTTGGTTGCATGTAAGGGTACTGTTGTCTTAGTGGTGGCATTTCCCATGACTATGATTGATGTCACTACTAATATTGCTCATATTATTACGGTGGAACTCCACTTGGATAATATTACTACTACTGATGAAACTACCTTAGATTACCTTGAGGATAACGCAACCTTTGGGGATGCTAGCCTACTTGCTATTCATGAATTTAAAGCATACATCCCAAACTCTTGTAAGTATGACATGATGAGATAACATCCCTTGGGATGTTTGGATTGGTAGATTTCACACTCATCATCATCATCTAACTTAGTTTCTGCAACTTCATCTACTACAACAACTTTTCACTTGCCTCTTTGGTAGGCATATTTAGCTTCTTTCTGCCTCTTGGAATTATGATCACTATTCTTCTCTTTGGATTATTCAACAATCTTCATAGCAATTTGAAATTTTTCATCCAAAGAGTCCAATAATTTTTCAACCTTTGTTAAAATATTAGAAATAGATTTTTGTATGGGCAACATTTTTCTGTTCACCATCTCATCAAGTGGTGACTCTTCCTTCTCAAAAAATTGAACCTCCCTTTTCTTGATGGAAGGATTCCTATTATATTCTTCTACATTTTCTCTTTTTTACAACTCACCTTCTTCTTTTGCAGCATGCTCTATTAGCCTTTGTATCTAATTAGCTCTTAGTTTGGATAGTCTCCCTTGGGCTTAAACCCCAAGATTTCTTCTAGTTTCTATTTTGAGCCCATCTATGATGTGGCAGAGTTGTTTCCTCTAAGAATAACCATGGCCAAGGCATCCATGTAAGAAATAATAATATCTACCTATGGTAGCATCCAAGGGTCCATGTGTTCCTTGCTTCTAGCTTTGGATTTTCTTTCTCAAATTAGACAATCTAGAGTATGTTTGGTATTTGTCATTAAATAGTTCTAGCATGGTGCTCCATTTGTGAATGGATTATGGTTGCAAGGACTGGTACCAACTTTTTTCCTCTTTGATGAGTGTCCTAGGGAATAGCTTCAATTTCTGCTAGTCATGCTCTATGTTTTATAAGGTGTAGGAATAATGAAAGGCTTGCAGATGGTTTTGCAAGTCAGAGTTATATCCCCCCTCAAATCTTGGAATATTGTTTATGTCTAAGCGCTTGATCCCAATATCTTTCACATGCCTAGTTGGGATCTTGACTGCCTCTATAATATTAAGCATGCTTCAAGTTGCCAATATAGGCTCATCATCATCATTATTTCATTTTTACCAATGATGTCCTCTATTACGCCTTCGATTATTGTGGTTATGGTGATCAATATTATTATCCTGTTGCTCACCTCCATCATGATTATTCCTTTTGCAACATGTTTTAGAATCAAAAGAAGAGGAAGAAGAAGATGTAGATGAAGAGGATGAAGAGGTAGGAGGATTACAACCATCATGGTATCTACCAACTCTTCTTCAGTGATCACGGCCACATTCATTAGGTTTCTTATCATCTTGACACTTGTCTGAGCCCCTACCTTGATTGTCATCTTTACTTGAACCTAGTTTATTAATAGTGGAATGTAGATTCAGGTTCACACCCCCATCACTAATAACAAGGGGTGGAGAATTTTTATGTTTAGAGCCCCAAGAGAGAGGATCCTCATTATTGTCTTGGTTCAATAGGAATAATGGATTAGTGAACTATTTCTCCTTTGCAAACTCATGTTGTTTATCTTGGTGTCGATCTCTCATGTGTTGTGTTTTAGTGGGATGGTAGTCCTAGTAGTCGTAATCATGCATAAAGTACTCCTCTTGAAGATCATGGATGCCTAACTTCTTAAGAGCTTGAAACAACATCACATGCATAGATTGATTAGGAGGCATTACAATGTTGCATTCCATGTCACACCATTGCAGTTATTCATCCTAGTGTAGGATGAAGGTGAAATTAGGCACATACTCATCTAGATGAGTATATACCACCTTGCACTCTTGTGGAATCAGTAGTTTAACATCATCATGCTTGAGAGAGGAAGACATTTTGCAAACAAATAGAATATCAGTGTGCTTATATAATTATATTACGTGCCAGAGTGATGTTGACCTTGGGGTTCATTTAGCGATGTTAATGATGTTCACTAATCCTATATAGCGCATGTTTTGGACAAAAAGAATCCTCTTCAATGAAGCCAATGATGAGCAGTGAAGGTACCCCTATGCTAAACCATACAAATCATGAAGCATTCATGCATGATCTAATCAACTTCCATGGACTTTATGTTTTTTGGTACACTAGTCTTCTAAGAAGTGAACCTTGCCCTAATGGTCATTCATTGCCTTCCCCATTACACTTGTGATGTACAAAGGTATGGTTAAGTGTAATTGAGGCATATGATTTTTATTATTTTATTTTTTATGTCCTTAGTACTTAAAGAGAGAGATGAAGTGATTTAATAACTAATCTAGTTTAACTACCTAACTAATCTCTAACTAGTCCTAACATAAGCATATGGTCCCACTTTCCATACACATCCTGAATCCACATATTTATTGTTGGCTTACCAATTGTTATGCTATTGAGTGAACCAAGCAATAATGCTACTAGAATTACCAATAAAATACATGTTTATGCTTGAAGTGGTTGTACTTATGTGCTTAATGTATTTAGCTTAATTAATTACCTAATCGCTTAAAGTCTAATTTAGTTTAATTAATTGCATAATTAATGAAAAAAATAAATGCATAAATAAATCATTAATCTATTCTAAGTGCTACAAGGTTTGATCAAAATACTTTTCTTTATGGCCATACACATTGGTGTGGTTCAAGTACAATAGTGCTTGAATAAAGATCTATACACTTTTTGATTCCTACTGCAGGCACTTAGGTAAACATTCTAACTCTCAACTAGAAAAACTACAAGAGCTCTACTACAACTACAAATTTTCTCCCGATAAACACAACTATAAGCTTGTATTTGTAGTTTTTATTACAAGGCTACATCGATGGGGCCTCGTAGACATAGCAAATGCTACGTTAATGGGGCCTCATCGATGGGGCAACATCATGTAAATGGGACGTCATGACTGGGGGCCCATCGATATGACACTTTGATGTACATCAAACCTCAATTGCTATAAAAGGAAAGATGATCATGGCAAAGACTAGGCTAGAGCATGCAAAAACAAAAATGCATCAACTACAACAAGAGTTGGTCACCCTAAGAGCTGAAGGATAGGACCCTGCCCAATTTGTCATGCCTGACTAGCTAGAACAATTTTGAATGGAGTAGGTAAACCAATTAATTAAATAGAATAAAGTTGTTGAGCAAGAGGAGGAGAAGGCAGTCTGGAATGCCTTAATTGCTAAAGCTCAAGCATATGTCCATGCAAAGACATTGACTATCACACAAGAAGAGAATAAATAGCTTGCTATAGATAACGCAAGATTGACCATTGTAGAAAAATAGAAAAATATCTTAGAAGAAAGTGTTCATCAGTTGAGAAAATAACTAATGAGGATCAAATAGGACATTAGTAGATTGGCTAGAGAAATTTAAACCCTCTTAATGAAGGAAGTATGCATGATACATCAAAAAATTGCAATTGAGATAAGCACGTGGAAAAACAAGACCAAGAAACATGAAAAGCTGAAGGAGCACTTCTGAGAACAAATTGGCATGTACAAGCATATCAATAAAAAAGAAATCTACATGAAAAAACTTACATTAGATCCATGTTAATGCAACATCTTAACTGGCAACCTAATATTTATGCCCTAGTCCATCAAGCGGAAGTAAAGAAAAAAGACTTGTAGATTAAAGACTTAAAAAAATATATGACATTAGCTAACCTTCATTACACTAACCTTGCTAGGTTAACAACAATTCAATTTAGAAATGAGTTAGAACAATAGGTAGTATCCATTTATGCGCTATATGAAAAAGAGTTTTCTGATAGGAAAGATGCTTTATAGAAACTTCATGTGGCAAATTTAGAATTGGAAATAATAAAGGCTCGCTACCATGGGTAGAGAGATGTAGCCTTGAACTTGGCTCAAAGATTAATAGATCATCATGAACTAAAAAAAAGGCCAAAGATTTCAAGGAGGAATGATTGTAGTTTGTAACTTGGTATGTGAAAGTAAATAAGATGTTGTTTTAGTTGTCATGTCCATGGGATGTACCAGTTCTAGCATGCATTAGCTCATTAGCCTAGACAATACATGACCCAAGAACGGAGGAGGAAAAGTTGTAGGCACTCCTAAACTGCTACAAATTCCATAAGCCTAGCAATAAAGGGAAGCAATCGATGGAAGAACCACCACCTTCGGGAACTACAATGGCTTTCCCAATTTTTTGTCTTGTCATATTATGTCCATATTTTTTATAAAACATTACTATGACATAAAAAAGTCAATTTTTGTGTTTAAATAAGTTAGTAAATAATTCCATACCTTCCCAACTTTTTGTAAAGAACGTGTTCCTCATTTTAACTCAAGGATGAGTTTTCATTTAGTCATGGGGTTATGATGAGTGATGTTTTGCAGTACCTTGATATCAAGGCTACAATGTTGGGTATCTAATATCGAGCCACAACCTTCAATGTTAGGCATCTAATATCACCCATTCCATGCTAGCCTATAAATACTACACTTGCATGCACGATTAGGGAGAGTTTTTCATAGAGTTTAGAAGTGGACATAAAGAAGTTTTGTTTTCCAGTGCATGCCCACAGTGGGATGTTAAGTGATTATATGACATCCTTATTTGAGTACAACATACTTGGATGCATTACATGATTAACAATAAAGATTGAGATTACTTTCATCATTGTAGCATCCACTTAGATTTATTATTAATTTTAATTGCTTAAATATTTACTATTTTCCTTAGTTAATGTTGTCATTTATTGTTCTTTATTATTTCTGTCATTCAGCAAAATGAGTACAACTAATCATGAGTACTTAAGTATAATTACTTGGTAACCTAGTGGTGTATCTTTTGGTATGGCCAGTAATGATATGCTTGGTAATTCCAACAATAGTTACTCAAACTCCAAGGCATGTACAAATGGTTAGGAATAGATGTTCATCACACTTAGGCTAGTTTAGACTTTACTTTCCATTATCAATTAGTTTAAGTAATTACTTTCTTTCTTATCATTAGAAGTAGCTTAGGGCCAAACAACATCAATTATCATATGCCTCACTCTAGACTAAACCATACATGACAAAGTTACCACTAGTCCAAGTGGGAAGACAATAAACTGCAATCAAGGCATAACGATCTAGATGACACAACTAGTCCCCATCCATGGAATTCAATCAAATCATGCATGAACGCTTGTAATTCATATGGTTGGGCATAGGGGTACCTTGTCACTCATTAGAGTGTGATGTACTTAGATGCATTGCATAACTAATAATAAAGATCAAGACTAATCTACATCATTACAACAACACTTGGTAATATTTGTAATTAGTTTCCAATTAGTTTATTATTTTCATAGTTAATATTTATGATTGCTTATAATTTATTTTTAATATCATTAAGTAGAATGAGTATGACTGATCTCAAGCATGTAAGTGTAACTATTTGGTAATCCAATAGTACTATCACTTGGTATGCCTAGTAGTGAGGTACTTGGTAATCCTGATAGTACTTGCATGAATTCCAAAGTGTAACTGGAAGATCATAACCGGCTACTCATCGCTCAGGCTAGTTTAGATTTGTTTTATTGTCACTTAGATTTAGAAACCTTTACTTTCACTTCATGTTTACTAGAAGTCTAATGGCTAATTCAACATTAACATCATATACCTAACCATGACTTAAACCATACGCATTCATTTTACTAACTCACATGGGAAGACAATGATAGTGAATGCTCATTAATTACTGGTATAATCACATTGCCTTATTTACAAAGTTTGACCAGGATTGTGCATGAACACTCGTATCTTGTATGTTTGGGTGTTGGATGCTCCATAGCTCATCATTAGGGTATACCTATATATCTAGGGAGTGTTAGAACCCAAAATCAGTATCCCATTCATGGGTTTCATTCTAATGGGTAATCTTTGCCTACTTTCTTTTCCTTCTACTTTTTCTTATCTCTAGGATGTAAATAAAAGAAACAACAAAGTTGGCATACTCTTAATCTTTGACAATGATAGTGATTGTGGCCATGGCCATGGTTTAGTGGCTCCCATTCATCTTTATCATTCTCATAGGGCTTATTCTTAAACTTGGTTTTTTAGGCTAGTTCACATCAATAGTTTCCTTATTATTGCCATACCTTTTATCAATCTTCTTATTGTCTCATACCTTTTTTCATCATACTTTTTTTCCATCTATATTTCCTCTAGTCCATGAGAACAAAGATGCCTACGAGTAAGAGGTTGATGCCTCCAATAGTTGATGAAACGATGATGCCTATAACTAAGAGATTAATGTTGTCTTATTCTTGTTATAGTTGTCACTTCCTAACATATATATTACTATTTCCCTCCACTCCTTCAAAAATAACTAAATTTTCTAAAATCCTACATAAAACCAAATTATGTCTGAATCTTTGATCTACTACAGCATGCATGACCTCTCTTGAATATGTATGAGACAATGTATACATTTCCTTTGAAGACCGATTCGATTGCCCATATCATCATCATTGAGGATACATTTGCAGATCATAGTGTGCTCTATCACACCTACAAATAGAAGGAAACAAATTGAAGGAAACAAAGACAAAATATCATAGTATAAAGTTCTATATTTAGGACCATTGCAAGCCTAGTTAAAAGGTAGATAAAATATCATGTTATAACATTATATACCAAAGATCATCACAAGCTTGTTCTATCCCACAACAATCACATAACTTTATATATATATTATGATGGAGAACTTTTTATTTGTTTTAGCATGCATTCAGCCATCAATTTATCTGAATCATTCACAAATTTCATATGCTGATAGCATGCTTTTTTATCCTCACACTACCTATAGAGGTTCCTTGATAGGTTATCATATTTTCAATTCATTACCTATTCAATGTATCATGGGGAAGAAGGAAAAACTGCAAAACAAATTATTTTTGCACAATGATAACATACTCAATGTGCACTCTTTAGAGATATAAAAAAAATCCAAAAAAATACACTCTCAACAATTTGTTGATGCATAAATTTTGGTCGCACCAACACCAAGAAAGAAAACTTGTTTTAGGAGACTATTGCTTAGGGTGCCTCTCGTATGGGTACGAAAACCCAAGAATAGTCTCAGCTGGAGAGGGCTACGTGCCTTTTTGCAAATAATAAACTAGAAAGAAATCTAGAATTTAAATTTAATAATTATATTTAATATAATAAGTAACTAAAAGAAATGAATTTTCCTTGGTCCCGCTAACACTACCAATTCATGATTGCCGATGGTATCCACTGCTAGGCAGGAAGTTCGCAATCCTCACAAAAGAGGGAGAGAGAGAGAGAGAAAGAGAAAGAAAGACTGCCCACCATAGTTCACACAAGGTAGTAACTATGATCCTCAAAGCCCACCATTGTTTGCCACCTTTTGTGCACTATCATAGAGAGGAAGATTGTCCATCCATGTCTACACCACTGAGACAAGTTGTTGACCTAAAAGAAAACTTCATGCCTCATGTCCTGCACATGGGCTACACTACCTACATTGTTGCAAATAGAAAAAAGAGAGAGAAAACCCTCCTTCACTACTATGGAGACCCCAAGGATTCGATTTTGAGTTGTTGGCTCCTACCTTGGCCCCTCCTCAAAGACCAACTAAAAGCTTGCAAAATACAAGAAATGAAAGGAGGAAATCGCTACCTTTGGAGAGGAAGTCGTCCCTCAAAACTAATAGCCAAAGCCCTTTTTATGGATCGATCCCTACTTCTTAGATTAATAGAAAAAGCCCCCTAAGACTCCTCCCAAGAGCCCTCCCCTCCTCCCCCCCNTTCTGAAATGTCTACCACTAATGTTTGTAACTGCTGCCATTAATGACCACCACTTGGCAGTTACTGCCCACTACTCATATAATTTTTTACTATGGTTATTAAGAGAGAGAAATAGAGACATTGATCATCATGGCCCCATGAGAGCATGGGAGTGTTAGCATCAACACTTAACCCCTAAACTTTTAATTGCTTGCAAGTGCAAGAAACAAGACCACAACAATTTTAAAATGATGCAATAAGTAGAAATCACAAACATCACAAAACAAACAAATGAAAACTTAAAAAAATAAACTAAACATAATTAAAATAACCATATAATCAGAAGAGAACAAGATGTGGACCACCCAAACCACACCATCTTATTTAATTAAACTCTAAATATATAATTCATTATTTTAACTAAGTGGATATATATATATATATATATAACTAAGATCACATTCCCAATCTTCTCACAAGGTAAAAGTCAACAGCATGCAGACTACTTTGAGCACAAGACCCATATTAAACTTAATGAGGAGGATAGGCTCATATTAGATTGTGGCTAGTCACAACTTTTAGATTTTTCCTTAGAACTTTTTTTAACATTGAGAAAGAAAATGGATGAAAAGGGATTGTTTTCTTCTATCTTTTTTTTTTCTTTTTTGAAAAAAGGGGAATGAAGTCCAAGGTAAGAATTGCTACCAAACCCCATCACACTCAAAAAATTATTACACTACTAATGAACACGGTCCTCATTCTTTTTTTTTTTTCTTTTTGAAAAAACTTTGCCCATGGTGTACTTAATTCTTAAGGTAGGAATTCCAACATGAGTTTGTCCAATTAGTTGCACTACCAATGAACACGGTCCTTTCAGAACATTACCCATGGTGTAGTTCAACCCTCATGTATGTCCCTTTGATTACAATTTGATGGCATCATACCAAGTCTCCTAGGTGGCTAAGGGTTCTCAAATGGAGATGAATACACTTCACCCCATTGTTCACAGGGTAATCATGGATCATCACACTTGAGGGCTAGGGCTTATGAGAGGGAAAATGGGATTTTCCAAGGTCACTTAGTGATTATGGCTAACCATTCTCTAACATCGCCTATCCTACACTCATATGATCATGATGATTACATGATAAGTTAGCACAAATCTCATACTCCATAATCCAACATAACTATAGAAACTAACACCTTGAAAAAGACGAGGAAGAATCAAAACATTATTGAAATATATAGTATAAAAAAGATTTTATGTAATAGTACTAGGAAATATTATATAAAGGATTATAATCACATTATTTTCAGATGGTGTTCTAATGACCTAATGCCTAGTAACTCAAAAGACCATAATGATTATTAAAATCATATGCAAAGCAAAAATCAAAACAATATGCCAAGAAATGATGGAAATAAAAAGAAAATATGCAAATGCAACTATATACAAATGAAATGCATGGCGAAGAGGAAGAAAACATGCAACTAAGGATCTACTAGGTGTTCACGTGGGGCACCTAAGTAGAAATACTTTAAATGAAATGTATTAAAATTGTTAGGTAACCTATGTCCTTGCACATCAGCAACCTTATACACACTGGGACCAATGGTGTCTTTAATTTGGAATAGACCTGACTAAATAGGAGAGAACTTACCTTGAAGATTTTCTCGATCACATGTTCTACCTTTTTTCGAGACTAGATCTCCTATCTTAAAGACTTCACCAATGTACTTCTTGTTAAGACATTGTTTAACAATTTGTCGATGCTTAAGATTACAAAAATCAAAACCTAATCTTAACTTGCTTGTTCTTTTTCTATTAAGTTTTTTTATATATATAAGTTTCAATGATAGGTCTAGGTCTTGGTGGATCATTGAATATAGCCTTTTTAGGAGAATGTTCCATGGCTGTGTCATTAAAATTTAGCACACCTTCAAATGTTTTAAGAGATGGGATTTTACTTACATCTTTATCTTCCTCTAAAGGTGGTGGATCACTTAGAAAAAATCCATCGTGTTGTTGATAAGGCAAGATGTCTCCATAGCTTTCTTCACCTTCTCTAGAACTTTGGTAGGATCAGATGGAATCTATATGAGAGATATGATTTTTTGTAGTTCCACTCACATAGTCATTTACAACATGTTCGTTGCACTCAACCTCAATAAATCCCAACATAAAGATTAGTATTTTGATCTTCCAAAGATTGATTTTGTTGATCCAAGGTTGTAACTACTTGTTTATAAAAGGGTTCTCAAGGTATAGTCATGTATTCAGATTTTCCTTCAATAGGGATTAATAGCTTTGAGAAATCTGACCTAAAGAAGCCCCCAAACTTGGCTCCAAAAGTTGTAGGGTGTTGCTTAAGTTGTACTTTCACTCCTTTTAATGACCCTACTACAGGTACGTTGGACCCATCAAGTTGAATCACATTTTTTGTTTGTGGTATCATTTGTGCTCCGAAAGTCTTACATACCTCAAGTGGCATGACACTAACAGTTGCTCCAAAATCCATCAAACAATTGTAAACATTCTTTTGTAAAATAATTAGAGTTGTTAGGAAAGGAGGTTGGTCATTTTTTTCTCATCATGGAATTGTTTACATTTTGTACTGATAATGTGTTAGGACTTTCTGTGAAGTGAACTTGCCTTTTAGGGGTTGGGGATTTTCCTTTATTGGTTTTCGGTTTATGAACTATCTCTTGAACAACCTCTTTCATTTCATTAAATTATAAAAGGTCATATATTGAGATGTTAGATTTAATTTTCTTCAAATCCTCAACTAGATCATAAGTCTTGTGTTCATCTCTAGCTTCTTGTTGACATGGAGTTCTTCTAAGTATAGAAGGTGGATTTGGTTGTTGTAGGGTGTTTGTTTGGGAAGACCCAGTTTGTGTATTTGTGTTACTTTGACTAGGAGCTCTTTTGTTTGGAGGAGTGTAATGGTCATTCCTAGTTTGTTGTTGTATGTTGTTCATAATGTTAGTAAGTCTACAGTAGCGAGCATTATGCGGGTTGGGGTCGCTTACTATAACTTGCTCCAATGAGGAAACCTCTTTGTTTTCTATTTGATGAGGTACATTAAGGACCATAATAAGAGGTTTCTCATTTTGTTGATCTTCGGTATGATTGCCATGTAATGCCAAGAATTAGGGACAAGTCTTCTCAAAATGTTGCCTCATGTTATGGAGGCGGAAAAAATCATCATTGGTTGATGAACTTGGCTTTTTTGATTGTATAGGACCCTTGTTGTTGTTTCTCTTTAATTCAACTACTTCATTGGAAAGTTTTTGAAGCAAAGTTAATATCTAGGTCATTTGATCTTGAGCTTGAGTTGTGAATTCAACAGGATTAGATACCTTGTTTGGGTTTATGATGGACTGAATTAAGGCCTTCGATTGATCCTCATTCAAACCAGTGTTAGATGGTAGGAATGAAGAAGATGTGGGACCTTAAAAGCAACTGTTCATAGGTTGAATCATTTGAAGGGGAACGGGAGTTTGGAACATAGTATTGGCCATTGGGAAAGTTGATAGAGAGTTAGATTGCGTGCAATTACTAATGCTCATCATTCCAAATTGAGTTTGAATGTTATTCATAAAGGTATTTTGTTCTAGCTCCACAACTTTAACCATTACTCTCTGTATTTTTGTTATGTTAGGGCTTGATTTGATGGCATAGGCAAATAATGGGTCAATAGTAGAGAGGTAAAAGTTAAGGATGTCATCAGGTTGTGGACGCATTTTACTTGGCACATAGGCAAATTGATGAAGGAATCTAAGATTGTAATCCCTAACATTTTCCCCAAGAAGCTTTCTTAAGTTGGTGAAGGTGCTAGATACTATGATAGGGCTTGTAAATTTGTCAAACTGAGTCAAAAACTTATTTTTGAACTCCTACCATGAGTCAATGGAAGCATTGGGGAGCATCAAAAACCATTTAATAGCTTTACTCCTGAAAGCTGTCATAAATACTCTACATGCCACATCATTTTGAACAATGTTGTGGATCCCTAGTAAGGTTTCAAAACATTGTACATGTTAGCGGGCATCACTAGTAGGGTTTGTGGGATCGTAAAACAAATTTATGTTCTAGAGTGACCTTGGGATGTCATGGTAGTTAGTAAAGTTAAAGGGGTTACTGACCAAGGAAGCTGGGGGTTGATTGGCTACCATCTTAGTCTGGGTTCTCTCAAGAATAAAACTTGAAAAACGTGAAGCTCGTCACTTCCTTAATGTGAAGAGATAGTGATTGGTCTATTAGAAGAAGAGGAGTTCACTTATAAAACAAAACTATAAAATATAACTATTAAAATAAAACTATAAAATTATTCAATAGAAAAGAAAATATTGAAATAATAATTTTTTTGTAAAAAAAAAACACTTAAAATATGCTATATTTTTTTAAAAAAAGATATATATATATATATTTAAAAGAAAAATAAATGTATGAAATTGCAATACTTATAAAATTAAAAGGAGAAACAATAAAATGCAAAATTTTAGAAAAAATAAATTTAAAATTGCATAATTAAATAAAACCACCTTACCTATTCTAGGACTAAGATAAGGATCACCAAAACACAAATTCAAAAATGGGACTGAAAAATGATTTTTTAAAATAAGGATTAAAGAAAAATGGGTGATGAGATCCAAAAATTCTTTAAATAAAACAAGTTTAAAACAAAAAAAATGAAATTTTCAAGAAATAAAAACAAAATAAGGACTGGAAAAAACAGAAAAATACATATTTTAAAAAATGGGATAGCAACGGCTAACGAAATAGCAAAAAAAAAACTAATAACCAAAAAGCTGGAGAAAAGGCCCTCGGTGTTGAATCTCGTACCTTTGGTGTTTTCCTTATAAGAAATTACAAGTTGCAAGGCGGATGTCTTCGTATTTAAATCTGATAAGACCTTTATCCAAGGAAGCAAGATTGTGCTCAATGGAATCGATTCTGCTCCAACACAGCTAGCCTTTAGAGCCTTTCTCAACGTTCAAGTACAAGACTGTATGCGTGCTGACGCTATCAGATTCCTAACGGTAAGTAAACCTGAATGAAGATGAATTTTCTTGATCTGCATCTTCAATCCGTTTGGCCTTCGCTCCTATTTTCATGTTCACGGCCTTCCTGGTGGAGCAACTGCGACAGTGGCTCCGTTTCTTCATCCTTTGCCTCCTCCATCTGTGCAAGAAGCCATGGGTCATCATTTGCAGTGGTCGTTGCCCTGTTCCTCAGCAGCTGAAGACCGCAGAAAAATCATCATGACATCGCGCTTTCGCTTCCTCATGGCCATTGTCAATGCAGAAAGCCCCTGCTCTTCACCCTCCTTGTCCTCCTCCTTTGAATTAGAGCTGAACGTAGCGCCCATGAAAACAACGCATAGGTGACCACAAAGCGCCAAGCTGTAGTAATCAAGGCAAAACCTTTTTTCTTCAAAAGCAAGAAAATAGAGTAGAACAGACCATAGCAGGGAAGAGCAGAGCAGACAGCAAGTTCTGTCAGTTGCAAAGTCTGTTTGGGCACAAAACATTGTGAAAATAGAGAAAATAAGATGAGCAAAGACTGATGACACTAATTAATGGAGAAGAGTATTGCAGAGCCAAAATTTAGCAAATTGACGCCTCGTCAAAATCACACCAAGCGATACAACAGCAAGGTAATGTGAGATGAACCAAACAACATTGGAAAAAAAAACTCGTTTTAGGAGACTATTGCCTAGGGCATTTTAGCTAGAGAGGGCTATGTGACCTTTTGCAAATAATAAACTAAAAAAAATCTAGAATTTAAATTAAATAATTATCTCGAATATAATGAGTAACTAAATAAATGAATTTTTCCTAGTCTTGACGTTTTGCCAACCAAGTGCACCGCCTAAAATGCTGTTGCGGTAGAGAGGAAGAGGGAGTGAGGAGGAGGAGAAAAGAGAAAAAGAGAGATTGCCTAATGCAATTTTCACAGGGCAAAAACTATGATCCTCAAAGCCTGCTGTCGTTTACCACCTTTTATGCATAGGAAGATCGTCCACCCACATCTGCACCACCGAGACAAGATGTCAGCCCAAAGAAAACTACACGTCTCATATCCTACACATGGGCTACATTGCCTACATTGTTGCAGACAAAAAGAAAAGAGAAAGAACTCTCCTTCTATTGCTGAGAAGACCTACAAGGATCTGATTTTGAGCTATTGGCTTTTTTTTGGACTCTTCTTGAAGATCAGCTAGAAGCCTGTAAAGAAAAGAAAAAAAAGGTGGAAACTGTTGCTTAGTGGAAAGGAAGCTGCCCCTCAAGATTGATAGCCAACACCCTTTTTTTGGACTCCTCCCCAAAGCCATCCCCCCTTGGTTTTATCACTGCTGCGACCATCCATAATAATGACCACGTTTCATGTAACAACTATAGAAACCACCACCACTTCTTGCATAATAACATCCATGTTCTCCAATTTAAGTGCCCACTATGTCCATAACTTTTGAAACGTCTACCACTAATGTCTGCAACCATCATCATCAATGACCGCCACTCGACAATTTAAATGCCCACTGCTCCCATGATTTTTACTATGGTTATTAAGAGAGAGAAATAAAGATGTTCATAATCATGGCCCCATGAGAGCATGGGAGTGTTGACATCAACACTTAGCCCCCAAACTTTTAATTGCCTGCAAATTCAAGGAACAAGACCATAGAAATTTTAAAATGAGATGAAATTGAAAACATCACATAATGGGCAAATTGAAACTTGAAAGTAAACTATACTAATATGAACATGATTAAAATAACCATATAGTCAAAAGAGAACTAAGTGCAGGCCACCCAAACGACGCCATCTTATTTAATTAAACTCTAGACATATAATTTTATTATTTTAACTACATATATCTATATATAATTAAAATATAATTATGATTTCATTCCCAATCCTCTCACAAGGTAAAAGTCAATAGCATGTGGACTAATTTGAGTAGAAGACCCATATTAAACTTAATGAGGAGGACACGTTAGATCATGGCTAGCCACAACTTTCAGATTTTTCCTTGCAAACTTTTTTTTTTTTTTTTTTTGGAAAATACGTTCAAAAAGGGAAATGGAGGTTAGGGTGAGGATAGCTACCAGACCCCATCACACTTAAGAACTTATTACATTGCTAATGAACATGGTCCTCATTATTTATTTATTTATTTATTTATTTATTTGAGGAAACTTTGCTCATGGTGTACTTCATTCTTAAGGTAGGAATTCCAACATGAGTCTGGCCGATTAGCTGCACTACCAATGAACATGATCCTTTCAAAAATTTGCCCATGGTGCAGTTCAACTCTCGTGTATGTGCCTTTGATTATAATTCAATAGCATCATAGCAGGTCTCTTGGGTGGCTAAGGGTTCTCAAGTGGAAATGAACACACTTCACCCCATTGTTCACAGGGTAACCATGGATCATTACACTTGAGGGCTAGGGCTTATGAAAGGGAAAATGGGATTTTTCAAAGTCACCTAGTGATTATGGCTAACCATTCTCCAACATCACCTATCCTACACTCACATGATCATGATGATTACATGATAAGTTAACACAAATCTCATGCTCCATAATCCAACATAACTATAGAAACTAAAACCTTGAAAAAGACTGGAAATAATCAAAGCATTATTGAAATATATAGTATAAAAGAGATTTTATGTAATAGTAATAAAAAAATATTTTAAAAAGCATTATACTAACATTATTTTCCAATGGTGCTCTAATGACCCAATGCCTAGGAACTCAAAAGACCATAATGATTATTACAATCATATGCAAAGCAAAAATCAAAACAATATGCCAAGAAACAAATGATGGAAGTGAAAAGAAAATAAGAAAATGCAACTATACACAAATGAAATGCATGATGAAGAGGAAGAAAATATGCAACTAAGAATCTACTAGGTGTCCACGTGGGGCACCTGAGTAGAAATGCTTTAAATGAAGTGCATTAAAATTGCTAGGTAACCTATATCCTTGCACATCAGCAACCTTATACACATTGGGTCAATGATGTCTTTAATTCAAAATGGGCATGACCACATAGAAGGAAACTTACCTTGATGATTTGCTTGATCAAATGTTCTACCTTTTCCTAGGACTAGGTCTCCTATCTTAAAGACTTCACCAACATACTTCCTATCAAAACATTGTTTAACAATTTGTTGATGCTTAAGATTACGAAAATCAAAACTTAATCTTAACTTGCTTGTCCATTTTCTATCAATTTTTTCTTTGATCTAAGTTTCAATGATAGGTTTAGGTCTTGGTAGATCATCAAATATAGCCTTTCTAGGAGAATGTTCCATGGATGTATCGTTAAAATTTAGCACACCTTCAAATCTTTTAAGAAGTAGGGTCTTATCTATATCTTTGCCTTTCCCTAAAGATGGTGGATTACTCAGACAGAATCCATCGTGTTATTTATAAGGCAAGGTGTCTCCATAGATTTCTTCACCTTCTCTAGAACTTTGATAGGATTGGGTGGGATCTGCAGGAGAGACAGAATTTATTTTTGTAGTTTCACTCACATAGTCATTTACAACAAGTTCCTTGCGCTCAACCTCAATAACCCCAACATAACTATTAGTGTTTGGATCTTCCAAAAATTGATTTTGTTGATCCAAGGCTATAACTACTTGTTTGTAGAAGGGTTCTCGAGGTATAGTCATGTATTCAGATTTTCCTTTGATAGGGATTAATAGCTCTAAGAAATCTGACCTAAAGAAGCCCCCAAACTTGGCTCCAAAAGTCCTAGATAGGAGCACACCATAGGTAGGTGACATGTCACCTACTAGGATATCTATGTAACATGTGAATGTAAGGTATTGTTTAAGTTGCACTTTTACTTCTTTTAATGACTGATGAGACGCGACTTGCACTAGGCCGCGATATCGCAGCCGCCGCGATATCGCGTCTTCTCCTGCGATATCGCGTACGCGATATCGCGTCCCGTCGCCATATCTATAAATAAGAGGCAGCACTCCCGTTATTTCAAAATCCTGGCTAGTGTAGCGAAGCTCTGGTAGATTGATCACTCCAGAGTTAGAATTTTTC
>MNCI01021616.1:2139-13995 GCA_015680685.1 Gnetum montanum
TATCGTTATAAACAAGGGAGCTCTTGACACCTCATGACTTTGTCAGTTGATCATTACCTTGTTGTCCCGAAATGTTAAAGTGTTTGACTTTATTTCTTCCTTAGGTGAGGATGGCACTATTACTGTGTGGATAGATTCTTTGTTGAAAACCACCAAGAAAATAAATGTTACAACCTTTTTAACATTATAACTTCTACCCCATAAAGCCTAAGGCTAGAATTTCATTGTAAAATGTCAAGATTGTAATCCATGAGATACAATTTCACATACTTTAACTTTCAAGGCTAAAAAAATGCCTCATAAGTTGTTATAGTTGCACTTCTCAAGTGAAAAAAAGTCCCACCATGTCTATATTTAGGCTTAGAAAGGTCACAAAATACCTTTTGGACTATCAAAATTGGAATTTTCATGGGTTTTGTGAAGGGTATGACCTTTACTACGCTAGAAGCACTTGTGTTGGGGATTTTTGCTTTCATTCTCCCAACTATGGCCAATGTAGTCAACATAAAGCTAGCATTACCACATCAAGGCCATTTTTGGAGTGGTGGGAGTTTTCATTTTCATCAAATTTCAACATTGCTTCCACAACTCAAACACTGCTACTAGAAAGCCAATGTGAATGAAAAATCCATTTACTATTTTTAGTAACCAACATGGTTTTGGTGCCTTGAGGGTATCAAAACTTACCACAAATAGCAACTACACTAGAATCAAACACCTACCACACTTACACATAACACCAATTTGTTAGTAATCATGGTAGAAATTTGCAACCAAAATTCAATAGCCATATAGCCTATATAAATCCACTTCAAATATGTTAAAGGGGTTCCACCACCTTTGAATTCCTAAGCTTTTTGAAACTTCAAGAAAACACAAAGATTTCTAACAATTCTTCATTGTGGAACTTGCAACCATTTTTAGCACTTGTAACTTTGGGGCTTGTGTGATACTTTTTGAAGCAACGTTGGACTACTTGGGCATCAAGACTCCTAGCATACTACCTCCCTCTTGTGACAAAAGTCCTTCACACACCTTACCCCCCCTGTGACCAACAATGCAAATCTATGAGAGGAGCCAGCAAGGTGTGTCAATGTGGGAGTTGTGGAGTACCTAGATTGTGCAACTAACTATGATACTAGACTACCAACTTCAATAAGCTTCAAACTCCACAAAAGAAAATCCCTTGTGCATTCGGGCACCATTTTGCACACATTTCTAAACTTTATTTATTTATAGTAATTGTAATAAACTTCATAGTTCATTTGTTGTGCAAAATTGTTATAGTTTTATTTTGTGCATTTAGTTTCTAGATTAGATCTACAATATTTTACATTTTGTTTATTCTTGTTTACATATCTTAAGTCCCTGGGTGATTGACCAAACCATCTAGGGCATCTTGGATCATCTTTCTTGGAGGCCCTTGGGATTCAAGGTTAAAACTATCTTGCGCCTATGATCTTTGATTCTCCATTAACCAAATTTTTCAAATACAACAATTTTCTAATGTTAGAAGGAGGGCCTTTACCCAAATTCTATGTCCAATCCTATTTCATAATTTTTACATGTATTTTTGCAAGTTTAAGACCTTGTATCTACACAAAATTCTTTAAACATTGTTATCAAGATTTTTTTGCAAGAAAACCAATGCTACCACCCATCTTCCTACCACCAAAACCCAATGTTAAAGTTATAGGTGATTTGAGTTTTAGGAAAATTTTCATAGTAGTTACTAGAATTTTCAAAGCCAATGTGGGTTTTTGCTCCAAAAACCCTAACCCCCTACTATGAAACTTGACAAGAAGAACAACATTGAGCCTTTTTCCAACACAAATACCATTTAAATCCTATTCCTAAGAAACTTATGGAAGAAACCAACACTACCAACCATCTTCCTACCACCAAAATAGTGTTGAGGTTGTAGGTGATTTTGGTTTTATGACAAGCTTCATAGTAGTTGCTAGATTTTTCAAAGGCAAACACCACAGTGCACACACCCCCACACCCCGCTTATGTTGTGAAATTTTCTAGCAAGGCTAGTGTTGGCTTTTCTCTACCCATCAATGTAGCCTTTGAAATGATAAAATTTTTCATTTACACTTTTGAAAAGATACATTAATCTTATTGAGAGGGGAGACCCCAATGTAGAGAAAGTGGGTGAGGTAGTGGTTAACATATTACACCTCCTTTTTTCCTCTAGCATAGCCACCACTAGTAAAATTAGCATAGTTGGTGTTTTCAACACAAAAAAAAAAAAAAAAAACCATTGTATGTTCTCATGTGTAGGGTGCGTCCCCTGTCATTGTAGCTTACACTACGTTTTGTAGTTATAGTTCACAAAGTTTTATAGCCATACCTCTTTTGCATCTTGAATAATTCCACTTGTTGGAATTTTGACTTAATTGACTAATTATACATTTTATTAAATCAAGTTTAAATCATTAATCATGTCTTTCAACTAATCAATTGTCTTACCCCTCAACCTGATTGATATGACATCTAACTAGGATGCTATAAGGGTGTATGACCTAAAAGACCTTATCGTGGTTGAGGGTAGGCAATTACTCAAACTAAGGAGGCTAAACATGAATATGAGCTAATCCATTGAAATGGAAAAGAGTGCATACCCTCCCCCTCTGACAAAATACCACTCAATGACATTTATGTGTGTATAGTATCTAAAATAATTGAGATGGACAAACAAATTAAGAAGCTCAATTTAGCAAGCCAACATGAGGAGCATGACAACTTCAAGGCCAAGCTTGAACCCAATAACTACATAGAGAGCCTCTTCTAATAGTCGGCTACCCAGGCCACTACACTTACTTTGACAATGCCTATCTCTTCTGTGGGGGTGGTGCCTCAACCCTTGTCTCTCGTATACCCTATCATGTTTGGACTAGTGCCTATCATAGTGGATTACCAAGCATATTATATGCTCCAAATAGCCTCCCTATTCTCCTCCATGCCTTTTGCCATGTAGCCTCAGTCTACACAGTCATCACTGATGGTCTTCACCATTGCCCACCCCTTCTCTATACTAGTGGACCCCACAATGGGATCCCAAGTGATCCAAAATTGAAACACACCATTTTTCCCTTTGTTCCTTAAATACTATCACAACTCTCTTTCTCATATTTCAGCCTACCTATAGTAATGATCATCCAACCTTTCCTTTTTGTATTGTAACCCAAGATAAGGCCACAAGCCTCTCAACACACACCCCAACCATTTGTACAAACACTACAATTCACGGAAATGCTCCAAGGTTTGAATCAACCATTCTAGATGATCCAAGACATTATGGAGGAGTTGTGGAAGCTCAAGGATTTGAAAACTTAGATAATGAAAATAATGGATTTCTATTCTGAGTGTTTGCTATTGCAAGCCTAGCTGCATACCATAATATAGATCTTTCCTATGTTCCTTACTAGAAAAGCCTTGGACTAGTACTATGCATTAGGAAGAGGATCTATATACTCACTTGAGGACTTAATATCATAGTTTGTTAACCATTTCAAGTATAACTTGAAACCCAACATGACTCTTGACCAGATAATGAAGGTCAAGAAGGGACCTCTTGAGCTTGTACAAAAATTCATACAATGCTAGAATTCTCTTTTCAATGAGATTCCAGAACCCATAGCTGAGACCCATATTCTTGCCATATTCAAAGGGATGATTAATAAGTTAATTAAGTCTAAAATTTACTACCTAGATCCACAGTCACTCAGCCAAGCCTTCTCTCAAACCAATAACATTGAGGATGCTACTGAGGCCAGCCATGACCCTACCTATATTGACTATAAAAACCAACATACATGGAAGGATAGGAAAAAGGGGAGGCAAAACAACATAGCCATAGCCATTATGACCAAAGAGACTAAAACCAAGAAGGGACCCAAAATGAAACAACCCAAGGTCCCTACCAACAACAATCAACCATCAACATTTAGGGCCTCTACATTAAGCAACACAAGGGTGAATTTCAAAAGGAAAGATCAATCAAAGTTTAATAGACTACCACTAAAACTAGTTGAACTCCTTGATTAGTTATTGAATAGTGAGAAAATATAATATAAAAAATGAAAGAGAATGCCTATAAGAAGCACGATAGACTATGTGAAATTTCAAAGAACTCTGCTCTTACAAGTAAGGATGAACCATTGGTGCCTAAGTACTTCAAACTTGACCGTTTCTGCCACTACCATCAACTACTAGGTCATGATACCAACTTCTCTTTAGCCCTCAAGGATGACCTACAAAATATGGTAGAAAATGAGGAATTAGTTATTAATACCTCTAACTTAGTCAAGCCAAGAAACTAGTCCATGTAGGTCTATAGGGACCTATTGAATGCCAACAACCCTTACACCATAGCAACATTCGATGTGAGAAATGATTTAAGGATTGCACTGAAGCCATTTGTGATTTAGGTATCTCCTCACAATTAAAGGAGTCCTTCAACCTTAACTAGTTTAAGGAGCCTCTTTCTTGTAAAGATACTATTACCTTTGTATCCCAAGGAACATTTTGTGGTTAGGGTACCCCCTCCCACTACAACTAAAATAACAACAAAAACTAAGGAACATCCTCCTATGATGGCCAAAACCATGAATTCTTCACAACAAGACAATAAAAAATCATCAATGAAAGAATGCAAGAACTCTGAGCTAAAGCCCAAGAACAAAAATAAAAAGTAGGCTAAGGCATGAAAAGAGGTGGACCTATCGAAGCCCACGCCTAATTCATCCATCCCCATGAGCTCTAACACTTAGGCTGCTTCAACTAGCCAAACATGGGAGGACTACAAACCATAAGAAAAGGGAAATGAAACCAAAGCACAACCGATAATAAATGAAGTTCGCATCCTAGAATGCATGAAGGATGTCAAAATCAATAAAAACAAAAAAATGATAGTTGATGGGACGCAATATCACAGTCTGTTGCCAATTCTATAAATAAGAGGCAACTCTCCCTTGTTTCTCCATCTAGATCTAGACCTTAGCCAAACTCTTGTCATTTTTCCATTCCAAAGTTAGAATAATTTCCATGTGTCCATAGTAGGAGTCCCAAAGTGAATGGATCTTTATTCGAGCAATTCTGTACTTGAGCACACAATTGTGTACGGCAATAAAGATGAACTTTCGATAAACCTTGTAGTGCATGGACTATGCTAAATATGACTTTAATTATTGTTAATTACTGTTAATTTTTTAAATTCTTTCTTAAGGACTTAATCTCTCTCAATCCTCAACTCTCATAGTTAAGTGCATTTAGTACAAATGCTTCGAGCACGTGTGTTACGCTTGGTAATCCCAGTAACAAATAGCATTTAGTAACCCAGTAGCATTGCATTGGTTCAAGGTGTGAAACAGTAAGTGGGAATGGATACTGATGCTAGGTTAATTAAGGATTAGTTAGTTAAAGTTAGTTACTTAGTCTCTTCACCCTTTCCCTCATTAGCATAGGTGATAAAAACATAAAAGATATAAAAATCACATGCCTCTAGCTTACTTAACCATACAACCATGACAAATACAAGTAAGCTTGGGAGAACAATGATTAATTAACCTTAGGTGTTCCATAAGGCTTGTAGGCACTTAATTTACAGATTTTGACATGATCGTGCATGTAACACTCGTATTCGTATGGTTGAGTGTAGGGGTACCTCACCACTCATCATTGGCACCGTTTCCATGGACTAAGTTGTTTGTGCACTAAGTAGAACATAGGAAATCATCCACATTGTTGGGAAGCTAAAACGAACCCTTAGGGTTAATCAAAAGAAAATTTAAACAACGGTCAATAGCACACCAAGTAAGATAACAATGTCTTGTTCTTCTCATAAAAGCACTTTACCACCTAGGGATCACATAAGAGACAGTCAGCGGCACAGCATACATAACCAAGAACCGCCAGTTCCTCAACAGTATCGAGTGGTATATACTCATCTCGATGAGTATATACATGATTTTACTTTTATCCTCCATCAGGATGAACAACTGCGTTGGCGAGATTTGCAAGGTAACATAGTGTTACCTCCAGATCATGTAGTCCCTAACATGCTCCTTCGTGCTTTTGCACAGATTAGCATGACATAGCTATACACTAAATACATTGCATGTGATTACAACACAAGGGATCACCATCCCATAGTGATGCAACATTTAAAGGACCTGCGGTAGGAGAGCTACCATACATCATTAAAGGGCAAAGGGGTCCCGCACGTCCTAAGTGAAATTGGAGATGGTGAACCAATTATAATAGGTTCTCCATCAAATGATGTTCCCCCTCCTAACTATGGTGAGGAGGTGGGGTATCAAAACCTACACTCCACGATTCACAACCCAGGTTTTGATCCCCATGAACACCAAGTGTTCAATGAGGGAACACAAACACATGACAAGGATGGACATTCGGATTGTCATCATGGTCGGGGCCGTAACCACTAAAGAGAAGGTAAGAAACATCATCATGGCGATGGTTCCCCTTCTTCTTCCCCTTCATCACATTATTCACCCTCTCCTTCCACATCAAGACATAGTCACAAAGAGCACAATCGTGAGGATAAGGGTAAGCAAGATGAGAGACCTTGACGAGGAAGTCGAGAGAGAGGACAATGGCATTCAAGAGAATCAAGGCATGGTAGAAGGGAAAGTAGGGAACCACATAGGCATCATAGACATCATGAGAAAGATGATCATGATGAATCCCTACTAGAAACCTAGAGTATGTTAGACATTACGGAGGCTATGAGAATACCTACAAGGTACCAGAAAGATAGCCGAATCAAGAGACTAGATATGAATAATATCCCATGGTTTGAGGGGGGATATAATGCTGATCCACAAAACCACTTACAGGCATTCCATGATGCTTGTGCCTTGTAGAATATTGAAAAAAAGTGGCAAAAGTTAAAGTTGTTCCCTAGGACACTCATAAAAGAAGCAGAAAGTTGGTACCGGTCCTTAGAACTGGAATCCATTAGAAAGTGGAGTACGATGCTAGAGTTTTTTAACGATAAATACCAAACGTACTCTAGAGTGTCCAACTTGTGTAATCAGATCCAAGGATGGAAGCAAGGTAATCATGAATCCTTGGATGCTTCCATGGGCTAATATTATGCATTGCTACATCGCTGCCTAGGCCATGGTTATGCACAATGGGATCAACTCTGCCACCTTGTAGATGGGCTATGACACGAAACTAGGAGAACCCTTGGGACATATGCCCAACGAAGATTATCTGAACATAGGTCCCATGAAGTTCATAGATTTTTGGAGCAAGTATCTAAAGAAGAAGGGGAGCTACAGAAAAGAGAAAATTCTGAAGAGTATAACTATGACCCTTCCCTCCGAAAGAAGGGAGTAAGATTCTGTGATGAAGAGGATGAGTCACCACTCGAAGAGTTGGTGAATAGAAAAACCTTACCACTTCAAATGTTAACAATTGAAATGTTGGCTAAAGTAGATCAAATGTGGAACTCCTTAGATAGTAGATTTGAAACCATTTTGAAAATCGTAAAGGAGTTTAAGCAGCGAAGTAGTGACCATGATAAGAAAAAGCGGAGAGATTCAAACCATGCATGTAACAAAGGTAAGGGAAAAATGACTATCACCAAGGAGGTTGTGGATTCGGATATAGACAATGACAGCGGATGTGAGATCTACCAATATGACGATCCTAAATGATGTTGCCCAATAATCTCACATCTACAAGAGTCTGGGATGTATGCACTCATCCTAAGACTTAACAAATGGTAGGCACCTCGAAGGTTACATTATCCCCAAGGTAACCCAAGACAGTTCCACCAACTGTTAACATATTATCCAATTGGAACTTTACCACAACCTATCAAGAAACACCAGCAATGGCAACACCCACAGTCATGGAGGATGCCATCGCCTAGGCAACAATACCCTTACCGGTAACCAAACCCATATGGCTATTACATGCAGTATATAGTTTCTCCAAGTGATTCTATGGGTCATGTAACTCTAGAATGTCACTACCAAGTTTGGGAGTATTTTAGGACTCCTTTTCTTATAGGAGACACACCATATACGTATCATCCTTTGAATCCATCTACATCTCTTACACTGATAGTTCCACTACCACCTGCTCTAACGATGCAAGGGGAACTCCCCACTCAACCGCAGCAACGTAATGCTACAAGAGCTATAAATCTTCAACCCACTATTGGTTCTAACAACCATACAAAGAGAAGATATTTCTTTATAACCAACAATCCAAACAAGCTCTCACAACCACAAGTAGTTGAGTCTATGACCACTCCTCCATCAAGAAAGGCTTCGGAGCTACCTTCAAACCAACAACAGAGCTCAACGTACACGATTATGTTAACACATACTGTTACTGAATAGATAAAGGTGGGCCACCTTCCCAGGAAACTCTCTAACCTTGGAAGTCCCTTAATCTACCTCCAAGTCACTGGGCACGAACCACATAAGGCTCTTCTTGACTCAGGTTCCAAAGTCAACCTGATATCATGGGAGATGTATAAAGCCTGGAACCAGCCTCCACTTAAGAAGAGTAATATTCAACTAGAGCTAGATGACTAGTCCATCACTATTCCCTTGGGATTGGTGGAGGACATCATTATCACTATGTGTGGTTGGTCATACCTAGCTAATTTCCTGGTGATAGAAGTCAATAGTAACAAAGGGGACTTTCCAATTATAATTGGGAGGACATGGCTCAGCACCATCAATGCATGCCTAGGAATCCACGATATTTCCTTGGAAATATCTAAGGAAAACATTTATGGAAAGATCGAGAAGAAGAAAGTTCCATGCATCACATACAGTGATATTGAGGGTGATGACATACAGGAATGCTCAACATCTCCTGTATGCAACCAATGTGCCCAGGAAACTCAAATACAAAGGTGCCTATAGGTAGCAACCACACAACAAGAGAACACCTAGTGGTTGACAACTAATCAAGAGAGCAACCTACCAATATGCAGGGAACTAACTGGGGGAACAACTCACACCCACAATGAAGGCATAAATACATTGGAGTATGAGCATCGCTGACTTCCACCCCTTAACCTGAAAACATCAATTGGGAGAAGTTTGACACTTCTAATAAATTTAAATAAATGCTCATTATTTTAGATCTCTCCCTTTCAATTCAATCATGGGGAAGATGGCCACCTATGCTAGTCATATGAGGCCCTTGGTTTTTTAAGTTTTTGTTTTACACATTTTTTCTTACAATTTCTTTAACTTTTCTTATTTTTGTTTTACAACATCACTTATACTTTTTCATTTCTTTGTGTGTGTGTGTGTGTTATCCATTTTGTTAAGTTTGTCATTTAATAAGTGCTCCAAAGATGGTATGAACTATTTCCCATTGATTGTTAATGTTTGGTTTTTACCTTTAAGTTATGATGTTGATACTAAGGTATGGTTCTTTTGGTATAGCAGGCAATGAGTCCACATCATCCACGCATCCATGAATCTCTATGGTGTCTCTTAGCTAGGAATTGTATAGTCCCTTTCTTCAAAATAATAAAAACTTTCAATGAATCTATGACTAGGTATTTCTCAAACCAAGGAAGGACTCAAAGATTGAAAAGGGTGTGGTTTCAAGGGGACTTGATGCATTTGTGTTGGCCATTCTCTTGGGTGCTTGGATGTTTTCTTCTTGAGTTTTCTTACCACTTCGACGTTACCCAATTATCAGGAAGCTAAGTAAATAATAATAATAAGTCTTTGCATGATGTGGTTCTCACACAAAAAAAAATAGTGGGAATTCAAAGCACACCCCTTAAACAAAATAATCATCTGGGCTACAAGCATTGGTTATGGAACTCAAAACATGTTCCCTCTAACTAAGGCCCTTCTTGCTTCCTACTTTTTCATCTTTTGTTTCGTCGAAATGGTGGTCACTCTTTGAGGAAGGCATTCTTGTTACTTTGGGAGGATGGATTAGCTGAATGTGTTAATGCGAAGTCACTCGATGAGGTTTGTTTGAGGCTGGACTTGGAATGGGATCTACTAAGTCACATTAATCATTAAATACACAAGGGGATGTACATCACCTTGTTCTTGAAACTCCATTTCATCCTCTTTTTTTCCATCATTCTTTATCCATTGTTCACCTCATTTCTAGTTGTATCATTAGTGTACATTTTGGTTGACGCATTTTTTTCTTTTTGGTAAATTCTTATGGTTAATAATTTAACTCTTGTTCCAAATAACATTCCTAGAGCCTACGGACTCTTTGAATGTGGGTATGTCTAAGCATTAAGGGCATGAGCCTACTTTGGGGAGGACCCACTGGCATTCCTCTCTGGTGCATCAGTTAATTTCATTCCCTTAAACATTTTTTCAATCAACCTTATTTTGTTCATTTCCATCATGACATCCATTTCATCGACGTTATAGTTGTCTCTATTTCTCCATCTTTCTTTTTCCTTTTCTTTCTCCATTCTATCACTATCGGAGGTTTGCTCTTATTCATGGGGGTCCTAACCCATTTTTTTTGGTTTTCGCCTAACCCCTACACCTTCAGTAGTCACCATTATTATATCTCCAGTATCTGGATCAGCGATACCACAACTCAGCCAATGGACCTTTCACCGAAGCAAGGTATCAACTGCATTGTGATTCATTTACCATTGATAATATAAGACTATGTTGTGTGTGTAGATGGTAATCATGCAACAACGGATTGGATCTGGAGGAAACACTTGGAGTGGATCGGTGCTAAAGCAGTCATACAAGGAATGAGATTGATGGCGTGCTTATGGATAGACAACGAAAGGCGCAACCTTGGCATTGGTAGTAGCAAAGCTTCTTTCTTTCTCTCTCTCTCTCCACTACCAAATAAGGCCAGATGTCAAATGTATACAGTGTTCACTCTTGTTATCGTGAACACCAGTTTTGTCATGTTCTATAATGATGATCCATTCACATGTCATCTCATTCACCATTAGTTCCATTCAAGTCAATAATCCCATATCTTTCCAATATTTTGTAAGGAACTCGAGGATAATTTTTTATTCAGTCATGGGGGTATGATGGGACATGATATCACATGGGCTGCAATATCACATATGCGATATCACGTACGTGATATCGTATACGTGATATTGCAGCTTTTCTTGCGATATCGCGGTCCACCGCCAGTTCTATAAATAAGAGGCAGCTCTCCCTTATTTCTCCATCTAGATCTAGACCTTAGCCAAACTCTTTTTAATTTTTCATTCTAGAGTTAGAATAATTTCCATGTGCCCGTAATAGGAGTCCCAAAGTGAACAGATCATTATTCAAGCAATTCTGTACGTAAGCACACAATTGTGTACGAAAATAAAGAAGGACTTTTGGATAAACCTTGCAATGCATGGACTAAGCTAAATAGGACTTTAATTATTATTAATTAATGTTAATTTTAAATGATTTCTTAAGGACTTAATCTCTCTCAACCCTCACCTCTCATAGTTAAGTGCATTCAATACGACCACTTCGAGCATGTGCGTTACACTTGGTAATCCTAGTAATGAATAGCGTTTGGTAACCCAGTAGCGTTGCATTGGTGCAGGGTATGAAATGGCAAGTGGGAATGGATACTGATGCTAGGTTAATTAAGGCTTAGTTAGTTAAAGTTAGTTACTTAGTATCTTCACCCTTTCCCTCATTAGCATAGGCAATAAAAACATAAAAGATATAAAAATCACATGCCTTAAGCTTACTTAACCATACAACTATGACAAATACAATTAAGCTTAGAAGGACAACAATTGATTAATCTTAGGTGTTCCATAAGGTGTGTAGGCACTTAGTTTGCAGAGTTCAACCAGATTGCACGTGTAACGCTCATATT
>MNCI01021616.1:28440-40749 GCA_015680685.1 Gnetum montanum
AAATCTCATCTTTATTGTTGCACACACTATCGTGCTCAAGTACAACAATGCTTGAATAAATATCCGTACACTCAATGATTCTTATTGTGGGCACTTCGGAGAAAAATTATAACTTTCAAATAAACAAACTACAAGAGCTTCACTACTACTAAAATCTCAATTACCATAAATGTGGCTAGTGGATACGTATTTATAGCCAAATGTAGACACTACGTCAACGGGGCCTCATTGATGCATGATACAATGCATTGACAAGGCCTAGTCAACAAGGCTATGTCAATGAGGCCTCGTCGATGTAGCTAACAGAACTATGACTCATCATAAGGCCTTGGTTAGTGCAATTACAAGTTTTTTCCTCACCCATCCACCAAGAAATTCACATGGCTTATGAGGGAGGTGAAATAATCATTCACAGTGATAGTGTAGTTTCCTTGGTGGTTAACAATGTTGACATAGAATAAGGATCTAGGGTGGAGTTTCAAGAAGAAGGTCCTACTATTGAAAATAAATTCTAGAGCCCCAAACTGATAACAATAGGATCACGAATGTACCATGGGAAGAGATCCCCTTCAAGATGGTTAGCAAAGGAACAAGGAATACAAGATTATTCAACATAGATCTTATACCTTTCCTAATCTTTCAAAGATTAGGAAATACTTGCATAATTAAATGCATGTTTCTTGTTCACTCACTCTATGTGACATACTCCTTTGTTTAACCTTTGTTTACATGCATCATTCTATTTGCATTACTTTATTCTACCTTGTTTTGACCTTTGTAGCATGTAAAGTGTAGTTTACTTTTATTTATCATTTACATTTTTGCACCTTGTTTATTTCGAAAGGTAAAACCAAGAAAAATCTATAAGATTTTAAAACATGAAGATTGCAAAAAGTTTCTTTCCTTTTAAATGCATCACCTACCATGGCCTATAACTAGCAAAATGCATAGCCCGCCATAGCCTAAAATTGGCAAAATGCACAGCTCACCATTGCCCAAAACTAACAAAATGAATAGCACACCATGGCCTAAAATAGCGAAGTTAATGGCCTACCATGGCCTAAAATTGGCAAAATGCATGGCTCACCATGGCCTAAAACTGGCAAAATGCATGGCTTGCCATGGCCTAAAACTAGCAACATTTTCACAACCTATTTTTAGCCATTATGCCATAGTCTACCTGTCATTGCCATAGTTTAACGTACTTTATTGAATAGCCTCATACAACCACATGATCCAAAAAATGTAGCCTAACATGACCTCATAACATAAACATGAAATTCATAGAGCACATAAAAGTAAAAATCATAGAACATATAAGAAAAATTAAAATAAATATAATGATAATAACCAAAATATCCATAGCCTATAGCCTTAAGTCACACAATGCAACACAAGTTTGATCAACAAATGGCTGAAACAAATAAAAGTCTAAACAGCCATAGGTACATCATGTAGCAATAATGAGTTTCTCACAAATAAATAACGGCTAAGGCTAGCTACAATAGCCAAAATTCTCAACAATAAATAAGATAGCCAAAGATATAATTAGTAGATGGTGCTAAGATGCCTCTGGAGGTGGAGGAGGAGCATCTCCAAAATCCTCACCACTAGGGCCATCCATGTCACTTGGTACCTATACCAAGCACAACAAATAAAGGGCTAATAAGAAAATCAACATAATTAAATCATGAATTGAATTAAACCAAAATATTACTAAAATGAAAAAACCTAAGAAGACTCTAGAGTAGTGTCCTCTATGGGAAAGCTCTAAAGACCAACCTCTAGATGATGGAGGATTTTGTCTTTAGTCATGTGAGCCCAATTCACATCCCCAAGATTAATGTTTATCAAGATGTTGCTCTCATCGATATTGATCCATGTAGGTGGCTCCCCTGAAAATGTGGCTATAGTCACCTCCCTAGAAGCCATAGTAACTTGACGATTTAGGGAGTCAGCCACCACCAAAGTGCCTTCAAATAGTTTCAAGACACTCTCTGCTTGGATTCCCTTCATGAATAGCTTCAACTTTCACTATTCTATAGAATCCTCCTACACACACTTAAGATAAGCCTTTTATTCAACCTTATACTTTTTCTTATGATCCTTTTGTGCTCAGTCCCACTTGAGGACCCAAGCACAATAGTCCCTCCACTCCTTGTCCTTATGGGCTAACAGGTCCATCTATAGCTTCTACACTACAACCTTCCTAGCATTTGCAACATTTCCATGAGTGGCATTCCAATACCATGCCCATGTTATCTCCTCAGTCCACATGCACTCCCTCTTAGCCACTTTGACATCCATGAATCCCTTGTGATCCTAGAGATCTCTAATTACCTAACTCTATCTCTTAGTCTCTCTTTTCAACACCATGACTCACTCCCATAGGAACTTGAACATTGGCATTTCAAAAAAATTGTAGCACATGAAAATGCACATTCAATGACATTTCTATATAACTTATGTGGAAAATTTTCCACCTAAGGTGATAGACTAGGCAAAGCATCAATCTCCATGACATGGTTGGAATCCCATTGAACCTTAGGAACTACAAGAAATATAGCAACAAAACATGCACATTAAACAACAAAGCATAACCAAAAAAGAACTTCTAAACCACTAAGAACAAATAATCTAATCAAACCAATAATTAAACCAAAATAAAAATTTCAAAATCATGCTTACCCTTCCACATGGGAGATAATACTAGAAGGGTTCTGAAACAGTGTGTTGACACAATGGCCAACTAAAAATGTGTTGTTGGCATTATACTAATCAAACTCAAGCATGTCCTAAATCTTGAACAACTTGTGAATGCCTCTAGGATACTTTCCATCAAGTATTTCATCCTCGACATGTATTTTAGGATCATCAACAATGAATTTGACGATCAAGCTAGCAAAATAGGGCAACAGGGTTTTCACAGTAACAACCTATGTGTGGGAAGCTAAGTGTGACCACACCATCACACTAAAGTTTTGCACCATAAAGGCTAGGAACTCCTTTGCTCCTAGCTTAAACCACAATGAATCATACTCCAACACCATATGGTGAGATGGGGTGTTAGACTCTGGTATGTGAATATAGCATAAGAGCCCCACCAACTCAGTCACCACCAAGATGGGTTTGAGAAAGACGCTAAATGACACAACAATAACCATTAAAATCTTACACAACCAAAACTAAAACATAAAAATCACTAAAAAATTAAATTTAATTAAAAAAATCCATAATACCAATTTTACCACATTAAACCAAACAACAAAGTATACCACTTACAACCTTTAAAACCCAAAACAAGAGTTAACATGAAGTTGAGTTAAAAACCAAACAAACAATGAACACTGATGACAACTTCATGTAAGAAAAATGTATAAGATTACAAAAATTTTATGTAAAAGCTTTAAAACCATGAAGGTTTGCATGTACTAATGCCTTGTCTATAATAGTAATAGCCATGAAGTCCCAACTTGGATTTGACAAAATTCCAACTCAAAATCCTAGTTTATAATGGAATTAGTTGTAGTAAAAACTCTAGGAGGGCTAGTTAAAAAATTTTAAAAATTTAAAATGACTATTGAGAACTAAAATAAAACTTATAAATAACCATGGGAATTTTAAACATGATAAAAAATTACCAACAATAGGCCAACAATACCCATACAACCTAGGGGGTTTGCAATTGCAACAATCAAAACTACAACTATATGGGATAGTTGACAACTAAAAATGAAACATTTACATCAAAAAAAATTTCTAAGTCTAAATAATGTATACATGAAAAATTCAAAAAAAATTAGCACCAAAGTTGCAATACCAAGACTAGGAAAAATTCATAAAACCACCTAGGAAAAACATTAAAAATCTCCAAAAAACCCCAGACTATATAAAATGACCATAGTAAATTGCTGAAAAAATACCAAAAAGTTTTTGAAACAATCAAAATTGATGTTAAACCCCCTATGCTGCCTTAACCATCCTTAGGGACCTAGGGCATTAGCTGGAAAAAATTTTCTAAGGGTTAACATTGCCCAATCTTGAAGGGTTAAAACCATAAAATGAAAAAATATCACTATGCACTCATCCATAAAAACAATCACAAAAAATTAACCATGGATCAAAATTTAGGGATTCCATAGCCATTTGAGTTGATAAAAAGTAAACTAAAAATCAACAACCCAAAAAACAAAAAATTCTTAGCTATTTTTTCATGAAAATATTGGAAAAGTAGCATGAAAATAGCAAAACACTAAAAAACCCTTGTGAACTAGTTTACAAAATTATTCACAAAAAATTCACTGTGAGTTAGAATCCAATGGTTCAACTACTATCTTGACCATTGAACAATGTATTACAAATCCATAGCCATAAAAACTAAAAATTCAAAGTCATTTTCACACAAACAAATACAAAAGTGTTGTTGCTTTTTAGGTGGGAAACTATAGAAAATACTAGAACAAAATTTATAATTTGGCATCAAAGAATCCCAAGACCAAATAAACACCAAAACCTCATAAACATGACCTAAATCTAATGTAGGATTTTGAAAAAATAAAATTTCATGCCATACATCAACTAGGACAAAGCAAAATGCCTAGGCCCTAAGCAAAAAAATTGTAAAAATACATGAAAAAACAACCAAGAATTATGTACCTCAGAGTCATTGAAGATTATCTTCCTCCCAATATGGGCCATGGCAGGTGTGAAAGATCTTTGTCTATAACTTCTACATCCTCCAAGGTAGGATTCTTCCTTGTGGATGCTCTCCTCTTTGACATCTTCATGAACAATGTAAAAACCTCTAAAAATCTCGAAGCTTTGAATACCAATGCTACTCCTTAAGGGAGAATAGCTAAGAAATGCTGAGAACTGGTAGAGTAGAACCAAAAACTATTGCAAGAGCTCTTCAACTATGTGCTTTCTTAAGAAAATGAGTTTGATAAAATAATTTTTGCAAAATTTACAAGTTAAAACTAGTCTTATACTTGTGCATCCCCCTCAAAAAACTCACTCACTTAACTCATAATGAACTAAGAGTGAAAAGTACTAGCTATGCTAAGAAGGTGGGAACTTCAAAACAAAATACAATTTAAATTTGGGTGGATCCCACTAGGTGCCTCCTAAGTAAAATACTAAAAATCCCAATGTAACAAAATCCACAATCAAAACCCCAATATATGCTAGGGTTGAAGCTCCATAAAGCCTTATGATGAACTCTAAATCTTAGTCACCACCAAAACCTACCTCAACCATGCTAGCTAGCATGGGTGTAGCATGAGCTTGTCCACCATTATCAACACATTTAAGCCTAAAAACCTCATATGCCAAAATTAGAAACTAGAGGTTAACACATTGTAAAAATCCAAGCACCAAGGAATATACCCCCCTTAATAAAATTTTCTATTTTGGATAACCATGATGACTTGAAGCACATCCAACCTAGCCAATGTGGCTTCAGGGTGATGGCATTTTTGAACACTAATCAAATCTTGAATTGACTCTAGAATGATCATGTAAAGCCTAAAATCCCAGTAGAAACCTCCAATAGTTCAAAAAACCCCTGAAACTGAACAAGTATTAAAAATCATTAATTTTTTGTTAACCATGCTAGGATGCACCCCATCCATGCTGGTGAGTGTAGTTCCAGTGTGGGTGATGGGGGTTTGGCCATAATGTATCATAAAATACCTCTAAAATTGCATGTGTTAGCCTCTACATCTTCTTAGGGTTCCCAATCATCTCAAAATGTTTTAAAAATTGGGCAAAGTTACACAAAACCCCACTCTAGCCCTACATCCATGTTGGGGGAGACCCCAACCATACTAGCTAGCATGGTTCTAGTGTGGTTGGGTGGGGGATGATCATAATATATCAAAAATAACCTTCAAATTGGCATATTGTGGCCTTTATGCCTTCCCATAGTGTTTGATAACCAAAAATAAAGCAAAAATAAGTTAAATTTCATGTCAACCCCCTTTCCCACACTGAGGAAGCCCTCACCCATGCTAGCCAATGTGGGTCCAACATCGGTACCCTGAGAAAATCCATAGAAGATTCATAAATGCATCAAATCCACCATAAAATTCATTCCTCTAATCCTCAAACCCTATTGAAGCCTACAAAGACTACAAAAACGCAAGAAATTGAGCCAAAATGGTAAGAACCTATCATTCCCCCTTCATTTATGTTAAGGCTAAGTTTGCCAACATAGCCCAAGGGGTGATGATCACACAAACCATCAAAAAGCCTTCAAAATTGACAATTTTAAGACCAAATCCTAACTATCAACACTAACAACCATGGGAATTCAAGAAATTTGTTGATCTCACACTAGAACATCCCAAAAGCCAAAACCCTAGTGCACCCATGCTGAAGAAGGCCAAATACATGCTAGCTAATGTGGCTCCAACATGAGTGAGGTTTTTCATCAATTCTACTATTTCCATAACATATCAAACTACCTAAAACTTTACTTGGTAAGCCTAAAATATGAAAGCCTTAAAACCAACTACAATTTTGCCTTGTTTTAGCCATAAAAACATCATGTTGTATCCATCCATGCTAGGATCACCCCCAACCGCACTAGCCAGTGTGGCTCTAGCATGATTAAGGCCTAAGACCAGTATTTCTAGTGTTACAATAATCCACATAGTCCAAAATTTGACTCAAGAAGATTAGAACTTTGGTGGAACCTTTAGGAATCATAAAAACCTAGAAATCAAGTTAACAGATGGTAAAAAGCTCATGATACCTCCTCATCCACACTAAGAATACATTGGCCAGTGTAGTCCAAAGGGCATGACCATCCTAAGACTTAAACAACCTTAAAATTTGATAATTTAAGGTCTAAACCCTGGCCATGAACATTAGCAACCTCAAAGGCTCAAACACTTGGTTGATTTGTCATGAAAATTCATGAAAAAAAAACAAAAATTGAATGTGACTACACTAGAGAGGACTAGAGCCATGCTAACCAATGTAGTTATAGTGTAAATAGAGTCTAAAGATGATTTCATAAGCATAATCTCACTCCAAGTGGCCTAAAACTCAATTAGAAAAGTCTCAAACCTCAAAACCTTAAACATAGCTACAATTTGACCTTATTTTGATCATGGAAAATCCAAGTTTAAGTTATCCATGCTTGGGACACCCCCAACTATGATGGCTAGCATAGCTCTAGGTGGTAAGATCCCAAAACTCACTTTTAATAGCATATTTTGACTCCAAAATGATTAGTTTACAACCCCCATGACCTTACGCTTCCTTGGAAAGCCAACAAAACACCAAATTCAATCTTTTGATGCTATAAAATTAATTTTCTCATGCACCCACATTGGAGCCACACTTACCAATGTAGTCCCAATGTGGATGGCAATTTCATGCTACATTTATGACTTTCAAAGGGTCAAATTGACATCAAAATTTACTAAACTCCACTCGTAGTCCACTACCTTGACTATAAAGACCATCAAGGCCCCAAAACTAACCAAGATGAACCTAGAGAATCAAAATTTTACTCTATCCACACTGGGGCATACCCCACCCACACTGGCCAGTGTGGGTCTAGCATGGATGCCCAAAAAAGCCTCAATTTTGACCTTACACAGCCTTAAAATAGCATCCTTTCATGTCCAAACTCATCCATCAACCTTGTAGCCTTCCACTATGGCCTGGTAAGGCCTAAAATTGGCAAAATATATCCTTGATTGACTATTATTAACCATCTTTTTCCACATGTTACCCACCTTGACCACTTTGGCCTTATTACATGGTATTTTGACTTAAAATAACCTTGTTGGGCTTTGTTGGCCTTTATGAATTGATCATTTGGTGTTATTTGATTTAATTTTCATCATTTAGGCCCTTTCCCATCAAATGTTTCTATCATTTAGCACCATTTGACTTGGATTGACATGACTTGACATCAGTTCATGTTATTTCATCTTAGTCAACCTTGTTCTATATCATTTGATGGGAATCAACCATCATTTGGTCATTACTTGACCATAGTTGAACATCATTTGGCCCCCATTTAGCCTAATTTTCTACTCTTTAGCCTTCAATGCACCTTATCTACCTTAAGTCCCATTATATGACCTTTGATGACTATGATTTTCTGTTATACAACTTCATTAAATGGAGTGTAACCATCATTTGGCCTTCATTTCACCTTATTTGGCCTTCATTTCATTCCATTTGTTTTACCTACCTCTCATAACCTTAGTGGCCTTTTCTAAATCTTGTTTAACCATCAATGCAATGTGTTTTGGCTTATCCATGCATTATTACTAAAGTATTTTGCATTACTTTGTCATTATTTGATCATTTTATCATGTAGGTGCTACTTAATGTGCTTATGGTTGATATGCAGGATTGGAGTATGGACATCTAGAAGTAGATTAGTTTGCCATTGAACATATGTGAACCCCAAGGTGATGTTGAAAGACTTATTGATCTCAATCACTTAGACCTTGAGTCTAAGAGCCTCATTGACCACATAAACTTGATAGAGAGGTCTCTTGAATGGCTTGAAAATCTAGTTAAAATCCTTGACCTTGAGGTTAGTGACATTACTGAGGATTTTCTAGTTCAGGTTCCTATCATGGCACATAATGAAGAAGAGAAAACACTAAAACTAAGTTCCTCACAAGAACCTTAGTAGGCTTACGACATCACCAAGGTCCTCCAAGACAACATTAAGACCTTCACTTGGTCATACAAAGATATGCTAGGTCTTAACCCACACCTAGTGCAACATAACATCATACTTGATCCTAGTATCAAACAAATTAAGTAAAAGGTTTGTAAGATTAAACCAAATTTAGCATTGGTAATTCATGATGAAATCACAAAACTATATCAAGCTAGTTTCATTTGATCTGCCAATTACACAGAATGGGTCTCCAACATAGTTGTAGTCCTTAAGAAAAATGGGAGTATATGTATCTGTATTGATTTCCAAGACCTAAATAAGAAAACCATCAAGGATTATTTCTCTTTGCCTAGTATTAAACAACTTATCAATACTATAGCTAGGCATGCCTTACTATCCTTCATGGATGGGTTCTTTAGATACAACCAAGTTTGGATTAACCCAGAACATCAACTTTGTATGACCTTCATGACCCCTTGGGAAACCTTTTGTTACACCATGATTCCCTTTGGTCTAAAAAACATAGGAACCACTTATCAAAAATTCATGAGATATATCTTTACTGATTATATGATAGGATTACTTAATGGCTATGTGGATGATATAGCCATTAAATCCAAAATGGTCGATGACCATGCACATGACCTTGACCTTGCACGGAAACAATGCCTCAAGTGTGAGCTTAGGAAGAACCCCAAGAAGTATGTCTTTGGTGTCAAAAATGATAAGATGCTCAACTTTGTAGTATTTGAAGTAGGAATATGTGTCAATACTAACAATGTTAAGGTCATATCCAACTTGGTAGCACCAACCAATCTTAAGGAGCTTCAAGGACTTCAAGGTATATTAGAATTTATTCATAGGTTCATTGCCAAGATTATAGATAAGCTACAATCCATGCAACACTTTCTTAAGAAATGAGTTCTCTATGAGTGGATGGTTCAATGTCAATATGCCTTTGAAAACCTTAAGCAAGAGTTGGCACAACTACCTATGATCTATCTACCATAAAAGGATAACCCTTTTTATGTCTATGTTTCTATCTTTGACATGTCCATTTCCTCTTTACTCTATTAAAGATGAGATGATAAAGCAAAACTATCAATATACTACCTAATCCATGCATTCATCACCTATGAGACTCAATATGCTGAAGTGGAGAAGTATTTTCTAGCCCTAGCCTTTTCATTAAAAAAGTGAAGATGTTACCTCTTTAGAAGAAAGTCAATATCATTTGTAAGGATAGCATGCTCAGAACCATAACAATGAATATCTACAAAATTATTCATATAGCCCATTAGAAAGCCATAATAGTCAAATTTGACCTTCATTATGTCTCTTAAGCATCAATGAAGGGTCAGCAATAGCCAAACAACTTATCATTTCACTAGTAGAAGACCATGCAGCCATAGACCTTGAATTCCCTGATAAGCATGTTAACATTATTAGTGAAATACCTAAGGGCTATGAGGTAATTATGCATTTTGACAAAGCTTCAAATACCCATGGGGCCAATGTTACTGCCATCATAATTTCACCTTCTAGTGAAATCTAACCCTTCACCTACCATTTCAAATTTCCATGTACCAATAACATGGTGGAGTATGAAGGATTAATCAAGGAAATGTTGATAGCACATGACCAAGAAATAAAACTCCTAATGATGAAAGGTGATTCACAAATTGTGGTTAACCAGGTAGCTAAGGTTTATGCATGTAAGGACAAACATTTGCAACCTTATTGTGACCTAGGTAAGAAAATGATGCAACAATTTAAAGATGTTGGTATTCAACATGTACCCCAAACTAAGAATACATTAGTTCATGAAATTGCAACTTTGGCCATCAATGTGATGCCAAATGTGTTTAGCAAGTTACCTCCCTTAACCATGAACTGTGTTATTCCCATCACGTAGGATACAAAGGATAACTTTATAGCCTTTGTCAACACGACTTCTCAAAAGGAGTGGTATGATGATATCAAGTTTTACCTAATGCATGGTGAATCTCCACAAGGTCTAAATGCTTCTCAAAAGGATGTTGTACATAAAATATCAAAATAATATTTCATTAAAGGTGATAACACATTATGTCAATAGTCCTATGATGGCAAATTATTTGTGCACTTAGGCAAAACTAAAGCCCACATAGTCCTAGACCAAGTTCATGAGGGTGTATGTGGGGGCATATAGGACCTAGAGCCATAACTGCCAAAATTAGGTGACTAGGCTATTCTAGCCCTATATGGAAAGTGAGCACCTGCAAAAGGTTAAAAATTGTGATACCTTTCAAAGGCATAGCAACCTAATACATGTGTCACCAATTGAGTTACACACTACTTAGATAACTTGTCCATTTTAATTATGAGAGTTGGACATCATCAAACCTATAATGCCTAAATCTTCCGTAGGGCATCATTTCATTATCACTACCATTGAGTACTTCATGAAGTGGGTTGAAGCTATTCCCCTAAGGAAGATGAAGTCTCAATAGGTCTATAGATTTGTACTCAACAACATAATGGCCCATTTTTGCATACCTTTGATGATAGTCATAGATAATGAACCATAATTTAGTAGCCAGGAAATAGAATCATTTTGTTGAGACCTAGGTATCAAGCATTCCTTTTTGTTACCATACTACCCTCAATTTAATGGACAAGCTACAGCTAGAAACAAGGCCATCATAAACTTGCTGAAAAAGATGCTTAATAATAGCAAACAAAAGTGGCATGGGTAGCTTGTTCATGCACTTTAGGCTTATGAAAAAACCTATCTAAATATAACTAGTGCAACCCCATATAGCTTGGTTATGGCTCTAAAGCTAGTTGCTTCTTGAATTGTAGGTTCCATCACTTAGACTGGCATTATCGAACCTCATCAATGATGAGAAAAATAAGGAGCTCTATTTTATTAGCCTAAATTTAGTGGAAGGACAACAAGTATGAATGCTTGCTCACATCGAGTGGTACCAAGAGAGGTAGAAATAACATCATCATCATGACCTAAACAAACAAAAGATCAAGAAGGGAGACCTAGTCCTCAAGGCTATTTGTGAGCATGTAGACCATTTCTTAGCCAATTGGGAAGGGCCTTTCTTGATCAAAAAGACCTATGAAAATGGAGGATTCAGAATAGCAGACATGGATAAAAATGAATAAGACAATTTGATCAACCATTCCTATTTGAAAACCTATTACATATTACATGGTACAAACCAATGGTTGATAGATACAAACTTTACATCAAATGAAAAGAGAGCCTACATGACGTTTTTCTATCTCTCTCTTTATTGAACATAATAAATGAACTATAAAGCTTTGTAACAATAGGGACCTATGGTGACCTAGTTACTAGTGGTGTTTTGTATTGTTTGTCAATGTCTCTTAGGTCAAGTCTTCAAACATCAACAAAGAGGAGCCAATGAAACACCACCAAGAAAAACCATGTTGCAACCTTCTTAGCATTATAACTTTTACCCCATAAAGCCAAAGTCTAGAATTTCATTGTAAAATATGAAGATTATAATCCATGAGATACAATTTCACATACTTTACCTTTTGACGCTAAAAACCTCATAAGTTGTTATAGCCTCACTTCCTAAGTGAAACAAGTCCCACCATGTCTATATTTGGGATTAGGAAGGTCAAAATTA
>MNCI01021616.1:40896-59709 GCA_015680685.1 Gnetum montanum
GTAAATAACATGGTTTTGGTGCCTTGGGGGTATCAAAACTTATCACAAATAGTAACTATGCTAGAATCAAGCACTTGCCACACCTACACATGATACCAATCTATTAGTAATCATGAAAAACATTTGCAATGAAAATTCAACTATCATATAGCATATATAAACCCACTTTATATACATTGAAGGGTTTCCACCATCTTTGAATTCCTAAGCTTTTTAAAACTTGAAGCAAACATAAAGCTTTTTGACAATTCTTCAACATGAAACTTACAACTATTTTCAACACTTGTAAGTTTGGGGCTTGTGTGATACTTTTTGGAGCAACATTGGACTACTTGGGCATCAAGACTCCTAATGTAGTACCCTCATCTTGTGACAAAATTACTTCACATAGTTTATGCCCCTATCACCAACACTGTAGATTTATGAGAGGAGCAAGCAAGGTGTTTCGGTGTGGGAGCTGGGAAGTACCTGGATCATAGAGCTAACTATGGTGCTAGACTACCAACTTCAATAGGCTTCAAACTCCACCAAAGCAAACCCCTTATGCATCCATGCATCATTTTGTATACATTTTTTAACTTTATTTATTCATAGTATTTTCATTGTAATAAACTTCATATTTCATTTGTTGTGAAAATTTGTTATATTTTTATTTTGTGCATTTAGTTTCTAGATCATATCTATAGTATTTTACATTTCATTTACCCTTGTTTACATTTCTCAAGTTCCTAGATGATCAACTAAAATTTCCAAGGTGCCTTGGATCCTCTTTCTTGGAGGCCCTTAGGATCCAAGGTTAAAACTATCCCACACCTGTGATCTTCAATTCTCTAGTGACTAAATTTTTTAGGTGCAATATTGGTTGGTTAGGATATCCTCACTGACAAAAATAGAAGTTATCATATGAATGAAGGTTTCACAATGAGTGCAAGAGGTCATAATTAAGTCATATAAGCTCAATGAGGAGTTCTTCTATTTAAGTGAGAGCTTGACCTACTCCATGATAATGAGAAAGTATTTTCATTATTCATTGTTTTTTAATTCTTGTTTCCTTTGACTTTCTCCATTCTACCTAAGATTTTCACCTCAGCTTTTAACATTTGTAATTTAGCCTCCTTTCCTTTATTCTATTGTTTGTTATCCCCCTTAGGTTGACTCATTGAATCAACTTGACCATTAGAGCTTATGGGTACATCTAAAATGGGTGTAGGCTTTGGTGGGCCTACTTCCTTCCACACTTTTGGTTTTGCATTGTCCTTAGCTTTTGGTTTAGGATCTAGCTTTTTACGTTATTTTGTTATTAACTTCTTATTATCTAGTTGCAAGTGGGTTGAGGCATTAGTCACCATGGGAGGACATTGGTCATCTTGAGTTGTGGGCTTAATAGTGGTAGGAGGGGGCACTCTAATAACAAATGGTTCTTTAGGAGGTACTAGTGATGATATCCTATGACAAAAGGAGTCCTTGAACTTGATGAGGTTGAAGCAATTTCATCACAAGGAGGCACCCAAATCACAAATATCTACATGGTAAGTTTAGAATTATTGCTAGTGTTGAATGTGGCTATTATATAGGGATCATTGTTAGCATTTAAGGGATCCTTATATACCTACATGTGTTGGTTCAAAGGCCTAATAGGGTTGGAAGAATCTAACACTAACTCTCCATTATTATCATCTTTTGCAAGTCATTCTTTAAGGCCAAGAAAAAATCAATATCATGACCAAGCAATTGATAATAGTGGAAGAATCTGTCTAAGTTGAAATATTTTGACACTAGTGGACCATCCTTGGTTGCTACAGTGGGATCCTTAGCAATCTCACATAAATGATCATGCCTCTTATGGACATTCTTAGTGTTGGTAGCTGTTTGGGACTACCAATGCTATGCCTCTAGTTCCATGGCTTTGGTGATCACAGGAAGCAAAGGTGTTCCATTAAACAATGTTTAGGTGCTTGCTAGTCTTTGGTAATACCAAGGTCCAAATACCTCCAAATAAACTCAGTGATTATAGAATGAACTAAGTATGTGTTTGTTATTGTGAATGTTGAAATACTTGGGTTTGTATATGAAAATGTAACTGGCTATCATAAAAGAAATTCAACTACCTTTGCCCAATACTATGAATCATTAAAGTTTTCTACTTTCTCAAATCACTTAGTCTATATGGTCCCTATAGTACATTACTTGAAACACATAAAATTTAATAGAAATGCTTAAGCATAATTTTGCCAATCTACTCCTAATTTCCCTGAAAGAGAAAGTTCCACAAGAAAACTAGAAATAGAGTGAGATTCAATGGATTTAGAAAAAGAAAAGAAAAGAAAGTAGATTTGTGTGAAATCTCAAACATTTAAGTGATATAAATTGATATGAGAAAACACTTCACTTAAAAAGCTATTCCAATTCAATATAAATATTTCACATTGTCCAAACCCTCTGAGCTCATCAAGTAATTTCATAAAATACACTCTTATCTAACTACCCAAATGCTTTATAAACAACAAAGTACATGCTTCTATTTGGCTAGTTAATATTGGTCAAGATTTGCAAACAATAGAGCTTCCAGAAAAATTGAAAATTTCAAGATTGAAATATTAAGGCAATAAGCTCTAAAAAATGAAACTATTTCAACCATCTCAAAGTAACAAATATTTTCTAGATTCTCTAGACTTAAACAGGTAATTTCTATAAGACATTACTATTAAATTGCTCAAGATAATTTTCTAAGATAACACAAGATCTTATATGGAAAGTCTAATAGAAGTCTAATATTGCACAAAATAGAGCTATAAAGCCAACCAAGAAAATCCCAAAATTAAATGCCACGCACAATACTATCTAAATCATTAGCTAAGAAATTACAACAAATGGGAAGAAAAGAACTCACAAGATTAAAAAAAAGTAGCTAAATTGATGCCTTTAGCATGCCATACTTTACAATCCTCAATATTCTTCTAAGTATCTTCTTTTCATTGGCCCTCTCTCCCCTCCCCACCCCTCCCTCCCCACCACACCACCACCATCCCCCCTGCCCCCGGCACCTGCAAGAATCCTTTTTTTAATTCTACCTTTGAAGGCCCTTTTATAGTGGCCTTTAGAGAAGTTACAATAATCATGAGAAGTTAAGGAATGTTACAAATATCTAGGGGAATAATTCATAGCTACCCTAAGAAGTTATGAGAAATTTATGCCATAGTTGGCAAGTGTCCTATTCAATAACTAACTTATAATTTTACTTTTCTTAATATTCTTTAGGCTTTATCCTTAATATGAGTTCACCATTTTTTGCACATGATAGGTCTTCCTAAGGAGTACACATAGTTTATGCTCAATAGGATCAAGCAAGATGGTGAAATAAGCTTTGCAAGCAGAGATAACTCTAATTCTAAGTGTCTTCTTCAATTCTAGGTCATCCAAATACTAATGCAAGATAGCCAATCTATGCTTGATTACATATGAAGTAAAAATATGTTTCCTTTCATCTAAACTTCATTTACCAAATTCAATTATTTTATTTTATTCTTTCTTGTATCATTATTTTATTCTATGATTTTTTTTGGTTATGTTATAACAATTTGATGAGTGGTGAGGTACCCCTACACTCAACCATACAAAACGAGCGTAGCACGTGCGATCCGATCGAACTCTGTAGACTAAATGCCTAAACGCCCCATGGAACACTTGGGGTTAATCATTTGTTGTCTTCCCAGGCTTACTTGTTGTTGTCACGGTGTATGGTTAAGTAAGTCCGAGGTATATGATTTTTTTGGTATTTTACGGTTTATCTCCTATGCTAAACGGTGAAGGGTTGAGAAACTAAAACTAACTCTAACTACAGCACNACCTGCAATTGTAGATATTGACTAAACACATGACTGTTGATGGCCATGGATGCCATGAATTTAGGAGAATAATTCTTAGATGAGCCCAGTGCTCCATGGAAGATGTTTCTCATGGCCTGTCCCTAGGAGAATCCATTATGAAGTTCCTAAACTTGTTGAATACATTTGTGCTCTGATGTACACGACCACTGCAACCCTAGCACCAAATTTTCCACACGTGTGAGGCATGCTTAGACCACCTAGGTCATGCCTTTCTAATATCACTTCTTGAGGATATGAGGGTTTAATATTGCAAGCTAGCATATTCAAGATGATGGCATCATTGGAAGATGTTTTGATAAGGTTCTCAAGTTTGAACCAACACTAGGTGTCATGGTTGCTAATATTTGCTTAAAATTTCTATTTGTAGCAACACATGACAACTTTACATTAAATAAAATATTTTAATGATTATAATACTTTAAGGAATTTTAGAACTTGATTGTCCAACTTTCTAAGTTTATCAATTCTCCAATTGGGATATAAGCCACCAGCTTAGATATATCCCTCAAGTAAAAGGATCATAATCAATACTCTCCTCTACATTGTTTCAATATTTTAATTAAAATATCATTTTCATAATCTTTGCCTTGTCTAAGGTATTTGGCAAACTAGCTTCAAAAGCTTGAGGAAACCAAAGTAACATAACTTTATCAACTTCTCAAAGCCTATCAAGAACCATCACTGCTCCATGAAAATGGTAAAAATGTATTAACAATTAGTCATTTTCTTATATTTGATACAATCACCTTAAGCAATTGGTTAAGAAGCTCAAACAATTTCAAGGGAAACTTCATATATTTGGACCAATTATTCCTTTCAAAGTTAGGCCTAGATTGGTTGGATGTAGAGGCACTAAAAATTGAGGGTTGAGTTGTGGTGGTAGGAGCCTTTAGTTGCATTATTTTTGACCCTTGTGTAGTTTTGGTTTCTTTGGCCATACTGGCTATGGCTACGTGGTTTTTCTTTCCCTTATTCCTATCCTTTCTCATATGTTGGTTCTTGTATGCTATGTATCTTGGGACATTGCTATTCTTCTCAAAGTCCTCTATATTTTTAGTTTGAGAAAATTCTTGGCTAAGTGACCATTGATCTAAATAGGATAACATGGACTTAATGAAATCATTAACTACTCCCTTGAAGATGGTTGTAGATGGGTTTCAACAATAGGTTTAGGGAGCATTCCATCACTATATAAATTTTTGAACAAGTTTGAGAGGCCCTTGTTTAACCTTCATAAGCTAGTCTAGTGTGGTGTTAGATCTTAAATTATATTTGAAGTGGTTTATAAATTGTGAAATTAAGTCTTCTAGGGAAGCAATAGAACCCTTGGGTAATGCATAGTATCAATCCAAAGCTTTCATAGTGAGTGACATTGGAAAGGCACATATAATGGTATGAGGCCAAGCTTGTAGCAACAAGTGCTCAGAATGGAAGGCACTGAGGTATGTGTTGGGATCATCCTTTCTATTGTATTTGGTGAACTAGGGGATGGAAATTTCTATGAGAAGAGTTATCTAGGAGATGGCACGACTAATAGGATCATCTTGGTAGAAGTCCATTATCTTAACCATTTTAGTAGTATAGGCTTTGAGCTTTTGTAGCTCTTCAATAAGGTCCAAGGTTATCTAAAAGGCTTAATCTAGATCTTGGGGCATCCCCATGGATTTTGGCATTTATGTAGATGGCTATGGAGGGAGTTGGGAGGTTTGTAATTATGCAATGAACATTGGTAATGATGGAAGAGGCTAGATGATCATGGTGGTAGGAGGATTAAACAATGAGAAGGGTGTTTGTATTAAAACTTGAGGAATAAAGGGAACAAAGAGGGTAGGAGAGTGTTGTGTAGCCTAGGATCCATGGAAGCACCCACTAGGATTGAGAAAGGATGAGATGTGATAGACACTATGGGTGATGGTCATGCAAAATGAGGTTGCATTACAAAGGGCATCAATGAAAATGAAATTAGTTAAACTTGGTGCATGGCAATGATAGGCATTAGCCTAAACATGGTGGGATAGATAAGAGAAGATTGAGGAACTTGTTTTGCATATGAAACAAGAGATGCAAAACTAGGAATAGTTGCTTAGGAAGCTAATTATTAGAAGAGGCTCTCGATAAAGGTGTCTGAATCTTGTTCTTCCTCAAACTTATCTCGCTTCTCCTTATGCTCATCCAAAATAATCTCCTCACTCTACTCATCTATGTCTATAAGTTATATTAGCATGTGTGCATAGAAATTGGTTAAAGATATTTTGTCATAAAGTTAGGGAATGTATTCTTTCCCATCTTAACGGATGATTTCAAATTGACACTTAGCATTTGACTTAGAGCATGGTGTGGGGCTTCCCTATATCTTGGTAAAAAATAAGTTATAAAATTACTCATTTATAACTATGAAGTCTAGGTTCTTTTCCATCTATCTAAGTGATTGGCTACATTTTATGATTGCTAGGTGTTTTAGATCAAACTCCTTCTTGGTTAGGTATCATAAAAGTGAGGTGAAGTGATAATATGGTGGAGCAGTGAAAAGGCATCAATGAAGTGTTAAACTAAGCAGTAAGTTAGAAGGCTTAGCATATGAGACAATCCTAGTGTATGAAGCAAATGAAAGCTTTAGCATACACAACATTCAAAATCTTTAGCATACATAAGCTTTCCAATCACAACTATAAAATTAAAAATTATTTATATTTATTTATTTTTGAAAATTTTTCTTTAGTGTATGATGGACAACTTCACTACACACTACAACAATAATAATAAAGATAATTTTTTGAAAGTTTCAAGTTGCAAGGAAGAGAGCCTACATTACAAATTTCACTACAAACAATGATGGCAAAAAGGTTGTTTTGGCCAGAAACTAGTTCTGACATACACACTACACCAAGTAAAAATCAAAAATAATTTTTTTAATTAAATTGTTAAAAACATACTATTATGAACAAATGATGGAAACAGGAAAACACTACAACTTTAGATAAATAAGTTAGGCAAAGGTCCTCTTTCTAGTATTGAAAACTATAGCAATAGAAAAACTTGGTGCTGGAGGGCCAAAGATTCCCTTCATAATAGTTTACCACGTAGATCCATGAGCCTCGAAAAGGATATGTTAGCACCTCAAATGGTCTTGTTGATTAAGTAAGGACTTAGAGGGTCTTTTACCAAGTGATAAAAAAGAATGTGAATGATCACCTTAACTTTAAAACACAATGTAGAAGATCAAAATAGGATGATAGGTGACAAATGATAAACTAAAGGTAGATTTGCAAATTTTATATTAATGCTTTGAAATAAAATTTTATAAGAAAATGTTTAGGAGATACATATTGTTCTTCAAAACACCCAAAAGATGCAATGACATCCCTAAGATTTGATACAATCGCAAGCTATATGTTGAAACATATCTAAATAGATCTACTCTTGAAATTTGCTTACCTACTTTGTTGATCTACACTACAAAAAAATGATGATGGTGGTCATGGACTCTTGGGTGTCTACACTATTTGAAAGTCTCAAGTTTAATGTAGATGCAAAATGTCAAAAAATCCTTGCAATGAAATAGATTCTCATTTAAATAGGCCTTGGGTCTCTATCTTATTGCTAATTAATTATATCATGATTGTTGACAGATTTCTAGCACCTTCTATCATACCTAGAATACATACAAATAGCATATGAATAATTTTATCTAATTCTTTGCCTGTCATACATTGCCTTTATACACTACTCAGTGTATAGAATTTCCATGCTTGGCATACAAGATTAAAATCCAACCTTTTTACACTATCTTGGTAGGCTATCTAGTATACAGAACTATAATGCTCAGTGTACAAGGCTAAGATCATAAATTTTGTAGCTTTTAAAGCATTCTTAAATTCCATAAGCTAGTATACATGGGCTTTGCAACTTTTGTAAGCTAGGATGCATGAGGTCTTATATTCTAGTAACATGAGGCCATACCACCAAATTTTTAGGGAAATAAGACAATTGTATCTACCTTTATTTTTTCACCAGATTACAAAGAAGTTTTTCTATGGGTTATAATATGATTTCCTTTGGGATGTATTAGAAATAACTTTTATTTTTTCAAAATCCATAGAAATTCCCTTTTTACTCTCAATGTGGCACAACACAACACTAGAAGAGATCATGAAATGACACTTTTCCTTACATAACCTAAGACCCTTACCAATACACCTATGCAAAACTAATTCAAGGTGACATAAGACATCAAAGAATGAATCACTATAAACTAAAAAATCATCCATGAAAATCTCAAGAAATGAATCAATCATATTAGAAAAATAGATGTCATAGCCCTTTGAAATGTAGTAGGAGCATTACACAACCCAAAGGACATACCTCAAAATGCAAAATTCTCCCATGATGTGGCAAATTTTGTTTTATGTTGATCTTTCAATGCAATTGAGATTTGATTATAACCACTAAAATCATTAAGAAAAGAATAAAATTCATGCCCTTGAAGTTTGTCTAAAACCTTATATACATATTTGAATGAAAAGTGATCCTTACTTATCCATTTATTTAATTCTTGAAAATCAATACAAACATGTTACTTACCAAGATTTTTAGACACAATCATAATAGGACTAATCCACTCAAAATGAAAAATTAAATAAATAATAACTACCTAAAATAATTTTAGAAGTTCAACTTTTACCTCTTGTTTTAAAGTTGGGTATAACTACCTACATGGTTACTACTGTGGTCTAGCCTCAGCCTTTAAATGGATATGATGTTGAACAATGGATGACAAAAACCCTTACTTAAGATCCAAAGATGATAAAGCAAAAGCATCCAAAGCATCTTCCACTTGAGTACATGAGAGTTGTCTTTGATCATTCATAGTTACGTATTTGTATTCTTCCAATGTTAATAACTAATATGCCTCATCCCAATCACATAATTTTGAAGAAAACATTTTTGTTACCACAGCATTGACCATATTAAGCTCATAAAATTAAAATTGATTATCCAAGTTATATAGATTGATTAAAAATTCATATTTGTAAATGTTAAAGTTATTAACCTAATTTTTACATAAATAATCACATCCATAGTTACCAACATAGGTTTGCCTCAAATTAAAGGCTAAACATTATTTAATGAAGATGTATAATAATCTAACATAANTTGTAGGACTACTAGGATCTATTACCTTTTTAGGCATCCTAGCCTTCAAAATATTTGTAATTTTTAGCAAGGATAACATGCTTATATATTTTAATTTTCTTTTTCATAGAACACTTCTTAAGGTATGTAGCATATTGGGGGGTATCTTTGATAGCTCTTAATAATGGAACATGTAAAGTAACATCTTTAAAAAGGTTCTGAAGTTACTTATCATCAACCTTGTTTAATTCTAATTTATGAGAAAAAACTGCTTGTTGAGAAGAGAAATTAATGGTTTCCTCTAAAGTAATCTTTGGATTAGGCACTTCGTTTAGAGAAAATTCGTTTGCAAAGATTCTTTCCGATTCCTCCTTTAATTCTCTATTCTTAATAATCATCTGATACCAAGTTTGACAATCAACCACTCTATCGCTTCGAACCATTATATTACATTGATCACTATTGGATGATGAAACCATATGTAATTCTTGTCTTCCTTGATACTTATGATTTTTTTCTATTTGTGCTAGTAATGTGTCCTTAGGTTGTAAGGCTTAAATAAGCTTAATGATGTGATCATTTTATTACTGCAAATTATGTTGTAAGTTTTCATTTTGTTGTAGCATTTGCTGGTGAAACTCATGGTTTTGATTTGGTCTCCAAGAAAAATTGGAATTGTTATTATAATTTGGATAATTGGGCCAAAATGGAGGACATGATTGGTAATTTTGGGTTTGAATGGAATTCCATCCCCTACCTTGTGAAGTTACACTGCTGCCCTGTGCATCTTGACTACCTATAACATTAGCTTGTTCTTTAATAAAGAATAAAATGGAACAATCATGAGCATTGTGATCAATCTCGTCACAAATTACACAAGTGTAAGGAAAATCCATACCTCTAGCCTATAGTTGGTTAGTGTTGTGAATTTTCTCATTCATACAAACTAATGATGCTTGTTGTGGGTACTAGAATGATTGACCCAACACACTAGCATTAGATGACTTAGATATAGATGATAATTTATTATTAACGTTCTCAATTTGTTTTGCCAAGCTTGTCATCATAATGTGTTTAAGCATATTAGTTTTTTATTCATAGGCAAACTTTTTCTTTGATCCAATATTTGATCTAACGCATCTAACACTAATTCTAGTGTCATTCTCAGAATCATACCACCATAAGAAAAATTAATACTCTACTATGTAACATGTGTCAAACCATCAAGAGAAAATCCTAACTAACATTTCAAAAAACCTTGATTAGGGTTCCTTTTCCTAATGTCTTTAAAATACTCCTAGGCTTGTTCATAAGTTTCATTTTCTTTTTATTAAAAATCTAAAAGTTCTTTCTTATATTGGTGGACTTTCATAAAGGATAAAAATAAATTCAAAAACTCATCCTTACAACCATCCCAAGACTAAGGGGAATATTGTTTTAACAATCTATACCATAATAATGAATGATCTCTAAATGTAAGAGGAAAAAAACTCATTTTAGTACATTCTATAATGTTATTACCACATATGAGTATTAGTGTTTCAAATGCTTATATATGATTATATGAGTCTTCATCTTATGTACCATAGAATTAAAAAAAATGCTGATAAAATTTTAATCTCAACACCTTGATCAACAAGGAAAAAAAGGTGGGAGAGAGTAGCTATTTATTTCCTCCCCATTAAATTCTTTAATGAAAGTCAATTAGGAATTCCTTGGTAAGGAACTTAATTCTAAAATTATAAAAATTTATTAAATTGATTACTTGGGAGTCCTAAATGATGAGGTAACAGGTGTGGTATTTGGTGCAATCCTTGATGTAAGATTTATGGTTGAGGCATAGATTGTGTTTGGGAAGTATGAACATTGAATATTGATTGGACATTTTGAGGAATATGCATTAATGATTGGGTATTAGCATGGGATTATTGGGGTACTTGGATAAATGTAGTTTGATATGGTGTTGGTGGTTGAATAGTTGTGTGACCTAATGTAGGAACAAGTTGTAGATTAAAAGAAATCATAGGTTGTGATACTGGTTAATGAATTTGAGCCACCTTAGGATAATTCATATGTACAATAGGTTGTCCCAATCAATAAACTATTGGAGAAATATTTGATGTGTTAAGTACTTGGGAAAAAAAAGAAAGAGAATGAAAAATTGGTTGATTAGGCAATGGTGGCCATGTATGTTAGGTAGCTTGTGGAAAAGCATTTAACAAAGTTTGATGATTTCCTTGTAAATGTTGTTGATGTAAGCTTTAACAAAAAATATCAAAAGGATTATTAGGAGTATTAGCATGATACATAGCACGAGTTGTGAAGGAACAGATTACGGACAAGAAGATGGACCAACCATTTATGTGGATAAGGAAAAAGTTAATTGTATTGATTAAGTAGAACCTAATTAACTTTTAGAATTAAGAATCAATGTACCAAATCAAAACTCAATAATCATACCAACACTCATGGNACAAAAGAAAAGAATTAATAAAATCAAAGTCTACTAGAAAAATCATTGACTATGAACAAGTGCTTTGTCAATCATCAATATCTCCAAATCAATATGAAACATTTACACATCAATCAATGTCCCTTGAAATTGTAATAATTGTAATAAATACAAATTAATAAACTGATTCCAAACCATAAAAATGATTAACATATTGATGAATCATGTTTTTTTATGCTCCAATATCATATACTCAACATCAGAGCCTCAACGTTGGGTATTCAATGTGGAAGCCCAAGACGCAATGTTAGATATTCGATATTACAAGGTATATGCCAACCTTCACAATTTTGATATCATTTTTTGTTATAGTTAGAAAAGCTCTTACAATTTGTTTTCTCTAGAGTTAGAATATTTTCCAAGTACTCGCGACAAGACTCTAAGTGTGTATAGATCTTTATTTGAACACTAATGTACCTAAGCACAGCAATGTGATGAGAATAAAAATGAACCCTTTTGATAATCCTTGTAGCACTAAGAATAGATTAATGTTTCCTTTAATGCACTTTATTTTCTTGTAGTTTACTTTAATGCATTTAAATTAAGCAACTAATTTCTAGTTGTTAATGAACATAAGCATGACCACTTCGAGCATACATATAATGCTTGGTAACCCATCAACGCTTAACATTTGGTAACCCAGGAGCATTATATGTGTTCAGGATGTGTCCATGAAAGTGGGATGGGTACTTATGTTAGGCTAGCTAGGCAATAAAAGAATTAAATCTTAAATTACTTTTCCTTTCATTCTTATTGTAGGTGACTAAACTTATAAAACATAAAATGAGAAAAATCATGTACCTCAATTACACTTAAACCATATCCTTGAGCTTCACAAGTGTAGTTGGGAAGATAATGAACATTCTCAATACCCATTTCACTTCCTAGAGGAACTAGTGCACTAGAGAACTATAGGTCCATTGAATTCAATCAGATCACTCATGAACACCTTAGTGATTTTTATGGTTGTGCATAGGGGTACCTCACTGCTCATCATTGGCACTATTGCTGGGGATCTTTTGGTTGTTTCATGCACTATCTAGGATTTAGTGGAAATTATTCAAAATCATTAGAACAAACCTTAGATTCATATCATATTTTACAATTACTACAACAAAATTTAAAAATCACACTACATTTTTATCATCTAATTGAAAATTTCTTCTTCTCATAGAAGTGCTTCTCCATTGAAGTCTAATGAAGCTCATTAGCCAGTGCCTCAGTAATATTGAGTGGTATCTTAATGAGTATGTACCCAATTTCACCTTCATCCTACATCAAGATGAATAGCTATGGTGGCATGACATGGAGGGCAACATCGTGTTACTACCCAACCGATCCATTCCTTCAATGCTTCAACAAATGCTTATACGATGGGGTCTGTACCATCTGAAATCATCAGCGTAAGGTTGGAGGAAAAATGAACGTCGAAGGATCTTCGGAGAGATACAGCCAACCCTACCTTCACACAAGGGTGAGCTAGAAAAATGAAGGTAAAGTACCTTGGATGGTCTACATGCAAATCAACCAAGGACTTCCCCAAGCGTAAGCTACGACTTGCACTAGGGTTATTGTAACAAATGTAACACGAATATGTAAATGAAGAGTAGATGTAACGTAAAAATAGAATGATGCAGATGTAAAAAAATGAACCAAAATAATGTAAACAGTGATGGAAGGCAAAAGATGAATAAAGTGCACCAATCAAAACATAGCTGTGTGTGCAGATGGCAGGTCAAGCGTCAAGCCCCAGGATGAAGGATGAAGCGTTTGTAGATACTCAAGTGCTAGGGATTGTGTGCACTTGAGCGTCTAAGGTTGCCAGTCAAAGCTCTTTAGGTTGACCTTCTTACCAAAATTTCCAACCCCATTTATGTCAATGATCAGGGTATTTATACCTTTTTCTAGGCTCGGGAGTAGGATTTATGAATGAGATCAATGGCTATGAGATGAGAGAAAAAAACGGATCGTGTGATAGGTGTACATGGGCAGACTACATTCTGGATCAGATGCACTGTATCTTACAATGTGTATTTATTTACATTATGCTCATGCATACAATTTGAAGCATAAGAGCTTGACAAGCTCAAAAATGTTGCAAATTTACAATAAAATAATAGTGTACAACAAGAGATCTTGATTCTAGCTCACTTGGAACTTCTCAATCCATGAACTAGTTACTGCAGGATGCCAACATGAGTGATCCTATGATTTTTTGAGATGCTTTTGCTTCATCAAGGCTACCAGCATGAGTTGATCTTGTCTTGGCATGCCCTCAGTGTGTGTCTGAAGTGCTCTAGGCCACTTTTGGCAGCTCATGCTGGGCTCACATTGTCAGCATGTCCTGGGCATCACCTAGGCATGACCTAGGTGTGAGCAAGATGGGATGGTTCATTTCACATTAAATTTTAATTTTTGAGACCTTTCTTTCAAGTGTAATTGCTGCCTGCTCTTGGGGATGACCTACAAGCTGAATTTGAGTCTGTCTGTGCCTTGGTTCAGGTCATTTTTGGCAGCTCCCACTGCTAGCATGACCTGGGAATGAGCAATTAAAATGAACATTTTTGGAGCTGAAATCTAAAGTTCTAGAGGTCAAAACTTGGAAGAATCATTAATGGACCTTGAGGGTGAGTTGTACCCTCAAAATCAAACCATTTTGATGCTATTTTGGGGCTATTTTGAGGTAGTTTTGGGTTACTCAAGCTGGACTCACGCTGGACTCACACTACCAGTGTGACCTGGGCATGACCTCAATGTGAGTAGCAAGATTTGTGCAATTTGACTTGAAATCTTGGATTTTGGATTCTAAAACTTGGAGTTTTCATCTAGGGCCCCAAGGATATCTTGCACCTTTGAAGTTAGATCATTTTGACCTGATTTGGAAGCTATCAGGGTTGGTCATGTTGAGGGCAAGCTAGCTTAACAGCATGAGCAAGCTAGGTGTGAGTTCCATGTCTTAGTCAAGTTTTTCCTCCTAAATGCCGAAAGGGGCTTGAATCATTCTTGTTTCAAAGTGTTAAGCTTAAATTTTGTGTTGTTTTAGGGTCTCCAAGAATGTCATGCTGAGTATGTTGTGTAAGATATTGACACCAAGAATTATCATCCCACTAAGGCACAACATCTACAGGATCAATAGCTAGAACAATGCCATGAATTTGTGAAGGAAAAATGATTTAATGATTCCCCATTCCTACTACACCAAAAATATGGTGGGGAACCCTTCTCTTGGGGCTTTCCATTCAGTGAAATCCCTCTCTTTAACTTTGGTACAGGAGGTCAAATTCAAAACCTATGGTCCACAATTCACAATCCCAGTTCTAGTAAGAATGGATCTAATAACAAATAAGGATCAAATGAGGCAAGTGAAGGTAGGAGTGCAGACAAGAAACAAGATCATGATCATGACTACAATTGCTAAAGAGGTGGTAGCAAGCACCATGATGGTGCTAGTCCTTCTTCCTCTTCACCTTCATCATCATCTTCTTCTTCTTCAAGCTTTGACCGCAACCATAGGAGGTGAGACCATGATGGAGGTCATCAAAATGATTGATGGGACCAAAATGATCAAAGGGACTATCAAGAAAGGCAACATCAAGGACGTGGACATTCAAGAGAGGCACATTTCCATGAACAAAAGGGTAGTAGAGGGCATCGTAGTCACCATGATCATGGCCTTAATGAGCCTTTACTTGCTACCTGAAGTATGCTCAATATTGCAAAGGTAGTATGAATTCCAATAAGGCATGTGAAGGATAGTCAGATTGAAAGGTTAGACATGAATAATCTTCCTCAGTTCAAAGGGGGATATAACTTTGATTTGCAGAACCATCTCCAAGCATTTTAAGATGGATGTGCCTTGCAGAGCATAGAGAATGAGTGGAAAAAACTTAAGTTGTTCCCAAGGACACTCATCAAAGAAGTAGAGAACTAGTACTAGTCCTTAGAGTTGAAATCTGTTAGATGATGAAGTACCATGAATTGTTTAATGATAAATATCAAACATACTTCAAACTTTCCAACTTGAGAAGGCAAATTCAAGGATGGAAACAAGGAACACATGAACCCTTGGATGCTGCCATCAGCCAATACTATTCCTTAATGTACAAATGCCATGGCCATGGTTATTCTCAACTAGATCAACTTTGCCACATTGTAGATGGGATTCAATCAGAAATGAGGAGAACCCTTAGTATCTATGCCCAAGGATGACTATCAGAATTAAGTGTCCATAAAATATAAAGACTAATTAAGTAGGAAGCTGAAGAGGAGGGTGAATTAAGAAAAAGAAAAAGTGCAAAAGAATATAACTATGATTCTTCCATTTGCAAGAGGGAGGTTCAATTCTATGACAATGAAGAAGAATCTGCACCTGATGAGGTGGTGAATAGAAAAACCTTGCCACTCCAAAAATTTCAATTTGAAATTATGGACAAGGTTGATCAGTTATGGGACTTCATGGATAGTAGATTTCAAGTTGTCCTAAAAATTACTGAAGAGTCCAAATAATAAGGTAGTGATTATAAGTGTAAGAGGCATAAGGAAGTTGAACATACCTATAAAAAAGGTAAGGGCAAGATTGCTACAATATAAGAAGTTGTAGAAAGTGAATCAGATGATGATGATGTGTGTAACAACTGCCAATATGTACATCCTAAGGGATGTTGCCCCATAGTGTCACGTTTATAGGAGTTTGGGATGTATGATTTAAATCCATGACTAACACAAAGGAAAACATCTAGAAGATTACCTTATCCTCAAGGTAATTTTAGGCAATTCTACTAGTAGAAGCAATATTATCCCAACAGAACTCCACTGCAATAATATGAGTAATATCAACAATGGTAGCAACAACAATCTTGCGCACTAGCACCACTAAGGTAGTAATACCCTTACAAATAACTTGATTCATATGGATACTATGTTCAGCAATCCTTATCTCCACATGACTCCTCCATTCACATTTCTACTTTCCAATCTCACTACCACCCTTTTGATTATTATTGAGCTCATTCTCTACATGAAAGAAGGGATGCCACCTTTTATCCTTATCCCCATCCTATCCCTGCACATGTTCCTCCTCCAACTGCATAGCAACCACCTACTCCACCTATGTAGGATGAACTACCAGCTCAATTGCAACAACACAAAAGTACTAGGGCTATTAATCTACAATTGGTTTATCAACCAAGTGGATCGAATACCTGATCAAGGAAAAAAAACCTTTCTTTCAACCCCATAGTCTACCCATAGTTGACAACCCTGTCCCTTCATCTTCCTCTGTATCAAATTTCTTCAAGTTTCCTTCAAACCAAAATCTACCTAGGATCTATATTGTGATGCTCACTCACATTGTATTTGATTAGATCTATGCTAGAAACCTTGTTAGAAAACTAAACAATCTTGTAAGTCCTCTCATTTATTTTCAGATTGCTAGGAATGAACTATGCAAAGCTCTTCTTGACTCAGGTTTTGATATCAATTTAATTTCTCATGAGATGTACACTGCAATGAACCTACCCCCTCTCAAGAAGAGCAATATCAAATTACAATTGGTAGACCAATCCATCACTGTTCCATTGAGACTAGTGGAAGACATTATGACCACTATCTATGGGTGGTCTTATCCTACTAATTTCCTAGTGATCAAGGTGGAGAACTGCAAAGGGGGTTTCCCAATCATCATGGGAAGGGCATGGCTTAGCACCATTGATGCAAGAATGGGAATCAAAGATCTTTCCCTAGAAATATCCAAAGAAAATGCATTCAGAAATATCAAGAAGAAGCAAGTTCTATGCATCATGTATAGCAATATAGGGGGTAATTGTGTGTAGAAACCCTGGGCTATGAAATAAGCATCTATCTATGCATGCAAGTAGTGTGCACCAGAAGTAGAAATTCAAAGGTGTTTGTACATAGGAACCACAAAATAAGAGGACACCCAACGACTAACCGTTGATTTTAAGAGCATCACACTTTGCATGGAACCGACTAAGAGTCTGACATGCCCATATTTCATAGGCATGCATAAACTAGATCAAGTTCATCATCAACTCTTTGATGATGCAAATGAAGATACTTATTAGGGAGAGTTGAAAATTCCTAAAAATTTGAAGCAAGAGCCCCTAGAACTAAATATTCTATCAGCTAGAATGGAATATGTGTTTTTAAAAAATGGAAAGCCAATTATAATCAATGCAAATCTTACTCTAGAGCATAAAAAGATGCTCTTGAATGTGGTTGAAAAATGGTTAGTAGCTTTTAATTGGACATTTCTTAAACTCATAGGGATTGATCCTACGATATGTCAACATCATATCTAGACTGATTTGGTCATGAAGCCAAAGAGATAGCCACATAGGTGATTAAACCCTAAACTAAAGTAGGTCCTTATAGAGGAAATCAAACAACTCCTCAAGGTGAGGTTCATTTATCCCATTGCGGGTAGTGAGTGGATTAGTCCACTCATAATTGTACCAAAGAAAGAAGGTAAGTGATAGGTTTGCATCAATTTTTGACAGCTTAATATGGCAACATTCAAAGACAATTTTCTATCTCCATTTGTTGATAGGTGTTAGACACAATATCTAGGCATTGCTACTACAATTTTCTAGATCATTGTAGTGGCTATAACAAAATTTAAATTGCACTAGAGGACTAGGCGAAGACAACATTCACAAGTCCTTAGGAAACTTTGCATATCGCAAGATGCCATTTGGTCTATGCAACGCTCCTGCTACATTACAATGCTTGGTTTTGATCATTACTCAATAGCAAATTAGAGGTGGTGTGGAAGTCTTCATGGATGACTTCTCCACTTATGGAGCTACATTTGAGCAAGCCCTAGACTACCTTGAACAAGTGCTAAAATGATGTGTTGGAACCAAATTGCAACTCAATTGGCAAATATGTCACCTAATGGTCTAGGAAGGCATTGTATTAGGGCACAAAATATCACAAGTAGAAATTGAGGTAGACCCTTAGAAAATAAGGATCATCCAAGGAATAACCTTCCAACCAAAAACTATTAAATATGTTCAATCATTCCTTGGACATACTAGCTACTACCGGAAATTCATAGAGAATTATTTTAAGATCACAAAACTATTGGTGGAGTTGACAAAGAAAGATGCTTCATTTATCTAGACCGTAGAATGTGAAAAAGCATTCCAATAGCTAAAAGAGAAACTTGTAGAAACTCCAATCCTATAAGCACCTGACTAGTCCAGACCATTTCATGTCATGATAGATGCATCAAATTATGCCTTGGGAGCCATGATTATG
>MNCI01021618.1:3751-15418 GCA_015680685.1 Gnetum montanum
CGAAAGATTATAGTGTTGAGTCCTCTTTGCTTAGGTGGTTTCCAAATTGAATTCTCTAGTATAGCTAAGGAGATGAAATTGTTTTTGACACATTTTATTCTTAATTTTAAAACTAATTACCCTTAAAGATGTCCTTTGGGCGATGATGAATTTCAAAAAATTTATGTGCTATTCAGCATGTGCCCCTCCGCCACAACTAAGTTGAACACTCCGAGGTCAAGTAGGTTTAAACAAAATGAAAATCGGAGTACTAGAAAGCGAGTTATGGATATGAAAGTAAGGGACGTGCAATCACAAGTCATAGAGAGAAATTTGAAAAACTTCCCCTACGTGAACAGTTGCAAATAATGTTGATTAGCACAGGGGGGTCATGTATATATATATTTTTATTGAAGTTAGGGCACTTAGAGAATGTACCGAATTTTTAATATTTCTTTGAAATTAAATGATGTAAACTAAGGACATATGGACTAAAGGGTTCTAGGGTAATTCAACTAGTCCTGAAGGCACAAAAATTATGATGGTGTGTTTATCAATAAAGACCTCAGATGGGAGAACAAGGCTATGTGATGATTCATAGGAATGTTGAATCAGAGGGATAGTAATAAGGGAAAGAAAACTATGAAAAATTAAGCTAAGGGTAAGAAATTGTGTGTTTGAACTAGAGAATTAGTGATGATTATGGAAAATTACACAAGTGGGTCCTCCCCAAAGCAGGTTCCAACCTATAATGACCTTGTGCAACCACACTTAAAGTGTCCATGGGCACTAGAAGGGTTAAATGTAATCTGCACTAACTCCATAAAACACACACATGTAATTATCACCGGAATGAGATGAGAATTCTATGCTACACGGGACACGAGCTAAAATTACACGAATAGTGAGATGAAATGAACTATAGAAGGGATCATAGAGATTGGGACATGAGGTAACTGACCCAGGGCACAATGAATCCTACGTGTAAAGCATGATTAATATGTCATTAACCCATCGTTCCAAGATCAGGACCAAGTCTATCCTTCTAATCAATGACATCGCATTGTTTCATCCAATGATGAACAACTATGAGAGTACCATAACAGCATGGCATATGATCACTTGGTGTTTAGTACAAGGGAGGAGTGATTTTTGTTTTATGGCACTTTGTTTTTATTTTTCTTGTTTTTTTTTCACTTTACTAAATCCAGAGAAGCCGCCAACCTTTAGGCATGGGTGCATGTCTTTCTAGTGGGACCCCCTAGAACAACGTTTGATTTTCAAGTGCACTTTTGATTACTCTGACTCCCATTTTTCATTAGATCTACAAGGATCTTAGTACAACCATATTGCATGATAACTCCCACAGATGTCACCAAAGAGAATCCACAAGTCCCCTTGATGTCACACCCTAATCATTCCCTCTTGGTCCATCCTTCTTCATTCTGGGTACAATAAACACAAAATTAATTTGAAGTTTAGAAATTTCAAGAATATCACTGTACCCTCGAACAGAACCTCTTATTTGTAGAGTGGATGAGTGGGTGTAATGGGCTCACTGTTCCAAATAATTGATCACTCATGACTTAATAACATAGAACACACCTCAACCAACGATCCACATGAGTGTTTTATTCGTATATGAGATTACTTACAAAAAATACATGAAAAGATAAAAAGATAAAAAGATAAAACAAAAAGTTAAAAAATGAAAAACTGGAAAACAAAAAGTTGTAAAATTAAAGAAAATGAAAAATATTTATTAACCCTGCTTATTATTTAGAATGGGGGGTATCCCCTATAACTAATCAGTTGAGGATGGAAAGGATTAATAAATGGACGATGAGTGTCCTTGCATGTTGGAAATATTGGGGCTGGTCCATACTTACCCCATTGGGGTTCACACACTTGATTATAATAAGCATAGTGGGTCACTTTATACGATGTAGTCCCTGGATAATGAGTTGACCCACTATGATATTTAGGATCGTTAGATGGTATGCAAGGATTAGGATGATGCCTCCCATGGTTGTGTTCATTGGGCCTTATGGTTGTTGGAGCGTTAGTTGGTGGACCTAATGAAGTTACATGAGGCATTGGGTTTGAAGGTAAGGGTGCACCATAGTGTGGGACTTGTGCTGGGTTGGAAGATGTAGTGGCCTCTGAACTATGTTGTTCTTTCTTACAGCCATGTTTAAAGAAAGGATGCTTTTGATGTTGCTGAAGGTTCTCACTGCTATTGGTAGCAGTAGCACAAGTGTTGTTCGTGGGTTGTTGCTGTGGTACAAACACTTTAGGAATAGTTGGTGGCACTGTGGAAGGAGGGAAAGGATGAGAATATTGAAAGTTATGAGGAATATAAGGTGAATAAGGTGGTGGTTGTGTTGGATGTATGGGCTAATAGTATTGTGGAGAATGGTATTGTGGTGAGATAGAGTATGTTGGCCCAGTTGAAGAAATAGGGTGTTGAATGTGATAAGCATTTGGATTCGGATAATATGAAGGGTGCCTCCAGTCTAAGGGTGGATTCCCCCATGATTGGGATTGTTGCCACTATGATCGAACACAGTATCTCTATATGAACTTTGGATGTAACGTGTTTCCCCAATGCTCATGTAGATGTAACAATATTAGGAATTGGCCCTTGGGGTGATCGTACAGGCATATGTTACATTTGTACATATGATTGGTAGTTGAGCGCTTATTCCCTTCATTCTTTTTCTCTGAATGTCTACTATTTCGTCCTGCTTCTTGGGTTGTCAAAACTCTATCTCCAATGATGTTGACACATTCTCCATACTTGTGATATATCCAGTCCAACATCTTATTGATCTTTGCCTCTGCTTCTAATAATTGTTGTATTGACAAAGATGATGTTTCCACCTTGAGAATTGTTGATTTCTCCTTGTTATGATTAGGAACCTTTGTTAAGTTGTGATTTTGGTCCCATTTATGTTTTTCAACACTCTCCAATTTAGCTATTTCTCCTTCTTCTTTTGCTACCCGCTTAGCAAGCTCTTAGACTTGATGGGTTCATAGTTTATATAGTTGACCTTGGGCATACGTTCCTAAGGTCTTTCTTGTTTCATTACGTAGCCCATCAATGATATGGTACATTAGCCTTTCCTTGGAAAACCCATGGCATGGATAGTCATTTAATAGCGCATAATATCTTTCTAAGGCCATGTCCAAGGGTTCATGTTTTGCTTGTCTCCACTCTTGGATTTGTTTCCTCAAGGCTGACAGTCTTGTGTAGGTTTGATATTTTTTGTTAAAGACCTCGACCATTGTTGACCAGCGTCGTATTGAATTTGGTTTTAATGATCTATACCATACTTTAGCTTGGTCAATGAGTGTCATAGGAAAGAGCTTAAGTTTTTGCCAACTGTTATCAATGTTATTCCATGTGCAGGCATCGTAGAAGGCTTGTAAATGTTTATGCGGATCTAAGTCATAGCCTCCTAAAAATTTTGGAAAGTTGTTTAAATTGAGCTTGGGTAGTCGGCTCTCTTTACGATGCCTTTGTGAGATTCGAACAACCTCTTGTATTTATGTTAAGCTTGTAGTGGCCAGTGGGGGTTCATCGTCATTGGGTAAGTTATGTCTTCGTGTGCTGCGATGATGTTGTTTTTGTTCATTTTTATAAGAAACTCCCACTTTAGGTTGTATGCTCCAATCTTCATTGTCATATAGCTCATTGGTTCTCCAATGAACTTCCTCACTAAGTGTGGAATTATTATCATCTTGTAGGAGAGGCATTATTGTGTGTGAATTTATGTGACTTTTTATAATTAGTTCTTTTTTAAGAGATATATCGTTAAGTCCTATACAACGACCTTGTATGATATAACTAATCTAGATAACTAGCACCGTCCCCAGAAATGATGCCAATGATGAGTGGTGAGGTACCCCTACACTCATTCATATGAAATGAGCGTAGCACGTGTGATCTGGTCGAACTCCATAGATAGACTAGTTGTAGCACCTAGACAGTTATCCTTAGGCCGCAGTTCGCTGTCTTTCCACCTGGACTAGTATTTATATTTGTCACGTATGGTTTAGTTTAGGGTGAGGTGTATGATGTGTTCCTAATTCTAATGCTACTCCTGAAGGCAGTGGAATATAAGATTAACTAAGCTAAGCTAGGAGGAGAAGGGTAAGAAAATCTAATCTAGCCTAAGTGCGACGAGCAACTGATTCCTTGATCAACCGTACACATCTTGGACCTCGTGCACGACTACCACTGGGATTACCAAGCACAGATCCTAGGTATGCCACTGGGCTACCAAGTAGTCACACTTAATGCTAGTAATCAAGTCGTACTCGTACTGCGTTACTAGCCTAAGTGCGATGAGCAACTGATTCCTTGACTAATCGTACACATCTTGGTGCATGACTACCATTGGGATTACCAAGCGTAGATCCTAGGTATGCCACTGGGTTACCAAGTAGTCACACAAAGATGCTCGTAATCAAGTCATACTCATTCCACATTAAAAAAATTAAAATAAAAAAGTGACTGCTGCAATGATGAAGTAATCTCAATCTTTATTGCTGGTCATGTGCATGTCCAAGTACGTCACACTCGAATAAAGAATGCTGTACAATTACATTCACCACACTGTGGGTAGACACGGGAAAATAAACTATCTCTAGGGTGGCCAAACTACCAGAGCTTTGCTACTTCTAACTCCTAATTAATAACTAATGCCTAAAATTGGGAAAGTCACCTCTTATTTATAGAAATTGCGGCACACTGCGATATCGTGTATGCGATATCGCAAGGAAGATGCGATATCGCTTACAAGATATCGTGTCACGGCTGTGATATCATGACTGCGATATCATAGCCAGCAAATTCATGACTCATCAAGTAGTGTCTCCACTTCTTTAGAGAGAAGATGAAGGCTAAATAGTGCTTCTTGACCTTAGTGTATCAAGTCTTGTAACCTATTTGAGCATGCATCAAATAGTAAATATGCAAATCGACTCCATCATTTGGCTTTTGATATAGCAAATAGGATATGAAGGTTTCAAATATTGTAAGGTAGATGTAGAATGGTTTATTTTCTTGAGATGGGTACATAGTAGCAAATTACACTAACTCTTACTTGATGTTGTCAAAGGATTCTTGGCATTGGTCAGTCCACTTGTAGTGAATTCATTTTTAAGCAAGTGTTGCATGAGTGTAGCTTATCCATTAGCCTTGAAATGAACCCACAAATAAATTGTAATCTACCTTGTAAACCTTGTAGTTTCTTAATATTTCTAGGTACTATTAGATTTTTTATGGCCTTAATCTTTTCCAGGTTGACTCGTATCCAAGCTTTAGATAATATGAAACCAAGCATCTTACTAGTTTTAATGCTGAAGACACACTTCTTAGGCATAAGTTTAAGCTCATATTTGAGACATCATTGAAGGACTAGGTTTAGGTCATGTGCATNTGATATTATGTTGCACTAAATGTGGGTCAAGTCCTAACATATCTTTATATGACCAAGCAAAGAGTTTAATGTTATCCTAAAGAACCTTGATAATGTCTTAGATCATTAGGGGTTCTAGTGAGGAACTTAATTTTATTGTTTTCTCCTTACCATTATGGATTGTAATGGGAATTTCAATTAGATAATCCTTTATAATGTCTCCAACCTCTAAATCAAGAGTTTTTACTATGTATTTAGGCCACTCTAGGAACTTCTCTATTGAGACTATATGGTTGAGTAGGCTCCCAAGTTCAAGATCTAAGCACTTGAGTTCAACTAATCTTTTGACATCACCATAAGATTCAATCAAATTCAAGGGTAGATTAAATTATGCCCATGTATCCATGATTTGATCCTTCATGTCAAAAAAAGCACATTAACTAACATTTGTATTGCATAATTGTCAAAAAATGTTAAATTAATGCAAAATACTATGATGATAAAGAATAACATAGTTGAACAGAGTTAAAGAAGAATTGAATGAGGAAAAATAAGGCTAAGTAAGATCATAATATGGTAAAATAAGGTCAAATAAGGTACATTGAGATGCAAAAAGATGGAATAAAGGCCAAATGATGTCAAATGAGGTCAAAATGATGCAAAATGATATTGAGTGAGGTTGAATGAGATCTTAATGATGTTAAATGACATCAAATGATGTCAAATGATGGTAAAAATGAGGCTAAATGAGGTCAAATGATGTGAAAATGATGCAAATGGTATCAAATAAGGCCAAATGATGGTAAAATGAGACCACATAAGATCAAATGATGTCAAAATGGTATCAAATAATGTTGGAATGATCTCAATGATGCTAAATGACATCAAATGAAATCAAAATGATGTCAAAAGATGTCCAATGACACCAAATGATTTTAACATGATGTGAAATGACATCAAATGATGTCAATTGATATCAAATGATATCAAAATGACATCAAATGATGTTGAAAGAGGTCAAACAAGGTTGAACAAGGTCAAATGATGAAAAAATGATGCCAAATGATACCAAATGATGTTGAATAAAATCAAGTAAGGTCAAAGAAGGTTGAACATGGTCAAAAATAATAATATTTGTTTTAAGGTGATTTTATGATCCAAGTAAGATAAAACCTAGCAAAAACAAACCATGAATTGCTAAAATAAGCTAACTTTTAGAAAAAAAGGGTCATAAATGGATAAAATAAATGAAAATATAGTAAAAATGACCATAACATGTTAAAACAAGTGAAAATATGGTGCAAACAAGATATAAACTATCAAAATAAGTAAAAAAAATTTGAGAAAAGAAACTATTAATTGTCAAAATAAGTAAAAAGGCTAGCAAAAATTGTTAAAATATGAAAAAATCTTGCAAAATATAGAAAAATAAGAAAATGTCTTGTGAAAGCTATTGTAAACTATTGGAAAAGTGAATTTTTGTGGTTGACATAATTAAAAAAGCTAAAAGTTAATATTCCTAGCATGTGAGAACCATCTCCTTAGCATGTGAAGATTATGTATCAAATTCATAACATGTAGGGCCTATGTAAGTAGCATTTGAGCTAGATTAATCAACTTTGAAGCTTGTTTGTGCTCCATATGTTGGTCCATATGCTGGCCTAGCATGTGGAACTAGAATCCCCAATGTCTAGACACTTCAAGGCTAAACTCTAACATGTGGAATCTATATTTCCAACATGTGAGCAATCAGACTAGGTTTTAGGCTTGTGGGACCTACCAGAGTAGCTTGTGACCACTTTGGATTAAGGATTTGATATGTGGGATGTATCTTGGTAGTTTCTAAGCAATTTTTGTCTTAGTTATTATTGCTATAGGGCTCATACATTAACCCAAATGCTACTACAACATGTGGGGCTTGATCCTCTAATCTGTGGAACTTGGAATGCTAGTTTGTGAGGGTTTCAACAAGGCTTTTTTTTTAGCTATTGTAGGCTTTTAGGATAGCCTATAGGGTTATACAATTTGTTGGGTGATTGAGGGAAAATTTTTGGTTTTATTAAGTAATTCTGAGGCTTGTAGATGTCTATGCACTACCCCACATGCTAGCCTAACTTGTGGGACTAGGGTTTTCAATGTGTGAAATCAAAATCAATTTTAAGAGCTTATAAAGATCAAAATCTTAGTTTTTTATCTATGTTCTTGTGGGTCTTACCATGAAAATTTTGAGAAAATTTTGACATGTAAATTATTAGTATGGTCTTCACACACTATTCCACATGCTGCCCCATTGTGTGAGGCTTGATTCCCAACATGTGGGATTGAACCTAATAGTTTGTGGGCATTTTTGACTAGGTTTTTGATGTTTCAAGGCTTCCATGGTAGCATTTAGGGTATTAGGAAATATTTATAGTTCTTTTAACCATATAAGGTATTGCATGATCCATATTAATCAAGTTAAGAGATCTTTGGTATCTTACACATTGGCTAAGTGTGTGGGACTAAGGTTTCCAAGATATGGGCTCTAAACCCTAAACGTATAGGCTTCCTTAGGCAGATTTTTTTATGATTAGAGGTTCTTTTTTATTTTTTTGAGGTTTGGTGTGGCCCTATGGGTAGTTGGTGGTTAGGTTGCATAAGGTAAAGTTTATATTCTTGCTCCGCACATTTCTCCACACACTGCCCCACATGTTAGCACAATGTGTGAAGCTCATATTGTTAACCTGTGGCAAGGAATCTAAGCTTGACACATTGGCTCACACATTTTCACCACATGTAGGACTTATATTCCTAATTTATGGAAGTAGATGCTACTTTTAGCAATGGTCAAGCCTTGATTTTTTGGTTAATTTTTGTCATAAGTTATGTAGAACTTAAGATTAATTAGCTAGTGCTTTGTGGGGCCCACCTGTGGGTAACTTTGACTTAACCCTTAGTGTGTGAGGCTAGGAAGCTAGAAATCTCAACCAAAACTCAACATGTAAGACCTATTTCTCCTTATATTCTTCTTAGGTAGTGTATAGACCAATGTGTTAAGTTGTTGGTATCCTTTCTCAAGTCTCGTGGGGCCCACACATAACCTAAAATTGATAACATGACAACACTAGAACTAGGAAAGTAGAGATTTTGAAAAAAATCCAATGTATGAAGCAAGGTTCCTTGATTATCTCCTAACCTCAATGTATGGAATGTTTCTCTTGGCTTTCAAAGAATTTTCATTGTCAATGTTAGGGCTTTTTGAAGGGATTTTGGACTAGAAATTAGTGTTTGGAGCTAGTTTCCTTCCCAAACTCCTAAGTGTGGCATGTAGGAGCTGAAATGGTGATTGAAAATAAAATTTCCAAAATTTTTCTAGAAATTTTGGCTTTTATCCATTCTTGTACATAACATTTTTGTAGCAGATGAGGAGATTTTGGGCTTCCACCATGGTGAAGAAGACCAGATCAACTAGCCAAAATGTAGTTTTGGAAAAAGTGGAGGAGGCTATATGTATTTTTTTAAGCTTCTAAATCCTTCTGTAGGAAAAGGATATTTGTTAAGGATTTCCATGTATTAATTTCCCACCATTTTTTTGATCTTCGACAAATTTGTGGAAACATTTTTCACTCCTAGGCATGCTCCAGTTAAAATTTTTCATTCTGATTATGTCAAATCCAAGATATAGGATTGTTGATCATGTTGGAATGGAATTTTGGATTTCTAGGCTTCTAGTAGAGAAGGTTTGAATTTTTTTCCACACATATACTAAGCATTTAACCCTATTATTGTTAGTTTTGGCTTAACTTTGGAATTTTTTCTAGATCATTTATGATGACATTTTTATGTTTTGAATATATAGATTTGTTTTTTGGTGTTTTTTGGCTATAACAGAGGTGAAATTTAATTTTTTTATATTTTTATGGATTTTTTCCAAACTTAGTTTTTAGCATTCTAGTCTATTCACTTAAAACTTTGTAGCTTTTCCATGAAAAAATTGGTAGCATTGAAGATTTCTTGAGAACTTGTGGTTAGTGTCTAAGGCTTCTAGGGATGGTAGATGAAAGTTAGGATGTTTCTGTTTGAAGTTTGAAATTCTTTAAAAATTTTTCATAGGGTTTTTACTATAGTTGTTTCATTGCAAACTAGGATTTTTCTGATGAAAATTTAATGAAATTCTAGTTTAAACTTGGTTTTCCTACATCTATAAATGTAGCATTGGAGATGAATTTGAGTTGTTATGGTCATGTTATATATGTTTTCAATTAAAAATAATTTTAAAAAGATCTTTTAAAGTTTTTTTCCTAGTCTTGAAAATTATGTTGATCATCATGAGTCTCGGTTGTAGAGTTTTACAGTTTTCATGGCTAGAATTGACAATGTGGGGAACTTGGGCTTGGTTTTGATGATTATGAAATTTTTTTCAAGTTCCATGACTAGTGTATGATACTCCTTGGGATTTCTAGGACAACATATGAGGGATCTTGGGGTTTTGCATAGGGAAGAATGGTAGTGTGTGGGCTTTAGGAGCTAAGAAAGCTTGTGTTTTATGCTTCTACTTTTACTATATCCTAGGTGTTTTATATTGTGGAATTTCATTGGATACTCATTTTAGGAATTATCTATCATTTAACTTACAAATTTTTCAATTTTGACTTCATTTTTTGTCAAAATCTTGGTTTCATGCCAATTGTTCATGAAAATGCTTCTTTTTAAGTCTTACATGCCAACTGTTTGTGAAAATATCAAACTAGTTTTCCACAAGGAAAAATTGATTTTCTTTTATGTCAAAGGGTTATAAAAATATCCAATTTAATTTTTTTATGTTTCATGGCTATTAACATATCAAATTTAGTTTTTTTACTATGTGAATTGAAGTGAAAAAGACTATGTTTTTACTTGCATTGTGAAGGTAGTTACACTGATAGACTTGTTTATTTTTCATGTTTTGTATTCAATGGTAATTTTGTCATCCTATAGGTTATTTTGGTGTGAATTTTTTTAATTAATTATTTAAATTTTTTCTATGACTTCTTATGGTTATGTGGTTATATGGCTATGTGTAGGTCATTATTGAAATCCATCCTAATCATCATTGAGTTAGTGAGAATTTTACATTGCACAAGGATGGATACAAAAAATAGTTTAAATTCGAATATGAACCTTGAAAACCACACCTTGATAGGATTTATACTTGGCACAAAATAATTCCTAATGTACCTAGTCCAAAATTATAGTATGATTATGTGGTCACACTTGGCTATAATCATGAAGACTCTCATGGAAAGGTCTTATAACTACATATTATAGTTTCTCATTGATGATCCTAACACTTAGATATAGATATTGTGGAACAAGGGCTTATATTCTGTGAAAGTTCAATGTTTATCCCAAATCTAGGAGATGCCCAAGTATTCATAGTACAATGTCAACAACACCTTGATGCTAGGCCACCACATAAAGACTCTATTCCAAAACCCTCCTAGAATTGTCTACCTACTAGAAGCACAAGCTTGGTTTTAAATTGATACTTTTTTTACCTTTGGTTTTAGTGTTGTTTTTTATAATGATTTTCTACTTTGGTTTTGTAGGTATAGGATACACCATGAAGGATTGGTGAGAAATAATGAAATCTTGTTTGTGGTCCATGTAGCTTTGGAGGAGTTTAGGAAAAGTGAGATCATAAGAGTGCCAATGCTTGACTAGCTTGGTGATTAGTTTCATAGTTACCTTATGTAGTATTCTTACACATACCAAATGTGTGTAGCTACTAATCATAGACACATATGGTGGGCTCATTGAGATCTAGCACCATGTATGTTAGTGCAACCTAAGGTTCTAGCTTTGGCTAGGCTTGGTTAGTGAAAGTTTTTTAAGTATGGTCAAATTTTTTTAGCATTTTTAAATTTTTTATGATTTTATGATTTTATAAGGCTAGAAGGTTAACTATGTTGTGCTATAGATTTTGATTGTGAGTATATAGTCACCAAGATCATTTTAGATCATGCTGAGAAGAAAATTTAGCTTAAGTGGGATGATATAGATGTTTCATAGGAATGGTTAATAGATAAAGCTTATAAGGATGTCTAATAGAGGCTCATTGATGTAGGTTTTTTCTAACTTGTTCATGCTACCTAGTTCATTAATGTCACTTTTTTGAGATGTTGAATGTGATTGACTCTTTTGATCAAGATATCACCAAATTCATCACTTGAATTCATAGTTTTACTATGGTTTTAGTCTTAATGAGTCTATGTTTAGCAATCTTTGTGGCATACCTTCTAGT
>MNCI01021618.1:15447-32268 GCA_015680685.1 Gnetum montanum
CATGCAATGCTTTTCAAATTTTCAAGACTTGGGCTAAACACATCACATAGGTGATGCATTTCCAAGACCCACTCATGGAGGATGTGGGTGAATCACTATCTCTTATCACTAAGAATGTTAGTATTTTACGTGATTATTCTCTTGATAGTGTAGGGATGGATCCTTGCGCTATGTGTGGTGATGCAAAAGGGCCAAAAGGATATGTGTAGAAGTAGATGGAACTACTAGAGCAAAGATGAAGAGGCCACATGTTGAAGAAAACATTTAGGTTCTTGATTAGCAAGCACTTAAGAAGATGACTATCAATCTCAACAAGGAAAATCAAGATGTTAAAGGTATGTAGATATTTTTTGTATTTTAATTTTTAAGCTTTTGTATGCATTTTTATATTTTTTTAGTTATATTTTTTATTGTTAAAATATTTATTGACTTGTTCTATTTATTTTATTGGTTTTGGTTTGTTGTAGGAAGGCAAAAGAAGGTGGCTACCATGAAGGAGGAGAAATAACACAAGGAAGTTAAGGATAGGACAACCATGGAGGCTTTAGATGTTGTGGACTCAATCTTAGGTGATTTTCCTTTAGGAGGAAACCATTTGATGGACTTATCTCATGATCTTTCTAGTGTGTTTTGGGATTTGTTTTATGTTTTCATATATACATATTATTTTAAATTTTTTATGTTGTAAATAATGTTGAATATTTATGGTTATTATGGGATTTGAACCTTTTCTTGAAGCATCTACATCCATATTCTATCTTAAATCTTAGACAAAGGCCCTAGACAAGATGGAGTTTATGAAGGGAATGATGGATTACATGGTCGATAGGTTACAATAGATAGCTGTTGAAGTTGGTAAGAAAAATGTGTTTATGTGTTCTTATATTTTTAGGCTAGAGGGGTTTAATAGTTTTTAAGTGTTTTTAATGTTTGCATGATTTTAATATTTTTGATTTGTGGAAGTTTTTAAAGTAAAATGGAATCCCTTGTGAGACTTTGAATTTGATGAGTTTCTTGAACTTCCTTCTGATGTTGAGAATGTTCCATAGAGGCTATATGAAGGGGCTACAAAATGTGTTGCATCTTGTGTAATAATATTTTGGAAGTCCCAATGTTCAAATGAGTTCTTGTGGGAATGGGTTGTAGCATTAGAGAAGCAAGATAAGGAACTTATAAATAAATTCAAAAGCCTTGAAGATCACAAGAAATTGATAGAAGCTTGTGTAGCTAATACAGATTTCTTGCATGCGAAGGAGATTGAGTGGTCATGGTATTGAAACACCATTCAAAGTAAGCTTGCTCTAGCTAGGAGAAATATAGAGAAGGACATGCAAATGCAACTCTTAGTTCGCAACTCCAAGGATTGGAAAGATTACCTCACCTGGGTATTAGAGTTGGGTAAAAGGAAAAAGGCTTAGAAATATCTATACAAGGTAGAAAAAGAAAACTACATGAGGTCATGACATGAGGAGGCCATGGTCCAATATATGTATGAGTTGTTTATGCAGAGGGTAGACACAGACAATACATTTAGCATGTTTGCAAAATCAGTGGTAGTTTTTGATTCTTCTACTTCTCAAATCACTACTGCATCTAGGGTTACTTTTGCTGCTAATTTTTTCTACACTTCACTTGAGTGGATAGATATAGAGAGGGGATAGATCTTGTCTAGAGTGAATTTAGGAGATATCAACTAGGCCAACGTGAGTGAAAAATAAATTCTTCATATTTTAGAAGCAGGTCTCCAAAGATTCACTCTTGAAGATATTATTTTTGAATCCCCCCACATTGTGACAACATGTTTTAAGTTTTTATGTTATAGTTTTGTTTTATTTTTGTTGTTTTATTATTATGCTTTTTGGTCTTTATGGTTACTAATTATTTTTGTGTTTTGTTGTTTATAGGCCTCATGTGATAGTGGTGATAATGTTGAAGATGATGTTGATGATGATCCTCCTCCTCCTTGTATGGCTTAGCCTTGGCTACTATTGAACATGATATACTTTGTTGTTTTAGCTACCTCATTGTTATTATTTTTGTTTGTTTGTCATAACCTTAGAGACTATGTATTATTTTATTGTTGTCATGTGTTGCAGTGCAACTATGGCTATATGACATGGACATTATATTTTTTATATTATTTGTCACACAATGTTCAAACATCCCAATATTTGAAGACATTCTTGCTTTACCAGGCCTTTGCTTTTTCTCGTAGTGTTACAATAGTTCTTCAGGAGATGGATCCTCTGATTTTCAGAATTGTCCGCTTCAGCAAGTTTTCTAAGTCAAGGAGATTTTCTACGCTACGCTATGCCATGTAGCGTAGCAAATTTTAAAAGATTCTTGCAGAAGCACAGTGTTACGCTATGATACGTAGCATAGCACAGCATAGCAAAAGCTAGACGACTAGTCCCCTTGCCCGACTTCAAGTCCTTCGGCAATGTCTACTTCCATTAGAAAGCGAAAAAATTGACGAAAACAAGGCATGTTTACTGCTACACTACGCTAAGCTACAAGGCATAGCAATTCTACGAAAGTGACAGAAGGCAACTTGAAGGGCAGGATCAGCAAGTTCACAAGTTTCGTAGTGAAAAAAGCAAAGTTTGCAGATTGGTGATGTTTTTGTGACCAAGGACAGCTGCTACGCTATGATACGCTACGTAGTTTAGCATAGCGTAGCAAATCTACGACAAACAATTAGCACGCTCCAAAGGTTTCCAATACATGTAGTAGAACAAAATGCAAGTTTCTTGCTTCGAACCGGTGACTATGCTATCAAGGCTACATCTCCACCCCCTACATTTAAGCCCTCGTCACCAAAGATGAATGTTGCTATAACTGCACAGTCCATGCTGCCCTACCAAAAAGGGTTTGAACCTAGATCTGAAGTCGCCCCTCCTCGGGAAATTCATCTCCTAGGATGGATAGAAGAGGAGGAAAATATTAAACAGGGTGGTGGCAAAGACCTTTTGGATGCCCTCACTCAAGTCAAGCAAGCTCTAAAATAGAAAAACACTACACTGAGCTTGTATGACCTAATCATGACATCTGTCCCTCACCACGAGGCTCTAATCTGCATGTTGATGACGATTCCAATCAACGAAGGCATGCCAATGAAAGAGGAAGCGATCCACTCGGTCATGCTTCCCTCTGCACTCGTGAAGCTTGAGCTGTCCCAATTGACTTTTAGCAACGATGCCATTAGGAAAGATCTTGAAAGGGGTTAGGTGACTATGGCACTTGTTTTCATCACAATTCAGGTTGGCCAACACTGGATCTGAAGGGTACACGTTGATGATGGGGCTACCATGAATGTCATCCCCTTCCCCATTGTGGACAAGTTGGGCTTGGTTGACCAGATGAAACCCATAGCAACATCGTGTCTAAGGTCATTCAATGGGGCAAGTGTCCTGGTGAAGGGCATAGTCCACATAGAGTTCGTAGTAGGGGACTAGTTCCCCATAAAAGCAACATTCATCATGATCGAGGAAATTCCTGGGTTTAACCTGATCTTGGGGAGATCGTGGTTAGCACAACTTAGGGCTGTCTCCTCACCCATACATCAAGAAATCCACCTACCATACGCAGGCAGGGAGGTGGTGATCCATGGTGACGAAGTAGCAATCAGTAACATGGACATGGAGTAGGGCTTAGAGGTAGTAACCTCTGAGAATGAAGCACCTGCTCACGCACACATTAATCATCCAATGGGAGAATCAGCCTAGCAAGCCGATTACCAAAACAAAAGTGCATGGGTTGAGTTTCCCTTCCAAGCAGGGGACAATGATGTGAACGAGGGTCCTAGTGAAACACCTCGGCCTTACGTTCTGATCAACCCACGATGGGTCAAGAGGTAGCTATGCACAGTGTAGAAACCCTACTACTTCCTAACCAGTTGCCATCCCTTGCTCATTCATTGCTTTTTGCTTTATTAACATGCCATCCTTTTGGCATGCTACGCTATGGCCCGAAATGGCCTAAAACTAGCATCATTGCTTTCTGCTTTGTTAACATGCAATCCCTTTTGGCATGCTATGCTATGGCCTGAAATGGCCTAAAACTAGCATAAGTTACCAATTAGCCGTTGTTCAAGTTGTTAATGTATTATCTCTTTTGGCATGCTACGCAATGGCCCAAAATGGCCTAAAACTAGCTATGGCCCGAAATGGCCTCAAACTAGCAAAGGCCCGAAATGGCCTAAAACTAGCAATGGCTCGAAATGACCTAAAACTAGAAATGGCCCAAAATGGCCTAAAACTAGCACATGAAAGCATGAAAACTTTACATGATACACAAGTTAACACATAATCAATTTATTTTCTAAACTTCTTTTCTTTATTCAAATTTTTTTCCTATTAACAATGTTTGCAAATTTTTTATAAAATTGTTACAAAAATTCAGAATTTCAACAAAAAAAATCCCATGGTTGTCTCTATTTGCATCCTTTTCGCCATTAGTCCCTGCATCATTTCCTGTTGCATCGCCTTCCCCTATGTTGTCCTTTTCCAGTTCTTCATTCCTTCACTCTATGGGTCCTACACCCTTATTTGGAGCTTGCATCGTATGAATGAAGTGGTCAGCTAGGGCAAAAAGCACAAATTACAATAGAGCATAAGCATTAACACGGTAGAATGCAACCAACCTGAGAAGGACCTGCATCCATCTCAAAGGGTATCCAGTCTAAAAAGAGCCTAAGGTAGCACCAGACATACTCTGCCATGATGTCCATCCAATGCCTATTGCTTAGTTCAGTGTCTGCAACAGCTCTCTCCCTTTCGACGGTTATCCACCTTGGTGGCCCTGGGGAAAAGGAGACGGTTGCGGTCTCTCCTGTAGGAAGGTCCACTTTCAAGTTAGGAGATTTTGTAACCTTTACTTGCTCTTTGAACTTGGCATAGGCCTCATAAGTGTCGATGGCATTTACAAATGCTTCATACAAAAATGCCTCCACAACAGTGTCCTTGTACAGTTTACGATGGGTGTCGTTTTCCAGTTTATACATGTGTTTGTAGTTTCTTTGGGACTGCCCCCATTCATAAACCATGGTGCTAAAATCTTTCCAATCTTGACACTTCTAGGCTAGCAAGTCCATCTACATTCATTGTTCGATTATCTCGCGAGTGGCTTCGATGTTCTGATGCGCAACTGTCCAAAACCTGGTGTAGTCTATCATAGCCGTGTGCCAGTCCTCATTATTAGTATCATAGGATATGAGGAACTTGATCCTTGACCTAAGATCCTCCACCTCGGTGACCAGGTCAGCCTCTCTTTGCTTAGCTCTCTGGACCCGTTTCCACAGGTCCTCGTTGGCGCGCTTATACTCCCACAAGGAGTGTGCCGAGTGCAAGACGCATTTGCAAGCCTCATCGTACCTAGGACGAGACACCTCGATCACTTCAGGTGGGAATTTGGGCATGGAACCAACTTTCATAGGCTGTGTCGGGTCCCATTTAAGCTGAGAGGCTACCATAACACAAAGAGCGTAACAATCGCGTTAGCGTAGCAAGATTGGAAAACTTAAGAAATTCTAGCATAACAACATGAGAGCACCTAACACTACTACTTACCCACGTCAAGGTCCACCTGCTAAAGGTGTTTGATCATGTTGTCAATGATTCCTTGCATGAACGTAAAATTCTTAGGGATCTCGGCCCATGACTTCGCACGAATTGGAGGGGGTCTTACAGCATCAACAGTGGTGCATGTTACATAACTAAGCATATCAGCAATGGCCGAAATGGACCATGATAAGGTAGAAATATTTCCAAACTCACTAGAGTCTGATCGTGGTCTTCCTTCTTACTGATGCAAAACGATGGTGGTAGCCTTGGCAGAAGGCCCTATCGAGTGTACACAAGCCCCTTCCTCATGTGCTAGTGCATTTCCTTTTAGGAGAACAACATCTTTTTTATTTAAGGGAGGTTTCTCTTCATTAATAGGAGGATTCTTCCTAATGACAAGAGCCCCTACCTTAGCAACAGGAGCTTCTTTGTTCTAGACCAGGGCCCATTCTTCCAAGACTAGGGCCTCCGTGTCTTTATTTGTCACCCCCATCTTAGGGGTCGACACCTCTTCTAAACCTTCTTATTCTTCTTCTTCTTCCTCTTCCAGTAAAGAAACATGTTTGCATTAGTCCAAAACAAGTTAACTTAAAGAAAGTGCTACGCTACGCCACGTCGCCTAGCGTAGCATAACATAGCAGACGATAACAAAGTAAGCATTAGACAAAAGTGTTTACCAATGGGGGGTTGCATCCTCTGCAGCTTAAGCTGCAATGTTCGCCCCTCCTCTTCCTCCACATGAAGGATTTCGTTAGCTTGGGGAGGCCTCTTCCACTACAACTCTTTGGGCACACTCTCAGCTATGAGACATTCCCCCCGCAACATGCTACTGACTACAGCAGCAGGCGCTTCTCCTATGCTGTCCTGGCCACGAATGTTGTGAGCCACCAAATCCTTAGTCATTATAGACAACGACTCCCCAATTATTTCTGGGGGATCTTAGGCTCATGTGGTCTAGAGGGTCTAGTGAATCCATGGTCTAGATATTTTGTTGCGATCTCACATGACCCAAGCTCCATTCTCTTGAACCACCAGAAACTGCGCAAAGTGCTTTAGACAGCCTATGTAGAAGGCATAATGTATGTTGGAATGGGACTCCAATTTCTGAAGAAGTTTCAAAATTTTAGCTTGCAAGCCTTTACATAGGAAGCTGGCCTAGTTGTAATGGGCCCCCTCTTCCATGACCTGCCACATTATCCAGGCCTGCTCAATCCCTAGGACCTTCCCTTGGATGAGCAGCTAGGGGAATGCGTGAGCATGGAAGACAGGGTAAACCTCCTTGGTGGGTCCATCCTTAAGCTTCTCCATGGAAAGCCCTTTTCACTCCCTAGAAATCCCCAACCACTCCTGAATGTCCTTCTTCTAAAGGGTTAGCTCCTTCTTACCCTTTAACCCTATGAGGATGCCATCAGCAAGGACACCGAATGGGTCTACAAACAGCTGGTCATTGATTTCAATGACCACCCGCATGCCCCGTATGTGTGTGCGAAAGCAGCCCACCTTATCAGAAAAGGAGTCGACCAGGGAGAGCATCTCAGTGGCAGGAACACTTAGATTTAGGGCCATGAATAGATCCATGAGCCCAGCCTCTTGGATGTTCTAGACCAAGGAGTTCGAAGCTGCATGGTTTATCCAGCGTTGGCTTGCTTCTACTTCACCATATTTGAAGTAGATGTTTGCCCCCTGTGTCTTGGTGGTCACCATCATCACCTCCTAGGGTTTCTTCACCCCTGCAACAGTTTTCACAAAAATGCTTATCATAAAAACATAGAAAATATAAGAATTGTAAAGCACTTGAGCATGCGACACTTACTATTTGATCTACCAGGTCTATATGGTAACGAGAACTGCAAAAGTTCAACCAGAACTTGTTCAACCATGATTGGTTTGAAGGGTTCCGTCCACTCCACATCTAGCCAACCCTACACCTTGCATTGATTATAGGGAACATAATATAGGCCTAGGTGGATGCGGTATTTGCCCCCACATTGACCAATCATGCCCACCTGTAGGTTCTCAGTAGAAAAGAACTCCTATAAGGCTATCTATGCTGTAGCCAGTAGACCCGGTAGGTCATGAACCCCATCCTTGTTGATGACGAACCTGGTAACAAACACACACTATTAGCATTTGGCTAATATGGCCAGTGTTACACAAACACAGTGGAAAAAAGCTGCAAAACTCACTCGCCAGCATAGTAGACAGTTCCCTATGGGTTTTGGAAGCACATCGCCATGTAACGTGTGAGGAACAACGTGTTGTAATGGTGGTAGTAGCTATATTCAGGCATTTCCCATATCTAGGCTAAACGACTTAACCCTATTGAGCATTGACTGGATCCTTCTCCCTGCCTACTCATGATTTCCCCATCAGTCAAAAATATTAGAATGCCCCAACTTGCCCCAAGAAATATGGCTTTTGTTATGCCGGCCGCCTCCTCCTCTGCTAGGGATGACCAAACGATCACACTGAAGTGGTCGAGGAGGAATTGTAAGAAGTCCTTTACCCCTTTCCTGAACCAGACCCCCCACTCTCCCATACATATCTGGGGAGGGGGATCATTGGCCATAGGTCTACTTACATGGCACAAGACCCCTCTAATTTCTAAAACAATCAAGATTGACCTTAGTGCCATCCTGCACAATGCAACCAACAAGTGTTAGCATCATGTCTAAGTGCAAGGTGCACGCAACACAGCAATACCTAGCATTTCATCCATATAGTGTAGCATAACCCACTTTCCGCACATAGCATAGCAAGAACATGAAAGAAGTAGCATAGCAGAAAAGCAATTAACTGTAACAGGGTGATTAGCAATACGCCTCAACAGAACACGTGTTGCGCTCTCACATCAAGCATGGCCCGACCTTCCCGAAGGTCCTACGTCACACCACTTGAAGGTTAAGTAACTTAAACTATCCAAACCCCTATAACTATGATAACCATAGTGGTGGCAGTTTAAGCGACCTTGCATGCAATGATGGTGTAACGTTTGTGCATCCGCTGCGGCCGAAACGGCAACAATGGCGATGCAAAGGCTAAAACAATGCAATGATAGAAAATGCAAATAACTAATACTAGGATACAAAATAAAAGCAGAGTGCAATAGAAGCAAAAAAGAAATAACAAAATCATGAGAAAATAGAGGAGACATAGTAGCCTACTAGGTAAATGGCGTGTCCTTCTGCACCACACCGTTTGCTTGTGTCGCATGCGCTAGGGTTTGCTTCACCTCCTCGACCTTTGTAAGTGCCAAATTCGTGCGTTCCTTCTTTGGAGCCATCATCCTGCTTGTAGATTTCTTCCTCGTCACTGTGCAGAAAACCACCTTGCTCACTACTAGCACAATTGCTTCATGCTTCAAAATCACCTTGTGCTCCGAATATGGGCTCTACGCTCTTACAATGAGAATGGCAAGCTTACCAGGGTTTAATCCCTATTTATGGCCATAATGGTGAAAAAAGAAAAACTTGCTGCTCTCTCTCTCTGTTCAATGTGGAGTGTGCAATATAGCGTAGCATGCTCTCCATGACATTGTAGCACTGTTAGCATTAAAACCTTGACATGCTCCTAGCTAATTACTTACTTTCCCGAGAAACAAAAAAAATATATTTTCAATTATCACAGTCTAAAAAGACCTTTAACTAGCAATCGTTGTGTAGTTGCACTTTTACCAGTCCAAAAAGACCTTAAACTAGCAAACCCTAGCACAATTGCAACTTTTGCAGTCCGAAAAGACCTTAAACTAGCATGTTTCGATCTGTTATACGTTCGCAGTCTGCAATGATGCTAAACTAGCAGCATCACATTTTCGCATCGACAGCTTTGCATTTCCTATTTTAGTAGCTCTACATCTCCATGCCATAATAGTCAGCCATGACTTTAAATTTGAAAAAAAGTTTAATCTCTACATCAAACATCTCATCATTGCTTTGCAAGTTTTTGTTATACATGATGGCTACCAATAGGTGTCTCTTAACTAGGCTTTCATCTCATTTTGACCGGTTAAGCAGAAAATGGAAATCCATCGCGATCTCTCCACACCTTTAGCCCTAGCAGGTCCACATGGCAAGCTTGTGAGACAATTGAACCCAGACCTAACCGACTGGGGGTCGACCACAGCTAGCACCATAGTGTCTTTAGGAGCATTCCCAGACCGACCTGAGCATCTAGTCCAAACCCTAGATTTGGAGGTCGGGGATGTAATTGAGGACCCTCTCATTAAGATGCCTATGACCACATCCAAGGGGGAAGTAAAAATGCTAAAGCTTAGTTCCCTCCTAGATGCACAGACGCATGAAAACATAGCTAGAATTCTACAAGACAACATCAAAGTCTTCATGTGGTCATATAGTGACATGCTGGGTTTAGACCGGTGGCTAATACAGCACAACATTGTCCTAGACCCGTGCATGAAGGCAATCAAGCAGAAGGGTCGTAAAGTTAAACTATAAATTGCACTAGCCGTAAGACAAAATCACCAAGCTATACCAAGCTAGTTTCATCCGCACTGTTGATTATTTGGAATGGGTGTCCAACATCGTCGTGGTTTCCAAGAAAATGGGAGGAATACAAATCTGTATAGACTTCCAAGATCTAAACAAGGCAATGATCAGGGATGAATTCCCACTTCCAAGCATCGATCAACTCATCAACACTATGGCTAGTCATGCTCTATTATCCTTCATGGATGGCTTTTCAGGCTACAACCAAATTTGCATCAACTCAGAGCATCAGCTAACGACAATCTTCATGACCCCATGGGGGATCTTCTGTTACACCATGATGCCTTTTGGACTCAAGAACGCCGGGGCAACCTACCAGCGATCCATGGCCTACATCTTCAACAATTATATCCTAGAAACACTAAATGACTATGTGGATGATATAGCAGTCAAGTCCAAAGAGGTAGCTGAGCATCTGCACGATCTAGGGGTAGTCCTCAAATGTTGCCAAATGCATGATCTATGCCTTAACCCTAAGAAGTGTGTCTTCGGTGTGAAAACTAGATGCATGTTAGGATTCATGGTATCGGAGGCTGGAATACGAGTGGACCCTAACAAGGTCAAGGCCATCATCAACCTGGCACCTCCTACAAACCTTAAAGAGCTACGTGGATTGTAGGGTAGGGTATAGTTCATCTGAAGGTTTATAGCAAAGTTGACAAACAAGTTACACCCCATGCAACATCTTCTAAAGAAAGGGGTTGACTTTGAGTGGACAATCCAGTGTCAACAAGCCTTTGATGACTTGAAGGAAGAGCTCTCATACCTCCCAACTGTGCATCCACCACAAAGGGATAAGCCCTTCTTCATCTACCTTGCCACCTTCGACACATCTATCGCAGCACTACTATGTCATAAACGGAACGATGGATCTCAGATACTAGTGTATTATCTAAGTCATGCACTAATAGCGCATGAGGAAAAATACAACGAAGTGGAGAAGAATTGCCTTGCCTTAGTGTTTGTACTAAAAAAGTGGAGGCACTACCTGTTCCGTAGCATGATTAACATCATTTGCAAAAGCAACATACTCCAGGCTATCACTAACAACCTATATGAAAGAAGCAGGATAGCCCAATGGAAAGCAATAACCATGGAGTTCAACCTACAATATGTAAGCTAGTCATCGACTAAGGGTCAAGCCATAGCAACGTAAATTATGGCCTCACCCGTCAACGACCACGTGACCATAGATCCTGAATTCCCAGATGAGCATGTTGGCACTATCAACATCATTCCATCGCACCTAGAAGCTACTTTGCACTTTGACGGCATTTCAACCACGTGAGGAGGTAGTGCAGCTTCTGTCATTACGTTCCCCTCTGGGGAAATGCACTTGTTTGCCTATCATTTTATGTTCCCTTGCACCAACAATGTCGTAGAGTATGAGAGGCTACTTAGAGGCCTCTCAGCTGCCCAAACACTACGCATACAACACTTGGCAATTCATGGTAATTTGCAACTAGTTGTGAATCAAATCACCAGGGTCTATGCCTACAAAGCTATGCACCTACAACCCTACTGCGACCTAGCAAAAAGCCTGCTTAAGCAATTTGCAACCACGGATGTGCAACACATGCCACGCAACGAGAACACCATGGCAGATGCCTTAGCCACACTTGCATTAAACATTCCACCACACTCGTTTGCAAGTCTGACAACTTTGATTGATGAGTGCACAGTGCCTATCACTCAGAAGGGACACGTGGCCTCTATCAGTGTCACGGATACCTAGGAGTGGTACGCTAACATTAAAGCCTACCTACAACATGGAGAACCCCCAAGTGGATTGAGATCTACTCAGAGAGATGCAATCCAAAAGCATGCCTGGAAATATACACCCATGGGAAATGATGCCCTATGCTGACGTTCCTATGATGGGATATTGCTAGCATGTATGGGTGGGGAGTAGGTGGAAAAGGTAGTTAATGAAGTGCATGAGGGGTTGTGCGGTGGACACATAGCACCTAGGGCTATGGCTACAAAAATTAGATGCCTAGGGTATTATTGGTCCCACATGGAGTGTGATTGCTTGACGAAAGTCAAGACATGTGACACGTGCCAGAGATACGTAAATCTCATACACGTCTCACCTACGGACTTGTACCGAATGCAAATCACATGGCCTTTCCAATGATGGGGACTAGACCTCATAGGACCCATCATGCCTAAATCCTTCATAGGGCATAGCTTCATTATCACCACCACTAAGTATTTTACTAAGTGGGTGGAGGCTATTCCTCTGAGGAAAATGACATCTCAGCAAATCTACCATTTCATCCTGGATAACATCATGATAAGGTTTGGGCTTCCGATGACTATTGTAACTGACAATGGGCCAAAATTCAGTAGTATAGAAACTTGAACCTTTTGCAGCATCCTAGGCATCAAGCAATCATTCTCCTTCCTGTACTATTCATAGGTGAACGGGCAAGCGGAGGCTACAAATAAGTCCATCATTAACTTGCTAAAGCGGATGCTTGGCAATAGCAAGAGGTAGTGGCACGATCCAATCCTCTACGTTCTCTGGGCCTATAGAATGACATGAAAAACCATGAAAAGTAAGACTCCTTACAGCCTTATTTATCGATTTGAAGCTATGTTGCCTCTTGAGTTGCAAGTACCATCACTTCGGATGATTCTCTCGGATGTCGTGAGCAAAGCCCAGAACAACGAGTCACAAATCATTAACCTTGACTTAGTAGAGGAGGAACGTGCATAGATGTTGAGCTGCATAGAGCAATACTAGAGGGAGCAATAGCAAAAGCACCATGCATACCTACATCGATGGCTTGTACAGAAGGGAGACCTCATCCTCAAGGCTATCCACGAGCATGTGAGCAAATTCTCAACCAGCTAGGAAGGCCCTTACATGGTTACCAAAGCCTTTGGGAATGGAGCCTTCAAGCTGGTAAACATGGATGGAAATGAGTTCGCCAACCCGGTGAATCACTCGTACCTCAAGTCGTACTACATCTAAAGCATGGAAGCATCAAGCGATGTCCACTATGATGTTAAACTAGCGACCACAATAGGAAGCGTTTGCTATGATGAAAAATTGGTAACAACAATAGCAACAAGAAGCATCCGCTATGACGTTAAACTGGCAGCAACTATCCACTACGACATGAAACTGGCACAGATAGTCTGCTATGACTATAAATTGGCAAGACATGTCTGCTATGATGTTAAACTGGCATGTACGGTCTGCTGGGATCTTAAGCCAGCACAGCTATCCACTGGGACCCTAAATTAGCATACGGTATACCAAGACCTTAAACTGGGTTTGTGTCACATCCCTAGCATGCATCTAAACCAAGTACATATCGAATGAGCATGCACAGTGCCGACGTGTGGGTGGGACGTTGCAGCTCCAGAACGTAGTTCATGATGTAATGGGAACACGATCTAGAATGCACATGACGCTGCCACCCTTAGCATCAGGCTAACCCTCCAGAGATGTCGTATGGCATCACATTGGCCCTCCAGACCTACCGTCACCATGGCCCACCACCCTTACGGTAGTTCCTTGGCCAGTTCCTACAGTTGAAGTTCCAGCAGTATTGTGGCCTAGCCACAATAGTGTTACTCTCTAGCTTCCTGTCAACGCCTCAGCTTGCATTATGTTTAGCTATGTGGTAGCTGATCCCATAGTTTAACTAATAATGCATGCCTTTGGTAGGGATTCCAGAGCATCCACACTCATAGCAACTCCTGGTGCCTTCAAGGCCAATTCCTCCACGCCGATACTACCAAGGCCACAGCTGGCCTTCTTTCTTTGGACACTGTGCACTAGCATGGGTGTCCAAGAGCTTCAACAACATCTTTAGCAAGCAAGACCTTTTTCCCTTGCTTCACATCATGGCTGTTTCACTCTCTGTCGAGCTTACAGGGTGCAGCCGAGAGTACATCTAGCCACAACGGCAAATGCTATGGCATCACGAAGTGAGTGCCTCAACTAGCTCAACTACTTTAGAGTGCAAATTCCATGATGTGCATAACACAAATCACCGCATGGGAAGCATCTGTAGGCAGGTCAAAACCCTTCATAGATGTAACACAACTCATCTTGTGAAGGAAACACCTGTCCTACAAGAGGTTGAAGGATAGCGCGAGTAAAGATAAAAATGTGAACAAGTCCCTCATGAGCACTTCGACAAGGAATCTACTAAACCTCATCTTTTCTCTCTACCTTAAACTCTATAAAAACCAATGTAACACTCTCAAGCATAGCCAAGTGACATCTTGATAGTCACCAAGTGGCAACCTTAGTGTCGTGTCTTCTGTGGTGTTTCATTTTCTTTGTCAACATCTCTCGAGCCATCCTCCATACGTCGACAAAGAGGGGCCAATGAAACACCCCAAAATTCAAAGACATTCTTGCTTCACTAGGCCTTTACAATTCTCGTAGCATTATGATAGTTCTTTAGGAGATGGATGCTCTAATTTTCAGAACTGTCTGCTTCAGCAAGTTTTCTAAGTCAAGGAGTTTTGCTATGCTACAGTATGCCATGTAGCATAGCAAACTTTAGAAGACACTTGCGGAAGCACAATGCTACGCTATGCTACGCAACATAGCACAACACAGCAAAAGATGGATGACCAGTCCCCTCTCCTGACTTCAAGTCCTTCAGCAATGTCTACTTCCATTAGAAAGTAGCAAACTTGGTGAAAACAAGTCATGTTTGTTGCTATGCTACACTAAGCTACAAGGCGCAACGAGGCGTAGCAATTCTATGAAAGTGACAGAAGACAACTTGAAGGGCAGGATCAGCAAGTTCACAAGTTTTGCAGTGCGAAAGGAAATGTTTGTAGATTGGCAACGTTTTTATGATTAAGGACAGTTGTTACGCTATGATACGCTACATAGTGTAGCATAGCATAGCAAATCTGTGATAAAAAATTAGCACGCTCCAAAGGTTTCCAATACATGTAGTAGAACAAAACGCAAGTTTCTTACTTTGAACTAGCAGCTATGCTATGCTTCGTAGCGTAGCACAGCGTAACAAGATGCTACGCCATGCCAAACATGCTATGCTAAAAAGCATAGCAAGACGTGGCAAATAGTTACGCGACGTCAATGCACTTCACCTAATTACATCGTTGCTTTGACAGTGGAATTACAGTGTGGCAGGCCCATAATTATGGCATGGCAGACTCGCCCAACAGTCATATAGGCATGTGCAGCATACACAGGTTAGCATAAACCCAGGGCACATGGCATTCAAATCACATCTCTCGTGTGTCCTCAGTCCTATAAATACCCCAATGAGCAACACTTAAACTCTCTAGTTCCCCTGACTCTCTCGTGCTCTGACTTCTTTTCTTCAGCTTTTTAGTCCTTAGTCTATTTTCTTAGCAATTTGGTCAGCTAACAGTCTGGTTGGCTGACAAGAAAATAGTTGCAATTGTAACCTCNCTATGGAATTGAGTGTATCTATCTTGATAGAGTGAGGTCATAGCTTCGAAGTGGTGCATTTTCCTAACCACATTTTTATATTATCTCTTGTTTACTATTGCATTTTACATTGTTTTCTACTTTTTTTTGTATTTAAGCATTACTTCACGCTATCAATCTCATTTTCAAATCACACGTTGCAAAAGGTTATATTAACACCGAATAAGTCCTTATCTAATCAAAAAGACCATTCAGGGCACCCTATTTCTGTCCCATGTAGCACGGCCCTCCCACGGAAACGAGGTTAAGACTATCCACGACTGATGACCCCTCGACGTTCTTTTCCAGCCACCGACGTTTTTGGTCACTACAAGTGTGACCATGGCTACTATTTTTGCTAATTTTTTGGTGTTTTTTGTTTTATATTTTTTTTATATTTTTTATATATTTTAAGCTTTCTATTTTATCTATTTTTTTTGCAATTTTTTATAAACATAAAGAATAAACTTATTTTGTAAATCAAGGTGAAAATGTAAAGTAAGACTATGCAGTAAACTAGAAAACATGATGTAATAAAGTGAAAACTATAAGACAAAATGTGAACATGTAAGTAAAAATAACAACAAGGGTACTAGTTAAACAATCATGCAATATGTACAAGGAATAGAAAATAGACAATGTACTTAACCACAAAACTATTTTCCAATGTCCACGAGATTAGGGAATGTATAAGGCCTTTGTTGTATAATTTTGTACTCCCTATTTTCTTCGTGCACAATGTTAAATGGGAGCTCTTTCCATGATTCATTTATGACCCCAATGTTAATGGTCTTAACTTGGTTGATGTCTGATGTTATGCGATATGCACAAGCTGAGATATCGCGTATGCGATATTGCGGCCGCTGCGATATTGCATCCCCTGCGATATCGCGTATGCGATATCGTGTCGTCCCCTGCGCTATCGCGTACGCGATATCGCGGTCCACCGTCAAATCTATAAATAAGAGGCAGCACTCCCCTCATTTCACATCCTAGGCTAGAATTAGCGAAGCTCTGGTAGACTGAACACCCCAGAGATAGAATATTTTCCATGTGCGCGTAGTAGGAGTCCCCCAAGTGAATGGTTCTTTATTCAAGAAGCTTTGTACCTAAACGCAAGTTGTGTACGGAAATAAAGATGAGCTTTGTGGATAAACCTTGCAGTACATGGATAGGTTTAATTAATGTTATTTATTACTTTCCTAGTAACACGGCATGAGTACGACTTGGTTACGAGCATTGACGAATGTGTACGGCTAGCCAAGGAATCGGCTACTCATCGCGATTAGATTCTCTCACCCTTATCTCCTAGAATGTG
>MNCI01021619.1:12674-29748 GCA_015680685.1 Gnetum montanum
ACTAAGTCTAAATTAACTAGCGTCAGCATCCGTTCCCACTTACCGTACACACCCTGAACTATGCAACTGTGGCTACCAAATGCTAATCGTTACTGGGATCACCACACGTAACGGACGTGCTCAAAGTGATTGTACTGAGGCACTTAACTAGCCTAAACGTGATGAGCAACCGATTCCTTGACTAGCCGTACACATCTGTAGATGCTCGTAATCAAGTTGTACTCATTCTGCGTTTTAGGAGTTGAGGGTAAGAGAGACTAATCGCGATGAACAGTTGATTCCTTGATTAGCCATACACATTCGTCAATGCTCGTAATCAAGTCGTACTCATGCCGCGCTAATGTAGGTAATAAATAACATGTAATAAAACCTATTCCATGCACTGCAAGGTTTATCCACAAAGCTCATTTTTATTGTCGTACACAACTTGCGTTCAGGTACAAAGCTACTCGAATAAAGATCCGTTCACTTGGGGACTCCTACTGCGAGCACATGGAAAATATTCTATCTCTGGAGTGATCAAACTGCTAAAGCTTTCCTACTTTAAGCCTAGGATTGAAAATAAGGGGAGTGCCACCTCTTATTTATAGATTTGGGGGTGGACCACGATATCGCGTATGTGATATCGCAGGGGACAACGCGATATCACGTACGTGATATCGCAGGGGACAACGCGATATCGCGACGGCCGCGATATCGCGACGGCCGCGATATCACGTGGTGCATGCGATATTGCGTCTCATCAGTCATGATATCATAGGTCACCTTACAATGTCGTAGTACCTAATTTTACATATAAATACTTCTCCACTACCATATTAATAGCACCCATTAATGTAGTAGGTACCAAAACTTTGTTAATTTAGTTTCTTGATTCTTAATGGTAGGCAGCAAGTGCCTACCGTGGTTATGAGTCAATTGTTTAGAGCCCTTATTCTAGTGAAATGCACTTGAATGCATTTCAAGAACAATAATAAAGACATAAATTAATTTGCTTCCATTACAGGACTTTGACTTAGATTAAATTTCCTTGCTCATGTTATTTATTTTCCAATGCAATTAGCTTAATGAATTACTTTTTCACATACATTAATAACTTGGTAGAATGAGTGTGACCAACTTTAAGTGTATACACATGTTCACTTGGTAATCCTAGTAGTAGATGCATGAGTTCAAGGTGTGTACAACAAGTTGGGATCAATCACTCATTACTCTTAGGCTAGATTAAAATTTATTTCTTAGTTATTTAGGTTAATCAATCAATCCTATATTTTACTTTAGTTTATTACATAGTTGAACAACCTTACAATCGTACACCTCATTTTGGACTAAACCATATACACTAAATCTATAATAGTCCAAGTGAGAAGGCAATGATCAATCAAAGAACCTTGTAAATAATATTAGTACCATTCATAGATTAAAGCACAAGTTACCATGGTTGTAGATCTTATGCTAAAATGTTAGACATACTTATCACTTTATAATTTGCTTATGTGTTTTTAACTTTCAAGTAATAACTAATTGTAAATTATATTGTTAGTAGCTCAGCTTTATATCAAATTTAAATGTAATTCCCAAAATACATTTGCTTTCATAAATGCATACTCTTGCAATTTATTCTGGTAGATAAATAGTTATATACTATGGATACGCTCCCAAACATACCGAATCATATCTATTACCGAATTATATTTATTAGTAATTACGGTGAAGGAATTGGTCAACTATGAGCAGGATTCTGGAACGGATCTGCCTGTATGCTTGACACCCAAACTATAATATTGGAAGGAGATCTATGGCGTTTAACATGTAGCATTGCTTGTAACTTGACCTTGCATTATTTGGTGATGTGCATTAACCTTTAATGAGCATTCGATCTTCCTGAATATGTTTTAGTAACGAGGGATAGGGGGCCTGCTGTTGGCAGAAACGAGCCTGACATCCCATTCCACCAACTCTTTGCTTGTGTCATCTCTTTGCTTACGCGGGTTGTTTTAATGACTTTATTGACCACTACAATCTTTTCAAATCTTCCAAAAATAACAAACAAAACAAGGTAACCTGATTTCCATGCTTACCTAGATGTGCTTGAATAGAATGTTCACACGAAGCGAAGGCTGGTGGGGGCCGTATTCCTTGGAGGCACCAAGATCCGCTGGTAACTCTCAAAAGAGTTAGGGTTGTACGCAACCATTTCGGTCAGGGCATTCAAGAAATCCCGCATCAGAACGCAGCCAAACGTGAATTAAAGTGAACTTAATAATAGAAAAGCTACCGAAAAGAAGGTAAAAAATTATATAACTTAATAATAGAAAAGCTACCGAAAAGAAGGTAAAAAATTATATAGGAAAAACGATGGAAATTATGTGAAGAAATTGCAAGCAAACAAACATATAACGTTCATGTAATTTTTTTTTAGCTAAAACGTTCATGCAAACAAACATATGATGATGTAGCCCAAAATATGTAAATTTTTTAGCTAAAACTCAAAGATCATAGAAAACGTACGTGGGGTTAACCGCGTAGGGAACGGCCTGCTCTTCAAAGGCAGCATGGGGAATATCACAAATATTGGAGGAAACACAGATACACAGCTTTGACTCCTTCAACACACACGAGATGGCTGTGATTTTTAGATTGTTCATGATAACAGTAAAAAGATAAATCAATAGAAAAATACAAAAATATATCTTGGGGAAAAACAAGAAAAACCTCAACAAGAAACAGGTTCTTGGATCTTTATGTCAACTTAGAAAGAATTTTTTAAACATAATGAACAGCAGAGAAGCATTGGGATGCAAGTTAAACTCTCTTTCTTGAATGTTTCCTTGTAACCATATTTATCGCATGGGAAGCCAAATGTAAACTACTAAAAATGACAGAGATAAACAATAGTTTTACAGTGACTATATTTCAAATATCTGCAGTTAAATACTTAACATTGCAGTTTATTACAACATAACTATTGTACCATACAATTACAAAGAGTATAGTGTTTGTAATCAAAGAGATGACAATATCTGTGCTTATGTGAATGGTAGTTGCCTTCACTTTACTCACAATTTTCTCTCTTAAAGGCAAAGTTGTGGTGAAGCTTGATCCAGATCTTAGATGATATCACCTTTCATGACATCAACAACTATTGGACACCATAAAAATTTTTCAACAAATAAAGATTTTATCATGTCTTAATTTTTTTTAAAAAAATTCTTTGTTCATTTATCTGCTCTTGAATATAGTGACACTATATTTCTATATGCTTTGTCCTATTGTGGAAAGTGGGATTTTTGGATATATAAAATGCACTTTGGTTATCACAACCAAATTTCACAATTTTTTTTTATGAATTCTGAGTTCAACCACTAATCTTTGAAGCCATGTTGCTTTCTAACTAGCTAGGTTTGCAGCAACATATTTTTTTTTCAATAGTAGACTAAGCTGCACAAGACTACAATTGGCTCTTTCAAGAGATAGCACCACCAAAGATATTGAACACATATCCACTCGTTGATTTTTTTTTATTTTTTATTTTTTGTCTAAATCTCCACCCCAATCAACATCCACATAACCATGTAGAATGGACGAATCACTTTGTTAACAAATACTAAAGTTCATAGTATCATTTTACAATAATTCAATGTTGTTTCCTTGGATTAGACATATACTTGCTGAGTTTTCCAACAATGTATGCAATATTAGGTCTAATAATGACCATTACATACATCAAACTTCCAACACTACTAACATATGGAATTTTTGTCATGAGCTCCTTTTCATTATCTATCTTGCAGCATTGTTCAATTGAGAGTTTCATCCCAGTTTCACAAAGTGTTGCCACAAGTTTACAATCTTGCATATTATATCTGTTTAAGATATTTTGCACATATGCAGATTGTCCAACCCAACGTTTGTTATTACCTCTGTTTCTTTTAATTTCCATGCCCAAAATCCTTTTAACAACATCAAGATCTTTCATTTCAAACCCAAAAGAAAGAAGTTGTTTCAACTCTTTAATTTCATCCATGTCACTTTCTGCTATTAACATATCATCAACATATAGTAGTAAAATTAAGAGTTTTCCATTTTTGTTTTTGACATATAAGTAGGAGTCTTCTCAACTTCTAATGAAGCCAAGACTTAACATGTGTTTATTAAATTTTTTATTCCACATCCTTGGTGCTTGTTTGAGCCCATACAATGTTCTTCGCAATCAACACACCATATGCTCTTTTCTTTTCGCTTCACACCCTTTAGGTTGAAGCATATATATTTCCTCCTCAAGATCACCATTGAAGAAAATAGTTTTTACATCTATTTGTTCAAGTTCTAGATCATAAGTTGTTGCTATTGAAAGCAATAATCTAATGGATATTAATTTTACCACAAGGGAGAAGATTTCATCATAATCAATTCCCTTCTTTTGGAAATAACCCTTAGCAACAAGACATGCTTTAAACAGGTCACCAGATTTGATTCTAAACATCCACTTACATCCAATTGGTTTTCTATCAAATGGAAGTTCAACCAATTCCCATGTCTTATTCTTATGAATAGCAAACATTTCATCATCCATCACTCACTTCCAATCTTTATGATAAAGAGATGTACATGCTTCATCATAAGTAAGTTGTTCAGCTTTAATAATTAGGATTTGATCTTCAAATCAAGTGAGTAATTTTCATATGTAGCTAGACTATCTTAAGGGTTGAGCATCACGTTGATACTCAGTTGCCTCATCTTCACTTTCATCTTCCCCTATACTTATGTCTTGTATATTATGCATACCATTTCCCTGGTTAGAAGCAATATCCCCTACCAAGAGAGGATGACCCTTTGAATTTCCTTTATTAACTTAAAAAGATACATAATAAGGTGTTACANTGGATGACCCTATGAATTTCCTTTATTAACTTAAAAAGATACATAATAAGGTGTTACATCATTAGAGAGGCTATGTTTAATATGTTTTCAAGACTCTCTAAATACAACATCACAACTATAGATAACTCTCTTAGTTTCTGGGTTGTACAACTTATAAGTTTTAACACCATGACCATAACCAAGGAAAATACATCTTACAGACTTATAGTCTAATTTTGATCTATCAATTTTTGGAATGTGAACATAAGTTTCATGGCAAAAACTCAAAGATAATTCAAATTAATAGACTTGCAGCTCCATATTTCTTCTAGAATCTTTCCATCAATTGCAAAGGATGGAGACCTATTGCTGAGATAGTAAGCAATTATTACAGCTTTAGCCCAAAAATGTTTGCCAAGATCAACTTCACTTAGCATGCATCTAATTCTTTCTAGCAACGTTCTATTAAATTGTTTAGCTACTCCATTCTATTCGACAATTCGTGGAATAGTCTTTTGCCTATATATGCCATGTTCTTTACAAAAATTGTTAAAAGTATGCAAACAAAATTCACCACCATTATCTATTCTAAGAACCTTGATTTTCTTTCCTAACTAATTCTCAACAAGAGCTTTCAACTCTTTAAATTTTTCAAACACACTAGACTTATCTTTCATTAAATAGATTCAAGTTTTCCTTGAAAAATCATCAATGAATGAAACATAATATGTAGCATCTTCAAGTGAGAATGTTTGCAAGTCTTTAACTAGTTCACAAACATGGATGTGTATTAACTCTAACACTTGATTAACTTTAGCATTACTTCTTAGCAATCTTGAACGTGTTTGTTTACCAAGTAGGCAATGATGACAAAAATTCAAAGATTTCTCTATAATATTAATTTTACCTTTTTTATGCAATTTCTTTAGACCTTTTTCACTTAAATGTGCCAGTCTTCTATGCCAAATATCAATGCTTGAATGTAAGTCAGTAATAGCTACCATGTTGAAGTTATGTTGTTATGTTCTTCCTTCCAACTCATAAAGTCTTCCCACCTTTACACCAGTGGCTAGAGGAAAGGACCTTGCAAGATTTTCCATTTTCCTTCACCAAATATGATAGTTAGACCTACAAAATCTAACTCATTCATATACAAGAGACCCATTGTGAGTTTAGGTACATGACAAACATAAGATATAGTTTTAATGGTTCCATCCTTAAATTTGATTTTAACTTTATGGTACCCAACAACATCACAAAGACCATCATCACCTAATTTGACCACACCGAGATTACAAATAAAGTATTCACAAAACCATTCAAGGTGTGGGGTATAGCGATAGGAAGCACCAGAATCAATATACCAACAAACTTTCTTAGTGTCATCAACTAATGACACCACATACAAATCTCCCTCTCGATGAGGAGGAATTTTATTATTATTATTATTATTTGCACATGCTTTTCCTTTCTTTGCTACTTTACAATCTTTTTTAAAATGACCAATCTTTCCACAATTCCAACATCTTAGTTTCATAGAATTTTTTTGAGATCTAGGAGGCTTAAACTGTGGACTTTTATTTAACTTCACATTGGAGTTTTTGGCAAGGAAAAGATCACTTTGAACAAGGACAAACCTTTTAAGTCTCCTTTCTTCACTAAGGAGTTGGGCTACAATAGTATCAAAATTAAGAGTTAACATAGACTTACTTACTAACGTTACAAAAGTATTCCAAGACTCAGGAAGAGACTCTAAACGATACATACAATGATCTTTCTTTTTCATTTTATCTTCAACCGCTTCAAGTTGCATCATGATATCATTGAAGATACTTAAATGATTAGTAATTAACATACCTTTAGGCATCTTGAGTGTGTATAAATTCCTCCTATGAAATAATCTATTAGCAATTGATTTTGTTTGGTACAAATCTTTTAATTTATCCCACAAGTCTTTGGCTATTAGAACTCCAGAAACATTGAGTAGCACCAAACAAGAGAGACACAATTGAATTCTGCTTCATACCTTTCTATCCAAGGCCTCCCAATTTAAATCTATGATAGTAGCAAGCTTTGAATCAACAATTACTTACCAAAGATCTTCGTTGACAAGAAAATCCTCTATGTAGATTCTCCAAACTTTGTAATCATTGCCAAAGAATTTTTCAATTTTGATTTTTGCAAAGTTTGCCATACCTTGAAATCAAACAACATTACAACAAGAAAAAAAAAAAAAAAGCCACCATCACAAAAGAACTTAGCTCCGATATCAATTGTGATTTTTAGATTGTTCATGATAATAGTAAAAAAATACATCATTAAAAAAACACAAGAATATATCGTAGGGAAAAAAAAAACCAACAACAAACAAGCTCCTAGATCTTTATGTCACCTTAGAGAATTTCTAAAACACAATAAATAGCAAACAATGGAAAAGAAGAAAACATTGGGATGAAAGTTAAACACTCTTCATTGAATGCTTCCTTGTAACCATATTTATAGCATGGGAAGCCAAATGTAAACTAGATATTAACAATTGTAAAATGATAGAGATGAACAATAGTTTTACATTGACGATATTTCAAATATCTGCACTTAAATACTTAACATTAGTTTATTACAACATAACTATTGTACCATACAATTACAAAGATAATGTGTGAACCGCTGCGCTCACTTTACTCACCATGGATTGTACCATACAATTACAAACACTATAGTGTTTGTAATAAAAGAGATGACAACATCTGAGGTGAGGTTCTGTGAAAGGTAGTTGTGAAAAGTGTTTGTAACAAAAGAGATGACAACATGGAGGTTATGTGAAAGGTAGTTGCGGTAACTTGCGATCCACAGCTTTAACAGCGTCACGGTCCAAAGACGCTACACCTCCTGCAAGAACTCGGGCAACTCAATGCTATAATGCAGAATCCACTGAGTGCCATAATCATTACTGGAATTATCATTATTGGGCCCTCCCACGATCCAAATGACGGGCAAATTCTCGCTGCAGGCACCAGCGATGGCGTTCAAAACGGAGAATCCGCCGACGGCGACACAGGCGCTGTAGTAGCCGTCGGCGGCGTATCCGCCGTTGAGTTCGCTGCAGCAGCGAATGTTGCGTAACGAAGGCTCCGCTTTGAGTTCATTGAGGAGCACCAGATTGAGCTCCCCCGGCACCGACAACACGTCGCGGATGCCGATCTCCACAAGTCTTCGTGCATTATGGCTACCCAGCGTGGGCTTGGGATTCGATTTCGCAATCCCATTTCTGCATTTGCTCTTCTCCGCCATTGCCTCTGTAGCAGCAGTTGCCTCAACCATAGCTCCGGAGCAGTTGTTTCACAGCAGAAAACTTTGCTGTTGCAGAAGATGTTGTTAAGGCTGTTGGCGTTAAGACAACGGCAGCAATGGTGGTTTTGCTTCACAGCGTACTACTTTCGCGTGATGATAGGCGCAGACGCAGACAGTTATTGGATTGGCAAAGCCAGTGGAATCCAACCAAACAGATGTTACTGTAACTATATATATTTAATTATTTGTAACGGTAAAGTTCTTAAGTTGGCGATAAACTTGTGATAATTAAAACAAACGAGTGAGTGCATCTTTCCTTTATTTGACAAGAACATGTAACTTTAGGTACAGTGTCGCAATCTCAATATTTTAACGGATGATCTATTTATTTAATCTTTAGCCGAAATGTCGAGGCGAAAATGATTAAGATCTCTTCAAGAATACAAGAAATTAAAGTAAGATAAAACCAATTTTAAATATACAATGTTATTTTGGGGTTAAAAAAAACTAAACCAATTCTAAACATTTAATGTCATTTGGGGAAAAAAAAAACACAAAGTTTAAATCCACTAATAACGTATTGTTAGTAATATAGGTTTTTGCCTTGTTAAAAAAACGTGTGATTTTTAAATTTAATTACAAGAAAAACCTATTATTGTGACTTCCATGTAAGGATTAACTTTATATAAATTATTATTTGTAATTAGCTTTAAATATAGTAGTTTCCTGCTTTCTACCTAGAGTTGAGTTTCACTAAATTTGTAACTAAAATTAAAACTAAATTAGCCCATCAACTTAGAATATGTTTTATAGAATTCTTTTTATCCATAACTTAGCATTGATCATTGAATTCAAATTTGTGACATGGGCTTTCTATGCCAAGACTTTTACAACTACGGTAACATCTCATTGTGTTTAATACATTTTGATACAACTTCTTAAAATGTGTGAATAATTATTAACTTTCAATGTGGTGGTCAATTAGTACTCTCCACCTCACTATAGATTTTTATATTAAAGAAAGAGAATACGTTAGTATACATTACAAATTAGTAAGGAGGCAAACTACAACACATATAAGACTTCCAATTTGTGGTACAAAACTTGTTAAAATTAGTAATGGAAAAATCTATGCTTAATCGCAAAATGCATGATTAATTTGAAGGTCATCATGGTAGCTCATTCAGAATTAGATCAAATGTACAATTGGATATATAATATTATTTTTTGTGTTAATTTTTTAAACTTGATTCATTATTAATTTATGTTTTGATTTAAGATAATAATGGGGACTACCACTTGGAGGGATGGTAAGGTGCTTGTTTCTCAAGTTATAAGACCTAGGTTTGAGCATGGGTAGAGCTACTCGAAAAAGGTTAGGTTTCTGCTCATCCTCCATCCTCCTAAGACCCTACCTTGGTAGGATGAGTATTGAACCTCTCTAGGTAATATTCCTTGATCCTTTTTTAGGATAATAATCAAAACTAAAAAATCAGAACTTTTTAGAAGAAAATATTATTCAAATATATATTATTTTCAAATAAATTTTAATTTAAATTAGAAATTCATTGTGATTTATTACAATTTTTTTATTCAATCATTACTAAGGATGTTTGATTCTCTGAATCAAGTGATTATGTTAATCTACAATGGAAAGCACAACAAAAAGGATAGAAGAAATTTAACTTGATGGTGCTAAACAATGATTGTGAATACAAGGTTTATTGATAAGATAAAGTAATTTGATAAGAACTCCCCAAAATAAATAATATTGAATGCCAATTATACAAATCAAATTCCACTACCAGTCAAACCCTAGTTTGTGGAAGCTAGCACCCACTTTTAATTTCGATATGTTAATGTTGGGATGTGTACTCATTGTGCACAATAAGATTGTATCCAATTCCAAAGCCAAAATTCAAAATGTGTGAGCTAAACTTAATTATTGTTGCTTATTTCTCATACCAAGCATAGCCCAAATACTACCTTGGTTATTGTTATTCACCAAGAGCCAAATCTCCCTCTATGCAACATTGTTCAAAGGCCAATGTGACATGAACTTCACTACTATAGATAGTGAAGGGTTGTTAGAATGGCTCAAGATTCCTTTAAAACCAACTAGCCCTTCCTTTGTGCTAGTTCTAACAAAAGTATCTAATGGCTCACTACAATATATTCCATGATTCCTTCAACAAATATAAAATGTTAGCAACCAATACATCATATCAAATCCAAAACCTAAATGGTGGGAAAATGTAACTAATTCATATAGCCAAATTCAATGTTTGATGAGCCCTAAGTCTCATATATTGTTTACCAAATTAATTTGTTTATTTGAATATAATGTTAACCAATAATGCGCTAACTACCAAACTAGGTATCCAAGACATCTAGTAATGTTGATAATTTCCTCAATTCGTAAGATTAAAGACTAATGGATCTCTATTGAGAATTCTCCTTCTTCTTCCAAACTAACAAGTCAACATTATGTTTTCCACCTCAAAACTCCATGCATAGAACCCTAAAAATTAAAATGATCCTTTTCTTCATCATTCCCTATAACAATGCTTTTGTACGATAAGTACACAAGGTTGGAAATCCTAATGTAGGTCATGAAAAAAGTTGTAACAACTATATAATGATTGGAAACTACCCAAAGATCCATGTTGCCACCCCAAAAATCTTTTGCTTTTGGAAAACATATGTTAATGGAGTAATCAAATCCAAAAAATTTAAATCAAATACAAAGTCCTAGGCAAATTGATCTATAAAATCAACAACAATGATTAAATTAGAAAATAAGTCAAAATTGAATAAATTACATGATGAAAATCATGTAATAGTAGAAATACAAATCCAAATCAATTTGTATCAAATGTGCATTTTTAAATCTATTTTGCCAAATCTATATCATTAAACCAAATTGTGCATTAACCAGTAAATTTTAAAAACTAAAAGATGAGCATTGTAATAAATTTCCCTAGCTAACTAGAAGCATTGAAAATAGAAACACTTACATGGTTAAAACTTACTAAAAGATGCTTCAAACCCTAAGTAGAGATAAAGGTCAATGGTCAAATCCAAACAAAATCTAGAAAGGAACCTAGAAAGGAAAGCATTTATGCATATCTAAAAACCTATATAGGATTAGCTAGGTTCTCTCTTATTCAATAGATTTTTCCTCTCTCGTTTTATCTCCAAGATGTTCATGAAGAAAATGAATAATTTCTTAAGGAAATGTTGTCAAGTATTTATACTCATAAAGGCATGCTACGTTCAAGCCAATAGGTGATTTCTAATGGATGACCATCAAATCTCGAAGCTCTAACATTGACTAAACTAAAAGTTATTGATTTGATTTCTTTCACTATGATTTCATCTTTAGGAATACTTCCAGGTGCTTCTATTATAAGATGAGAGATATGGATATTAGAGAGCTCAAAGGTTTCCTTGCTAAAACCTTCAGAAGAAAAATGATTTATCAAAAATTATTAATAGTTTCAAAATCTATAATGATGGAATCATTTATATAAAACAATTCCAATTTAGGTACTTAAGCCTTTCCTTTGAGAAATTTAAGAAAATCCTTCCAAGTTTTATCTTTAATTTTTAGCTAAGACATGCGACTTTTACTAAGAAAAATTTTAGCTTCAAAAACATCTTAAAATGTTTTAGCATAACTAGATTTGTTCAAGGCTTTTTAAGTTTCAAAATTAAAGGGATTTTAGTCTAAAAGAATTTGTATTTACTTGATAGATTCTGCAAGATCTTCTTTTACTTGAAGCTTTCATTTAGTAAATTACTCTCCAAACTAATGAATCATGGTGTGTCAGGTGCTGATATCAGACCCTTGTTAACCAGGTGTTGATATCGAACCCTTGATATTAGACCCCTGATATCGGACCCCTATTATCAGACCCTTGATATCTGATAAGTCCTGATATCAAACCCCTATTATCAGACCCCTGTTATCAGACACCTAATATCATACCTACATTAACTAGGTTGCGTCGAAAAGGCCCCGTTGACGCAATCGCATTTACGCGGCCCCATCGACGCATCTGTCCATGTATCAACGTGGCCCCGTTTACGCATAGTCTGTCTCTAGTTATAAATAAGTGCGCACCCACAACACTTAGGAACATCTTTTTGGTAGTTGTAGCAAAGCTTTTGCAGTTTGTTTCTATAGGAGTTAGACTATTTTCCTTAGTGCATGCTCGCAGTGTGATGATTGTAATTGTACAACACCTTTATTCGAGTGTGACGTACTTGGACATGCACATGACTGGAAATAAAGATCAAGATTACTTCATCACTGCCGCATTCACTTAGTTTAATTATTTAATTGTTATTGTTATTTATTACTTTCTTAGTTAATATTTCTTTACCACCATTTACTATTCTTGTTGTTAAATGCAGAATGAGTACTACTTAATCACAAGCATTTAAGTGTGACTACTTGGTATTCCAATAGCATATCTAGGAGCGCTCAAGTAATATACGATTGGTAATCCCAGTAGTAGTCATGCACAAGGTCCAAGATGTGTATGGATGATTAAGGAATGGGTGCTCATTGCACTTAGGCTAGCTTATTTTCTCTCTCCCTTTTTCCTCCTAGCTTGATTAAAGTTATTTTCCATTGCCTCTAGGAGTGGCTCTAGGTTAGAAATCACATCATACACCTCACTATCGACTAAACCATACGTGACAAAGCATATACTAGTCTAGGTGGGAAGATAATGAACTGTGATCAATGTGTAATGATTTAGATACCACAACTAGCCCATTCACGGAGTTCAATCGGATCATGTGTGAATGCTCGTATTTGTATGGTTGAGTGTAGGGGTACCTCACCACTCATCATTGGTGCCATTGCCAGGGATGGTGCTAGCTATCTAGAATAATTACATCATACAAAATCACGGTAACAAAGCATTAACGATATATCTCTTAGAAAAAAAAAGAAATTGATTTTAATTAAGTCACACATGATTCACAACAATGCCTCTCTCACAAGACTATGATCCCATAACCACTAATGAGGCAATTCATTGGAGAACCAACAAAATTTATGATGACGATGAAGTTTGGAGTACTCAATCTTATGAAGAGTTTCATATGTTTAGGGATGCCCCAACGATACTCAAGAAATTTTTTCATCCAACATAGACACCTCTGGTGAGGATGGGATATCCCATAGAACGAGGAGGCCCGAAAGGCCTAGGACCTTCTCAATAACTAACAAGAACTTACTTGGGGATGATTGGAAGACTTACAAAATTCATAACAATTTTTACAGTTCCTTCTCTTCCTCTACTCCTTCAATGTCAGATTGTGACATAGATGACTATCTTTCAAGGGATTGGCGTAGAACTAAAAATCGAGCTCACAAAGAAAATCAAGAACGCCAACATAAATAGTAACAACATCATCCCAACTCACAAACTCACAACCTAATTAGTGACAATGAATCCCTGCTTGCTTCTAAGAGCCTAACACCTATACAAGAGGTTGTTCGAATATCTTGCAGGCATCGCAAGGAAAGCTGTCTACCCAGGCTTGACTTAACCAACTTTTCCAAGTTTTCAGGAGGCTATGATTTAGATCTGCAACATCATTTACAAGCCTTCTACGATGCCTATGTATGGAACAATATTGATAATGGGTGGCAAAGACTTAAGCTCTTTCCTATGACACTCGTTGGTCAAGCAAACATATGGTATAGGTCTTTAAAACCGAAATCAATTTGACGTCGGCCAATAATGGTAGAACTCTTCAATGAAAGATATCAAACTTATGTAAAAGTGTCAACCTTGAGGAGACAAATCCAAGAGTATAAACAAGCACAACATGAACCCTTGGACATGGCCTTAGAAAGATACTATTCATTGTTAAACAATTGCCTAGGCCATGGATTCTCCAAGGAAATGCTAATGTATCACGTCATGGATGGGCTCCGTAATGAAACAAGGGAGATCCTAAGGATGTATTCCTGAGGTCAACTATACAAGCTACAAACCCATCAACTTAAAGAGCTTATTAAGTGGATAGCAAAAGAAGAAGGAGAAATGGATAAATGGGAGAATGTTGAAAACTCTCAACGGGACCAAAATCTCGAATTAGCAAAGGTCCATAACTATAAAGAGGATAAATCAACTCACTTTGAGGAAGTGCAACTGTTTCTACCTTTCCCAATGCAACAATCACTAGATGAAATTAAGGCAAAGATTAATAAGATGATGAAATGGGTGGACAGAAAATATGGAGAGTATGCTAACAACAGTAGAGGTAAAACAATGTCAAATCGAGAAATAGGACAAGACACCATGCAACAATCAAAACAAAGGGTAGAAGATAATAAGAATAAGAACTCAACTGCCAATTTCACATATCAATGCAACATCTATATGTACGATCACCTCAAAGGCCAATGTCCAATTTTGTCACATTTACATGAGCATTGGGGAGGAATGTTACATCTAGATTTCGTACAAAAATATAAGGTTCAACCATAGTGGCAAAAACCTCAATTGTTCAACACCCTATTTCTCCAACAAGATCAGCATCCTCTACCTCACCTCATCGTTATCATTCTCTCGAGTGCTATCCACCCATGTCCTCTCCAACAAGATCACCACCTCATATGCCTTACACTTCTCCTCAACCTCAATATTCTCATACTTCACCCTCTTCTACATCACCACCCGTTGTGCCAGAAGGCTTTGCACCACAGTACTAACCCATGAACATTAATTGTGTTACTACTGTCAATAGTAGTGGAGTTCCTTCACAACGTCGAAGGCATTCCTTCTTTCAATGTGACCATCGAAAGGGACACCACAGTTCAGAAACCACTGCATCCGCTGTCAACTTAGCACAAATCCAACACTGTGGTGCATCTTCCTCTTCGAACCCAATGCCTCATGTTACCTTATCAAGGCCACCACTCAATACTCCAACAACCATGAGGCCTAATGAATATAGCCACATGGGGAGACATGTTGATCCTTACATACCATCTTATGGTAGCAAGTACCATAGTGGGTCAACTCTTTATAAATTAACCACATCTTATANTTTTATCTTTTTATGAGTAATCTCATCTACAAATAAAACACTCATGTGACTCGTTGGTTGAGGTGTTATTCTATACTATCAAGTCTTAGGTGATTAATTATTTGGATAGCGAACTCACCACATCCACCCAACCATTCTATACTCTAAGTATCATTATATTCTTTTCATCATGAAACTTAAAAGTAATTTTGTGCTCATTATGCCCAAAGTGAAAAATGATGTACTAAGAGGGAATGGCCAGGGTGTGACATCAAGGAAACTTGTGGATTCTCTTTGGTGACATCTGTAGGTGCTATCATGCAGCTTGGTTGTACTAAGATCCTTGTAGATCTAATGAAAAGTGGGAGTAAGAGCAATAAAAAGGCACTCAATCAAGGAAACTCAATGCTATTCTAGGGGGTCCCACTAGAAAGACATGCACCCATGCCTGAAGGTAGGTGGCTTATCTAGATTAAACATTCAAAAAATAAAAGAAGTGTACGCCAAAGCAACCACAAAGAGAAAAAAAAAGAGAAAAGAAAAAAAAGAAAAAATAAGAAAAAAGAAGAGAAAGATAAAAAAAACGTGTGCCACAAACAAATTCAAATGACTCATACTTTGGGCAAAACTCTAAGTGATCATATGTCTTGCTGTCATGGTGCTCTTATGGTTGTCCATCATTAGATGAAGTAAGAAAATGTCACTGATCAAAGGAATGGACTTGGTCTTGAGTTTGGAGCAACGAGTTAATGACACATTAATCATGCCCTACACTCAAGATTCATTGTGCCCTGGATCAGTTACCTCATGTCCCAATCTCTGCAATCCCTCCTACAATTCGCTTCATCTCGTTGTCCATGTATTTGTGACTTGTATCTTGTGTAGCATTGAATTCATACCTCATCATAGTGGTATCTACATGTGTGTGTTTTGTGGAACTGGTGTGGATTACATTTAATCCTTCTAGTGCCTATGGACATTTTAAGGTGTGGTTACGCAAGGGCATTATTGGTTGGAACCTACTTTGGGGAGGACCCACTTGCATGACTTTTGTAATTTGTACTTGTTGCACACCACTGCATCATTTTATACCCTCTGAGTACTTCATTGCCAAATCTATTCTTTCCTTTGTCATCATTTTATCAAACATTCCTCAAAACCATTACATGTCCTTTTATGTGTCACCTAAACAAATCATGTCCAACATTAAAATTTTAGGGCAACTTCCTGGAAAAAATTTCTAACTCTAAAATCACACTAAGCAAAGAATTCAACATTTATGAAAGGTAATAAGTAAGGTATGAAATAACTGAACTTCTTTCAATAACCTTACTAATAGTTGATCTTTGTGTGATTGTAGATGGCCCCTAAAGAGGACAATAAGGAGGACCTTCTCAAGGTGCAACTGCATGCCCAAGGGGAGGAAAAGGCCAAGGACCTCATGAAAAACATGCAAAGCAAGAGGTACAATCATTTAGCATCCATCAGGGCACTCCTATCACTACATAATCTAGCCAAGAAAAAGGTGGAGAGGTCAGGGCCCAAGCTTATGAAGAGGAACAACGACTATTTTTGGCATAGCATGTCAAGGCCAATCAAGTGTTTCCATAGTTTCCGTGTTCATGGGAAGTGTCGACTCCATCAAACATGGAAACATCAACATGGACAGCTCATAATTCTCAGATAGAAGAGAAGAAATGTCAAGTTCTTCTTCAATGGTATCAATCTTAGAAGCCTAAAGTGCACGACAAAGGAAAGGCACCCATGGAGGAGCCACTACCACTAGGAACCACATGAGTTCCAACAAATTTTTGTAATTCTATGTCTATGTCCCAATTTTGTTTTTGTTCAATCCCACACTACA
>MNCI01021619.1:29757-39829 GCA_015680685.1 Gnetum montanum
AGTTGTTATTTAGTCATGGGAGTATGATGAATCATGGTTTGTTAGGTGCTGATATCGAATCCTTGTTAACCAGGTGCTGATATCGGACCCTTGATATCGAACCCCTGTTATCGAACCCCTGATATCTAATGAGTCCTAATATCAAACCCCTATTATCAGACCCCTGTTATTAGACACTCGATATCAGACCTGCATTAACTAGGCCATGTCGACGAGGCCTCATTGATTGTGCATGCCCACAGTGTGATGATTGTAATTGTACAACACCTTTATTCGAGTGTGACGTACTTGGACATGCACATGACTAGAAATAAAGATCAAGATTACTTCATCATTGCAGCATTCACTTAGTTTAATTATTTAATTGTTATTGTTATTTATTGTTTTCTTAGTTAATATTTCTTTACCACCATTTACTATTTTTGTTGTTAAACACGAAATGAGTACTACTTAATTGCAAGCATTTAGGTGTGACTACTTGGTATCCCAGTAGCATATCTAGGAGTGCTCAAGTAATATATGCTTGGTAATCCCAGTAGTAGTCATGCACGAGGTCCAAGATGTGTACAGATGATTAAGGAATGGATGCTCATCACACTTAGGCTAGCTTAGATTCTCTCTCCCTTTTTCCTCCTAGCTTAATTGAAGTTATTTTCCATTGCCTCTAGGAGTAGCACTAGGTTAGAAACCATATCATACACCTCACTATGGACTAAACCATACGTGACAAAGCATATACTAGTCTAGGTGGGAAGACAGTGAACTGCAATCAATGTGTAATGATCTAGATACCACAACTAGCCCGTCCACAGAGTTCAACCGGATCATGCATGAACGCTCGTATTTGTATGGTTGAGTGTAGGGGTACCTCACCGCTCATCACAAACCATCTTGCATAATTTTTGAATCGACAAGTAGTTCAATGTCACCAATCAATCTAACCAATATCATCGGTAAGCTATTTTTCTGCATTTTATAAATACTTCAAAATATTTTTACCACTAGATTTGATGAACATATTAGCATTTATATTAAAAAGCTCATGTTTTCAAAAAGAGGAAGAATTAATTATAAAGAGAAAATACAAATAAGAAAATGGTCTATTGTAGTATCATCTATATGTAGTTTTACTTTACTTATAGGCTTCCAAAAAGAAAGATTAAAGATGTGAAATCTATTAAGTCGATAAAAAATTCTACTGTTTCCTTATTGATAATTACACTAAGTATAATTTTCTCATTTGAATAATGTGGGAATAAAGAGTTAACATTAAAAAGAAAATATTTTTCTTTAAAATTACATCAATCTATTTTTTTCTTAAGAAGACATATTCAAAGGAAGGTTACCAACTTTATCTAAATAACTTTCAAGAATATTGAAATTGCCTCTAATAATCTAGAGAACATTAGCAAAAAATGTTTCCAAACCTTTGATCAATCTTTCAAATTATTAGGAGCATAAATATTATAGAGTCCAAATTCTCCTTCTTCACTATAAAAAATAATCCAAATAACTCCAAAGTTTTTAGAGCCAAAATGCAAAATTTTTTAGCTCAATTTTTATTAACCAAAATAGCAATAACTTCTTTGTTATTCTATAAATAGAAGAAAAAATAACATATTTTTTAGAAATGCATTTATGAATAAAACTAATATCATGTACCAAAATCTTAATTTCTTACAGGAAAAAAAATTCAAAGATAAATGCTAGTTTGAAAGATATTGGGAATCTCTACTCAGGATTTATTATAAAGGCTCCAAACATTCAATGATAAAATTGAAATGAATGAAATGAAGCTTTATAATATCCAAATACCCATAGGATCTATTAAAAAAATATTACATTATAATGAAAAATAAAGCTAAATTCAACAAATTTAACACACACCAACTAGGGCATAAAAAACAAATCATATAGGCTTTTTACTGTAACATTATAATGTTGTCTGAAATGGATAGTCATAGCACAAGAAAGAAAAACATGTAACTCATCTTCAAGGGCTTCTAAACTACACAACCTACAAATGCCCTCTTCTTAGTGGAGTTAAATCCATCTTCCACTTTCAATTCTAACCTGATGAAAACTTAAGTAAAGTTTGTTGATAGCATTCTAATACTTAATGAAAACAAAACTAGTGAGCTTCTAAATCTAAAACTAAAACTAAAATAGTTTTTTTGTTATGCCCTTAGACCCATGGGATCTATTAGATAGAGAAAATGTACATAGCATGCATAGTAAACACTTCATTAATAAATTTATTAAGTTTCCTCGGTGCTACATTAAATAGGTCTTTTAAGCTTCTAGTTTTAATTTGCAATTTGTGGTGACAATGCTCTAAAACATGACATTGCATAAATATGTGATGCCCATCGTCAACTACTCCCTAATTGCATAGACAATAGGTTCTTTCTTCTTATCAAGTCTTTACCCATCTACCTATTTGAATTCTAAAATAGTAAATTCCCTATCTTGCCAAGCTAATTTGACATTGTAGATGGAGAGATATAAGAGCGCATAAATAAGGTTCTTGCTTATTGATGCGTCCTCTAATGTTAGTTAGGTAGAATTATTTTTTACCTACTGGATTTTCCCATATGTGTAAAAGTGTCTCTAATACTCTTACTTAGCTATTTTATATTACAATAAAGAATCTCCTCTTTAATGTTCTATTTTTTTGGGCCAAATCATTTTCTCATGGAACCACCTTTTCTTTTCAGTAGCCACTAAGACTTTCTTTGAAAATTTTGTTACTACAAAACAAAAAATATTGTGAACATCTAAAACAAATTAAAAAAGGGCTTCTATCTCTAAGGGCATCATACATGCTTCTAGAAGCAGAAAATCATGTTTTACCTATCTTTTAATTTGAAACTCTTCCTGGTAAAAAATGCTTCTAAACTTCTTCTCTTTTCTTCCAATATTTACTAGTAACCCAAAGGTCCCACACAACACACCCATACAAAAGAGTTGGTTACACAATAAAGTAAAATAATTATCTTCTGATTTTCCAAGAGAAAATAGCTTACTTCTTATATTTTCTTTTAATGTCAAATAAAGTTCTTAAGCCACCTACAATCCTCTATTTGATGCAAACCTCCCAATTGTAATTATGATATAGATCCAACTCAAGGTATCTATAATTTGGGCCATATCTATTTGATCTGTACTAATAGTAAAAGAATAATTATGATTTCTAGTACCACACACCATAATTTTTGTTTTTTGCGCATTAACTTTGATTCTAGCTTGTTGGCAAAAATAACCTAGAATAATAAGCATTTGTTGTAAACCTTCTTTAGACATGGAGATGACTGCTACATCATTTTCATATAGAAAGAGGCTTATAGAATCATCATTAATTTTAATAGAGTATTTACGTAGAACTTTAAGCATCCACTCCTTTGGTTTATTAATAAAAATGCCAAGAAGTGTAGGGGAAAGAGGACAAGCTTATTTCACCCCAATACTACTATGTAGTAAAACATTTTCATGTGAGTCGTAATATGTGATTTGTATATATACCTTTTGGAAAAAACTTTGAATAGCATATAACAAGGATGAAGGGGTGTTAATGTATTGAAATCGCTTCCACAGTTTACTTTGAATAGCTAAATCATATGCTTTAGAGAAATCCACAAAGCAAATAAAAGTTCTTTTATTTTTCCCTTTTGCACAGTCAATAAGATATTTTAATGTGATGTGCTGAACAATAGTAGAATGATGACATATAAACCCAGCTTTTGACATTACTCATAAGTTGTTTTCTTCTATATATATATTGCAAAACTTTGGAAAAACTATTATTGATTATAATTCACTTGTAATTATTTAAATTATATCTATCCCATTTTTTGAAGAGAAAAATGTCTTTATTAATATACCATTCTTTATCTAAACCACCATGGAGAGTATGTTTAACTATCCTACATTTAGTATCAAACCAAGATTGGGGTTATATAGATGCTTTCTAGAAACATGTCATGCTGCTACAACTAAAATATCTACAAGCTTTACATTAGGATTTCATCATTTTTGTATTTCCTCTTGGAACTCTACCTTAACTATGTTTGTAATCCTACAATACCCTAACCTTTTCTATTTTCTAATTTTCTCTAGGTGATCAAAAGGGTCAAATAAATTAGTCAATGATATTACCTCATCACAAACTCAGAATGCATAATAGAAATTAAACTCTCTATATTAGTGAGCAAATGATCTATAAAATGAGCAACCTTGTGGTCTTGTGAAAGTGTAATAATCATCAAGAATAACCAAATTTAGACCTTGAACCCAATCTAATATATATCTACCTCTATGATTAAGCTCTGTGTCTTGAGAAAACCTTTTCCACTTTGCATTATTCTCATAGTCTAAACAACCTTGTTGGTTCTCAAAGCTGATAGGTATTCACTCAAGTCCAATTCTAACCTTAAAATCCTCACAAATGCATATTTTTCACCTATGAGAGAAGGGAGCAATATCCATCCCAAGATACTAAAAAGGAAAGTCCTTTGGTAGATTTTCTTTATCATAAAAAGTGGCTTCTCATGGGAGAAAAAAACAAAAAACTAAGAAAAAATAACTTGTTGACATGCAATGAAAATCCAAACATACTGCTTACATTCATCCACTTTTTCAATCATTACATACTATTGTATTGAATTGTGAATTAATAGAGCCAAATCACAAACATTTCTTATGTGTTAACCTTTTCTTATATAAGTAAATGAAAAACTCTAAAAACCTCAACATAACAAATCATTGGAGTTGTCCCTCTACCATGTCTTACCATTTCCAAAAATATCAAAATTATTGAAAACCAAAATACTATGTAAACTAATAACCTTATTTTCTACAAAGCCATCAATGTTTAAAAAACCATAGCACAAGGATTTCAATCCTTATTTAGCTTTTGTAATAACTACAACATATTTCGTATTTAAATAAGCAAATTTTTTCTTCCTCTCTCCCTTGTTTCACTTTCTTCCATATTTAACATCTTTTGAGCATATTCTTGATGTAGAAGGTCTTCATTTAGCCATAGTTTTTCACCTTTGAGATTTCTTAAGTTATCCCAAATCTTTGCCCTTATCTTGACATCCTTAAATTTAGTAATGATATGATGGCTTATTTTTCCTTGCCAACCTCTTCTAGAAGCATTCAAAATGAAAGGTTCCTCAATTAGATGTAGTTTTTCTTTAAGTAGCTTAGGAATTTCTTCAATTATATTTTCCTTTTCATTTCTAGGCACTTTGACAAGGTATAGATTCAATNTTCTAAGAGATATTCCATTTTCTTAACCATTGCATCCCATAAAAATACTAATCATGGTCTCGCAAATCCTCAAGAACTACTTTAGAGAATTTGTCTTTCCTTGAGATATGTAAGCTTTGAGTGTATGTAATGAATTTACACAAGGCTTTTGCTTATAAAATTAATAAATCACAATCACATAATAACATTAAGAAAGGTGTTTACATCTTCACCTTTAACTCATCAAAAAGAAAAGTTTTTTTTTAAATATCTTTCCAAAGTTTAGCACTAAGTTTAGGTCCTTAAACAACACATCCATGTAATACTATAGGATAGATAGGAAGGTTTTCACTATATTTGCAATATTTTCATTCCAAACTCTTGAATTATAGCAAAATATATTATATTAAATTCATTGTATAGCTGACATTACTAGATTATTGTAAAAATTAGCATTTTACATTTTCCTCATTTGTATTTTTTATTATGATATAATGCACCTTATTTACCTTTTTAGCTCAAATTGATGTATAAAATATTTTAGTTTTTTGTTGATTCTTCTATTATGCTTTAAGTATAAGTATCCTAGCAACATGAATGACCAACTAAATTTTTATTGAATCAAGGATTATGTTATACTCATGCATAATTTTATTGAAGAGACTATTTAATTTAATAATTTAACTCACTAAAAAGGTAATATTGACTATCTATATAAAGATATTCAATATGATTATAAAAATGTTCATTGACTACTAAAAGTTATGTAATGGTAAATTGATCATAAATGAGATTAACAATGAGATCATGAATAAATTTCTAAGAAGGAAATCCATTTTCTATCATAATTCAAAATCAAAATATTGAATAATATTTACAAATTATTCATTAGAACGTAATATTTCATCAATGTTGAATTGATCACTAGTGAGATTTATAATAGATGGTAGTAACTTCCAAAGAATGTGGTTATCTATAAGATTATTTGGATCATATTTTCAAGCTTGAATGAAGTTTCCTTTGTCCTCATCATAAATGTTATCACTTGTTTCATCAACTATGATGACATTCTCTCATCTGTAATGATTTCCATACATTTCAAAAAAGTGTTGTAAAGAATTTTGAAAGATTAAAAGCATAGTCCCTTTACAATAAATTTTTTGACATTATGTTTGACATCAAGTGAATTTAGGTTTTTCATCAAGATTCTTGATAAGGTAATTTTTTATTCTTTCTATATTAATTGATTGAGCTAAAGACCAAAATGTGTATTCAAATCTTTTTTTCTTCAATTGAGTGAGCAACTCATGCATAATAGGTTGAATATAGTAGTACTTTTTCCCCAACATAATGTTATATTTTCTAGTGAACATATTCAGTGCTTTTGCATTTGAAAAATGTACATCCCTTATAAGTACCTCATTTAAGTTCAACATGACTATTTTTCTTCTTTCTATTTTATTGTTTTTATCTGCAATTATCGACAATATGTGCATTAGCTAATCATAGCATTATTTCAATTTCAAATATATCAAAGGTGATTTTTAATTTTCACATCTTGATAATGCAAATTAAAAATGATAATATTTATCATAATAAACATGAAAACAAATAAATTCTTAAAAATGTTAACATGACTAATAAACTTATTAAATGAGGAATAATGAAATGGAATTAGAGATTATTATTTAACATTATAACCATCTTGTATGCTAATTAGAGATATTTAATATATTGCATAGGATTCTTCTTCTTTACACTAGTACATCTAATGCCTTAAATGATCTTTTCCTTCTACTTATAATGTTTATTATATAAAGCAAGACAAACAACACAATCATATCCATTTCTCTGCCATGGTATATTTTCTTGAAATAGTTTTCTTCATAGTTCTCAATGAAATTGACCTTCTCAGTTTTGCATAGTATGCTCCTCCTCAAGGTACTTTCAAATGATATAAATTTGTTCACTAAATTCAATATTACTATGAAGAGGATCCATAATTAATATTGCACTTGCTAAGATATCGACAACAATAAGAACCAAATGAAACATACTTCTTCCAATCTTAATGTTTACTAAAGAAAATATTTTTGGTAGATATTAAACATAATGCCTCCTTGCTATATCAAATTTAGGATACTTTATCTCAATTTCAACTCCCCATCTTTTGCTTTATATATTCTACACAATTCAGATAATAATAACAAACCAAAAAATTAACACCTTGAATGAAATTATAGGATTGATTACATCTTTTTAAAATAGTAATGGTATCTAAATATTGTGTCTTCTACCTCTTCTTTCAATCTTAAACTTCTTAAATCCTTTCTTATGATAGTATTTCCATTCACCAAAAGCAATACCTCATCACAGTATCTTGGCAAACATACGACATTATAAATTTTGACTTTATTACTTCTTCGAAGTCTTTCTTTTAATTTATCTAATCAACATGAATTAAAGTGCACATGTTAAATGTATTAGAACTATGTTAAGAGGAAAAATATCAATAAATAAATTAACATAAGATTATTACTCTAAGTAATGCCTAGTTATATATAATAACACTATTATTTTCCTCATTTGAAATAATATGATAGAATAAAATGTAGAATCATACTTTGTTTATTAAGAATTTTCATAGAACTCCCACATTTCATAGGTATGGACAAACATAAAATTATATATATAATTGAATATATCTATAGATATAAAATTACAAAAAAAAAATTATTTTCTAAATTTGGTCTCAATGCTTTGTATTTGATTTCTTCAATGTTTTTACGCTAACTTTTTCTTGAAACCTTCAATGATGGTGGACTTCTTCCCTAAAACCAAAATAATGAAATGTGTTATTTTAATTATTTAATTAATTATTAAGTCTTAAATTTAACTGACTCTATTAGATTTATCTTATGCTTGCTTGTAAAACCTCTACTTGCTCTTCTTGATCCAAGGATTTCAAAAAGAGGTTTCCTAAATAAAGGTAATATTCAGAAGTTTGGAAAATTACCATACTAAAGAAATTTCTTTTCAAATTAATTACTTCAATAAAAAATAAACATATCAAGTCTTCATCTATTTCTATTTGTCCGTCATCATCAAAATCATTGTTAGAGCTTTAAACCTCATGATCTTATGTCTCCTCTTCATCTTACTTTCCTTTGACATCATGAATTTCTAGTATTAGTAAATAAAATTATATCATATTATGTTTATAATACAACATAAAATTTGAATGAGGAATTACAAGTGCCACCTATTTTGAAACATCATTGCCTTTGGATTCTTCTTGTTGATTTTACTCATCGTCATCATCTAAGAAATAAGTCTCTTATTTATGATAAATGTATTATTAATGATAAAGATATATCAATAAATATTAATGATAACAAATTATAAAATTTCTTCAGTAAAGCTTCAGATACCTTATGAGTTGACCTATCTTTCAAACATATAACTATATCTTTATATACATCCTTAATTTCCAAAATATTCCAATATTGCTCTATAACATATTTAACGTCAAATGTCTTTTCATTTATTGTATTTAATAGCTTAGATTTTGCATACCATAAGCTATAATGTAGATAATCATCATGCACAAACATAATACTGATGTCTTTGTATGCATGTAATCTTCTAAGTAGGATATTACTACCTTAGTTATATATTTATAATATATATCTATAAATTGGTTGAGAGAATCTTATTTGTTTACAAGTAAAAAGTTCTTTGAGTAAAAAATTTCACGACTTTTGGATGAAGAACAAGATTTAAAAACCCAAATTTTCATGCCTTCTGGATGAAGAACAAGAGTTCTGTACCTTATTTTCCCTAAGGATGGGTTTTCTGAAAAAAAAAATTCCATCAATTAGTGTATGCTCTCACTCTCGGCTGAATTTATCCTCTCACTCTCAAAAACAAAAAATTCGGCTGAGGGTGAGAGCATACACTAATTGATGGAAATTTTGTTTTTTCAAAAAACCCATCCTTAGAAAAAATAAGGTATAGAACTCTTGTTCTTTATCTAGAAGGCATGAAAATTTTGGTTTTTAAATCTTGTTCTTCGTCTAGAAGTCGTAAAATTCTTTACTCAAAGAACTTTTTACTTGTAAACAAATAAGATTCTCTCAACCAATTTATAGATATATATTATAAATATATAACTAAGCTAGTGATCGCTAGTCGTCTGCTGCGGTGATGATTTAAACATAACAGATAGAAATATTATAAGACCATGGAATGCTTTATTGAATGATCATAAAAGTGTTGTAATACAGCAGAAATGATCAATGTACAAACCTACGTAATTGAAAATGTATAGTTACAAATGATCTGACATTCAAAATGGTAAAAATTAGTTGATAGAAAAGAATGAGATCATTCTTCATTAGATTTAATGCATTGCTCTTCATCCAATCTACTTTGAAGTTGTGAAGCCTTAAATATCTTGATATATCTTTCTTTGGAGATCAAAGGTAATATCTTCAAACTGTCAATACTCCTCACTCGAGATAGTGCAACAAATGTAAGACTTATTTTTTCTCTGCTACCAACATCTATGCACGCTTTCTCCAATGTCATTCCCTGTGACTTATGTATCGTTAAAGCCCATGCTAATCTAAGTGGTAGTTGGCGAGATCCTCCACGTATGATTGGTGGAATGGGTACTTGTCGAGGATGTTCATTATCATACGGTACTCCAATATAGGAGTCAAACTCAACGATAACATACGATGGCAAGTGTGGAGGTTGACAGTGTGGACTATATATTATTTTCTTAATGACTCCACATGCACCATTAACCAATCCT
>MNCI01021619.1:46303-79931 GCA_015680685.1 Gnetum montanum
CCTTGGCCATATGGATCTCCTTCTCTAGGATTTTTTTGTACATCCCCACCTGATCACAGAAATTCTCCTTCAGCTTCTCATGTCGTTTATCCTCATTCTACCACGCACTTATCTCAATTGTTGATTTTTGGTGAATAGCGCGTACCTCCTCCATTGAGAGGGTTCAATTTTCTTTGGCCAAACGGATTACATCTCGGTTGATGCGAATAAATTGTTCTCGTAGGTAATGAAAGTGTTCATCAAGAACATTCTTTTGTTTCTCCAGAGAGGTCAACCAAAGGTTATCAGCAACTAACTGCTTGTTTTCTTCTTCTAAGGCCTTGAGTGCCTTAATATGCACATGAGTTTGTGCCCTTGTTGCGGAGGCATCCCAAATGGCCGTCTCCTTTTCTTCTGCCACCTTCTTATTTTCTGCTATCAACTTTGTGAGTTGCTCCATTCTAAATTTTTCTAGCTAGTCTGCGAGAACGAATTACAAAGGATCCCACTGTGCTACTTGTAAGGCTACAAGCTGCTCTTGTAGTTTTTGCACTTCAGCTTCAGCATGCTCTACCCTTACTTCGGATATGACTAGCTTTCCCTTTGTGGAAATAAGGTCTGATTGAATTGCTGTTACATCCTGGGGGATGTCAAACAGAGATGTCATTACTTGTCCTATTTGAAGCAATCTGTCAAGTGCATCCTCATGTTCCGCAAGAGTCATTGAGGTTTCGGCAATAGTTTGAGCATCCCATGCTCCTGAAACATCTGCTGGTGGCACAACAGGTACATTAAAGAATTCTTTGATATGATTAGCGACCACTTCAGCAACTCCCGTGGCATCCTACTCTCGCATGACCACCATAGTGGCCCCTTCACCAGTCTCTAACTGCACTTGAAAAGATGTCACGTTTCCTAAGATCTTTTGTGACCATATGCTTTTCCCTCCTCCTGTTTGAATTGATAATTCATCCCGTGTACGATCTAATGAAATAGTAGGCTGGTCAACATCATCGATGATGTGGAAGAGGTTTGCGTCATCACGACTTCCCCAACTAACTGTCTCAGCGATGGCCCTAAGATGGCTCATTGACGGTTTATAGTCTTATGGCAGTGGTGTCTAATCCTAACCTGTGCTGGATCCTAGTTCTTGTTGTTGGCTAGGACCTGTGGTTGGAGGTTGACTGGGTCTTGCAAGTTGAGTTGGAGGTGATCTAGTCATCTATTCTTCTTCTTCATCGAGTCTCAGCTCTTCGTCAGTGCTTTTTCTTGGAGCTGGCACCTTTAGTATCTTAGCATAAGAAGAATTCTGGGCTTTTCGGAGGACATCATTTATGTATCCCCGAATACCAGCCTGTTGGCATAGTTTTCTGATAAGGTAGGGAAAAGGCAGTGCCATCTTCCCTAACTTTCGTTCTTCAAATCGCCTGAGGATCTCCGTCAAATATAGATGGGGAAGGTTAGCGTTAACCTTTTCCATCAACACTACACATACCCTAGCTATATACGTCGATATTCTTTTCAAACCTTTTGTGGGGAAGAGGTGATAGGTTCCAATTTTAAAATAAACTCTCTCTTCCGTCATCAATTCTTCAAAAGTTTTATCTCTGCCATAAGCCTTCTCTAACCAATCCTTTCACACATCAAGGTCCGATCGGGTAGATAACCAAGCAACATGGGGGCCTAAATTTAGAAGGTTTAACACTTCTGAAATCATCTATGCAAAAAATTCTACTGTCACACCACAAATGTTAATCATGGTGCCTTACTCCTTATTGTGCCAGAATTGGTATGTTTCACCTAAGTACCAGGCACCGCATTCAGAGAGGACAGGCCATAAGGGAGACCCCTTGAGGTAATCCCTAATAGCCTCAAGAGTGAACGCCACAAAAGATTCAAAGTTTAGCTCCATAATCACAGCAGCGAATGTGGACTTCTCATGGACAACATGAACACACTCTGGGGGAAACATGAGTTGTTGTCCCGGTTCAAGCACAGTAGCAGCTCCTCTTTTTGCTTGCCCAGACTATCTGGTAGGAGGTTCTTCTTGATAGATGCTGAATGATTGCACCTCTTTTTCTGCATGTTGTCAGCAGAGACCTGTCTTCCACCTCTCCGAGGTTGTTTTGCTCCACCTTGAACAGGACCCCCTTGTTGTGCACATTTCTAGGCCATCTGCAATCACATGGGCCAAACGTTAGTAAGGTTGTTTTCAAATTCAAGTTATACCTTACTACATGCCTTTAATTAAATATCTTATGTTATCATGTGATCATGCCCAAAAATTATAATAATGGATCCTATGACTTAGGTGGATTTCATTTTAATCTCCCGGTGTACCTAAGGTCATATGATTTTTGGCACAATTTTTCTGTGTTAGTGTTAATTACCCTAATTGATGTCCTTTGGGCGATGATAAATTTCAAAAAATTTAGGCACTTTTCAGCAAGTGTCTCTCCCCCACGACTAAACTGAACACTATGGGTTCAAGCAGGTGTAAATGGAATTAAAATCGGAGCACCAGTGAGCAAGATATGAGTGAAAAAATAAGGGTGACACAATCGCAAGTCGCAGAGAAAAATTTCAAAAACTCCTCCCGCGTAAATGGCAAAATGATGCTGAGTGTTGCGAAGGGGGTATCCTATTTATAGGAAAATAGGACGCGATATCGTGTATGATGCATCGTGTATGCGAGATCACGTGGGACGCGATATTGCTACGTGATATCTCGTCCCTAATAATGTGAGACACATGAAAAATACCAAATTTTTAATGATTTTCTTGAAATTAATGGTGTAAATTGAGGACATTGTCAAGTATTAAGATATCCTAGGGTAATTTCATTGATTCAAGAGGTACTCTTAATGATAATGATGTGAACTTTAGCAGTAAAAATTTTGTGGTTACGAAAAAAGGGAATGTAATAGTACATTGGAATGTTAAAATGTAGAGGGATAATGGTAAGGAAAGAAAATTATAAAAAATTAAGCTAAGGGTAAGAAATTTTGTGTTTGAACTATAGAATTAGTGAAGATTACGAAAAATTACACAAGTGGATCCTCCCCATAGCAGGTTTCAACCTATTATGCCCTTGTGTAACCACACTTAAAGTATCCGTTGGCACTAGAAGGGTTAAATGTAATCTGCACTAACTCCACAAAACACAAGCATGTAAATATCACCAAAATGAGATGAAATTTCTATGCTACATGGGACACGAGCTACAATTACACGAACAATGAGATGAAATGAACTATAGAAGGGATCATAGAGATTAGGACATGAGGTAACTGACCCAGGACACAGTGAATCCTACATGAAAAGCATAATTAAGATGTCATTAACCCATTGTTCCAAGATCAGGACCAAGTCCATCTTTCTAATCATTGACATCGCATTTTTTCATCCCATGATGAACAACTATGAGAGTACCATAACAACATGGCATATGATCACTTGGCGTTTAGCACAAGGGAGGAGTGATTTTTGTTTTATGGCACTTTGTTTTTCTTTTTCTTCCCTCTCTCTCTTTTTTTTTAAACTTTACTGAATCCAAAGAAGCCTCCAACCTTTAGGCATGGGTGCATGTCTTTCTAGTGGGATCCCCTAGAACAACGTTTGATTTTCAAGTGCCCTTTTGATTACTCTTACTCCCATTTTTCATTAGATCTACAAGGATCTTAGTACAACCATATTGCATGATAACTCCCACAGACGTCACCAAAGAGAATCCACAAGTTCCCTTGATGTCACACCCTAATCATTCACTCTTGATCCATCCTTCTTCATTCTGGGTACAATAAACACAAAATAAATTTTAAGTTTAGAAATTTCAAGAATATCACTGTACCCTTGAACAAAACCTCTTATTTGTAGAGTGGATGAGTGGCTGTAATGGGCTCACTGTTCCAAATAATTGACTACTCATGACTTGATAACNGATGGTATGCAAGGATTAGGATGATGCCTCCCATGGTTGTGTTCATTGGGCCATATGGTTGTTGGAGTGTTAGTTGGTGGGCCTAATGAAGTTACATGAGGCGTTAGGTTTGAAGGAAAGGGTGCACCACAGTATGGGACTTGTGTTGGGTTGGAAGATGTAGTGGCCTCGAAATTTTGTTGTCCTTTCTTACAGCCGTGTTTAAAGAAAGGATGCCTTTGATGTTGCTGAGGTTTCTCACTACTGTTGAGAGTAGTAGCACAAGTGTTGTTCATGGGTTGTTGTTGTGGCACAAACACCTTGGGAATAGTTGGTGGCATTTTGGAAGGAGGGAAAGCATAAGAATGTTGAAAGTTAGGAGGAATATAAGGTGCACAAGGTGGTGGTTGTGTTGGAGGCATGGGTTGATAGTATTTTGGAGAATAGTATTGTGGTGAGATAGAGTATGTTGGCCCCGTTGAAGAAACAAGATGTTGCACAAGATAAGCATTTGGGTTCGGATGGTATGAAGGGTGTCTCCAGTTTAAGGGTGGTTTCCCCCACGACTGGGATTGTTGCCACTATGATCGAACACAGTATCTCTGTACGAACTCTAGATGTAACGTGTTTCCCCAATGCTCATGTAGATGTAACAATATTGGGCCTTGGCCCTTGGGGTGATCGTACAGGCATATGTTACATTCGTACGTATGATTGGCAATTGAGCGTTTATTCCCTTCATTCTTTTGCTCCGAATGTCTACTATTTCATCCTACTTCTTGGGTTGTCAAAACTCTATCTCCAATGATGTTGACACATTCTCGACACTTTTGATACATCCATTCCAACATCTTATTAATCTTTGCCTCAGCTTCTTCTAATGATTGTTGTATTGGCAAAGATGATGTTTCCACCTTGCGAGATGTTGATTTCTCCTTGTTATGATCATGGACCTTTGTTAAGTTGAAATTTTGGTCCCATTGATGTTTTTCAATACTCTCCCATCTAGCTAATTCTCCTTCTTCTTTTGCTACCTGCTTAATAAGCTCTTGGATTTGATGGGTTCGTAGTTCATATAGTTGACCTTGGGCATGCGTTCCTAAGGTCTCTCTTGTTTCATTACATAGCCCATCGATAATATGGTACATTAGCCTTTCCTCGAAAAACCCATAGCCTAGACAGTTGTTTAACAGTGCGTAATATCTTTCTAAGGCCATGTCCAAGAGTTAATGTTTTGCTTGTTTCCATCCTTGGATTTGCTTCCTCAAGGCTGACACTCTTGCATAGGTTTGATATTTTTCATTAAAGACTTCTACCATTGTTAACCAGCGTCGTATTGAATTTGATTTTAACGATCTATACCATACTTTAGCTTAGTCAACAAGTGTCATAGGAAAGAGCTTAAGTTTTTTCCAACTGTTATCAATGTTATTCCATGTGCAGGCATCGTAGAAGGCTAATAAATATTGATGCGGATCTAAGTCATAGCCTCCTAAAAATTTAGGAAAGTTGTTTAAATCGAGCCTGGGTAGTCGACTCTCTTTACAATGCCTACGTGAGATTCGAATGACCTCTTGTGTTTGCGTTAAGCTTGTAGTGGCTAGTGGGGGTTCATCATCATCAAGTAAGTTAGGCCTTCATGCATTGCGATGACATTGTTTTCTTTTATGTTTATAAGAAACTCCCACTTCATGTTGTATACTCCAATCTTCATCATTATATAGTTCGTTGGTTCTCCAATGAACTTCCTCACTAAGTGTGGCATTATTATCATCTTGTAGGAGAGGCATTGTTGTGTGTGAATTTATGTGACTCTTTATAATTACTTATTTTTTAAGAGATATATCGTTAAGTCCTATAGAGCGACCTTGTATGATATAACTAATCTAGATAACTAGCACCATTCCTCGGCAACGGCACCAATGATGAGTAGCAAGGTACCCCTACACTCAACCATACGAAACGAGCATAGCACATGCGATCTGGTTGAACTCCGCAGATGGACTAGTTGTGGCACCTAGACAATTATCCTTAGCTCGCAATTTACTATCTTCCCACCTAGACTAGTATTGTATATTTTTCACGTATGGTTTAGTCTAGTGTGAGGTGTATGATGTGTCCCTAATTCTAATGCTACTCCTGAAGGTAGTGGAAAATAATATTAACTAAGCTAAGCTAGGAGGAAAAGGGTAAGAAAATCTAATCTAGCCTAAGCGCGACGAGCAATCGATTCCTTGATCAACCATACACATCCTGGACCTCGTGCACGACTACCACTAGGATTACCAAGCGCAGATCCTAGGTACGCCACTGGGCTACCAAGTAGTCACACTTAAATGCTCGTAATCAAGTCGTACTTGTACCGCGTTACTAACCTAAGTGTGATGAGCAACTGATTCCTTGACTAATCGTACACATCTTGGTGCACGACTACCACTGGGATTACCAAGCGTAGATCCTAGGTACGCCACTGAGTTACCAAGTAATCACACGAAGATGCTCGTAATCAAGTCATACTCATTCCGCATTAAAACAATTAAATAAACAAAGTGATTTTTGCAATGATGAAGTAATCTTGATCTTTATTGTCGATCATGTGCGTGTCCAAGTACATCACACTCGAATAAAGGATTCCGTACAATTACATTCACCACACTGCGGGCAAACACGGGAAAAATAAACTATCTCTAGAGTGGCCAAACTGCCAGAGCTTCACTACTTCTAACTCCTATCTAATAACTAATGCTGAACAAGGGAGAGTTGTCTCTTATTTATAGACATTGCGGCGCACTGTGATATTGCGTACGTGATATCGTAGGGAAGATGCGATATCACGGGGGATGTGATATCGCAACAGACATAATATCACGTATGCAATATCGTGGCTTATGTAATATCGCGTCTCATCAGGAACCCAATATGTTTTTAAATATAACCCAAACCTAAAAATAAAAATTAATTTTAAAAAAAAAACCTAAGGCACCCAATATGTTTTTAAATATAACCCAAACCTAAAAATAAAAATTATTTTTCAAAATTATTTGTTTTTATAAAAAATTAATTATTTTTAAAAAAAAACTTGGGCCAAAGCAGTGCTCAAACAAATAAAAATGTAATATAAACAGGGATGTTCTATGTGACATAAGATTTTCTGCAAATCAATTTTAATGGCGTCCGATGGTTCCCTTTCGTTGGAGATGAAACTAGAAGTATTGTTACAAAATAAAGAAAAAGTTCAATTTCGTACCCATTCCTGATTTACTGTGCTTCAGTAGGCACTCCCGAATCCAACAATCCAATGCAAACTATTCATCTAATGAGGCATATTTATGATTTTTAACGGACACAACCTTTGGAACGAGGAAGCAGCCTTTCTAAACGTATTACGCAACCTTTCTAAATGTATTTCTGCAACAGACGTAACCTTTCATAACACGAGAGTCTACGAATTCTACATAAGGCTCCACATTTGGCACGTGCTTACTGCAAGCATAAGATATGAATATTCCATCTTAATTGAATCTACTATTCCATGCATTTATTATTACATCAAAAAACTCTCTCATCTTTCTAACTGCTTCTGGGTCATTCCAATCAAGTTCTTCTATGTTTGGAGCTCCCTTGATCCAAAGAAATCCATGGACATGTGGTGATCCCCTATGTTGCCATTCATATCTTGTCTAGTAATCAACCACATCAAATTCTTGAAATAAAATCATTTCTCAAAATGCCTTATGTCGAAGATGCATAAACTCAGCAACTATATGTGGGTTCTTAATAATATTTTTCATTTTCCACTCTCTTATCTCAGAAACATTTTGTGGGGGTTCTGTAGGCATTACCTTATGTAGATATAGCCAATAAAGATCTACTAAACTCAGATTAAAAAAATAGTTGGTGCACCCAACTCATTTATCAAATCAAACAACTGCGCTTTATGAAGGCGTTCCTCATATAGTTGTTCCAAATCTCATCAAATTATCAACAAAATTATCTTATGGTGCATTTTGTAGTCCTTCACGTAATTCTTGGATTGTTAATGATGGTTCTGTAATATTATTTTTGAAGAATACTAATGTTGATTGCAGTGCACGATGTCTCATTATCATGTTATAAATATGATACCTGAAAATGAAAATAAAATTCCTATGTAATTAGTTTATAAGATGTCAAAAACATGAATGCTATTTAGCAATGTAAATGTAATTAATTTCTGATACCTAAATCTTTTATGACATCCAAATCTACCATCCTTATATCGAAGTAGATGTCTAGCATATTCATCTAACATGACATCCTTGGACCTTCTTGTAAGGAAGTCAAATTTTCCACATGGAAACAATGTTGGAAATGACATTAGAAGCATTCCAACTATGTTGAACTCATTGATGGGTGACTCTAAAAGTGTTGTCCATTGTGCGTAATCTAAACTTTCAACAGTTGGATTTTCTAACCAAGCTCTTACCAGATCAAGTTCTTTCTCTAAAAGAACTGGACGTGATGCTACTAATGATGTGTGTCTAATAATGTTCTCCTCCTTTAAATCAACCAAAGGACCATCAAACTGTAATCTCATCTCACCATCCTCTTCAGACAATCTAATATAATGAATCCTTTCAAAAACATTAACATCTCCTGTATCACTAGCATCATCCAAAGCATACTAATCTATTTCCACATCCTAATAGAATGGATCATTCTGTTTCTTATACAATAAGGCAGCATACACATGCTTTTTATTTACAACAAATTTATAGGTTGTTCCAATTTGATCAACTCGTCTTTGTATCAGCATTGGAATTTCATAAATCCTCAAAGGTAGCCTAGTTGCAATTTCAGATACATCTTGCATAAAACTGATGGTATGTCCTTTATATTGTAATTGACCCCAATAGCATGCATAACTTGTAAAATAGGATTAATTTGTGATATAAGCATTTCTTCAACTTCTAATAGTTCTAATAAGATTATTGGTTGGGGTTCTGGATCCATATCATTATCAGCAGAAAAACGCTTAATCTCTTCACCATCATGATTCAAGATCCCCATTACTTTCTCATTTGCACACCTTGTACATGTTGGACCAAATCTTTGTACAAGTTTTATTAACATACTTAAAAAACCTTCATTGCAAATACCACATGATCGGGGAACACTAAACTTATTAACCTCGCTTGAAAATCTTATTATTGCATGCATCATTTGTGTATTTGACTTATGAAGATTTGGATAAGATACCTGATTGTTTATATGTTCAAAAGATATTTGTTGATGTTCCATTCACAATCTTGGTTGAGCCTATTCCTGATCAAGTCTTGCAACTAAATCTAACATTTTTGCCACTTCTTCTTGTCTTTTTCGTTGTCTAAAACGTTCTTGTCTTTCACGCCCTTGTGCACGTCTTCGTTCTATAGTAACAATCTCTATAGGATTTATAAGTAATTCATCTTCAACCATCAAATCATCATTATTTGAATACATCTGACCAAATCCACGACCATGACCATGTCCACGACCACGACCACATCCACGACCACGTCCTATATGTGAAATATCTTCTTGATGCAATTGAGGCTGATGAACATTTTCATCATTAGGAATGACTGCTAACTGATTTTCGTGTTCATCTATGCGTTCTCGTCCTCATCCTTGTCCACGTCCACAACCTCTTTCTCATCCTTGTCTATGATCCCTTTCATTCTGTGAAATATTATTATACAAAGTGACCTAATATATTTAGTTTTATTAAATCATACATTGAATGAATTTCATCTAAAACAAAAATAAAGTTTCATCTACAAACCTCACTTCCTTCCACATGTTGTTGTTGCATTTCTGCTTGACGCGTTTTTTGACATAAGTGATCGTGTTCCATTCTTTGCAACTCCAAAGGATCTCCCCGTTGCCGAGTTTCTCTTCTTCGATCTCTAAGACATTGTTGTCTTGCTCGGTTTAACTCACGCTCTCTATCACCTGCATGATCTGTATTTATAGGAATGAGAATCCTTATATAGTATTATGGGTTGTATTAAATTTTAAATAAAACCCAAATCTAAAAATAAAAAATTAGTTCTTTTTTTAAAAAAACCCAAAGCACCCAATATGTTTTTAAATATAACACAAACCTAAAAATAAAAATTATTTGTTTTTTTAAAAAAAAAACTTAAGGCACCCAATATGTTTTTAAATATAACCCAAACCTAAGAATAAAAATTATTTAAAAAAAAAACCTGCAGAACCCAATATGTTTTTAAATATAACTCAAACCTAAATATAACCCAAATCTAAAAATAAAAATTATTTAAAAAAAACCTAAGGCACCCAATATATTTTTAAACATAACCCATACCTAAAAATAAAAATTATTTTTCAAAATTATTTGTTTTTATAAAAAATTAATTATTTTTTTAGAAAAACCTTGGCCAAAGCATTGCTCAAACAAATAAAAATGTAATATAAGCAGGATGTTTTGTGCGTGACCTACGATTTTCTGTAAATCAATTTTAATGGCGTCCGATAGTTCCCTTTCACTGGAGATGAAACTGGAAGTATTGTTACAAAATAAAGAAAAAGTTCAATTTCATACCATTGTCGATTTACTGCTTCAGTAGGCAGTCCGAATCCAACAATCCAATGCAAACTAATGAGGGGTATTTATGATTTTTAACGAACACAACATTTGGAACAAGGACGCATCAGCTGTTAAATTCAGGAACAGATAAAGAACCGAAGAAAACAGAAAACATAGGCAACACACACAGTTTGTGTGGCGTTTAAGCAAGCACACCACCGAAAATACATGAGAATTGTTATTAAATAATAATTGCTAGATACAATTATAGAAACAACAACGTTTTTGGGCTGTTACGGTAGAGAACGGAAACTAGACCAATAACTACTGGTTAACTATTACTCTAACTACTGTTAACTACTGTTAACTATTGCTCACTGTTGTTAACTACTGCTCTAACTATTGTTAACTGGTTTTGACCCATGTTGGATCAGTCACCACTTAACTTAACAATCTCCCACTTGGAGATTGATCAAACAAAAAAAAACAGTGCCTCCTCATTGCTAACCATGGAGGCCTGCTAAGGTTGTGCAAAGTTTCAGCTTAGCAAAGGTAACTGCCTTGGTTAACATGTCTGCAAGGTTGTTTGAACTAGGAATCTTCATCAGCAATAATGTTCCATCATCTATCAATTCCGGGATATGATGATACCTCAACTGAATGTGTTTGGATTTGGAATGGAAGACTGGATTTTTAGCTAGATGTATGGCACTTTGACTATCAATGAAAAGCTCATTGTTGTCCTGTGTCTTACCCAATTCTTTTAAAAGACCCTTCAACTAGATCCTCTCTTTTCTAGCTTCTGAGATAGCCATATATTCAGCTTCTATGGTTGAGAGAGCAATGCTTCTGCTAAAGTCGAGACATCCAGCTCACAGCCGTGTTGCCCACGGTAAAGAGACAACCAATGGTGCTCTTCCTGCTATCCAAGTCACCTTCCAAATCCACATTAGAAAAACCCTATAGAGTAATGCTGCTCCTTTTAAAACAAAGTGTCATACCTAAAGTTCCTTTCAAATATCTTAGGTGCCACTTTACAGCTTCCCAATGCAATGTTGGATTATAAACCGAACCTATCCTTGTACATCATGTATTCATTAAAAATGACATCCCTCTGATAATTTTTCTATTTTGATCATCCCAAAAACAATAACCAAAATTATCGGAACCATAGCTAATAAAATAACATTTCTTAACTTTAGGATCCAGCTTATCTCTATCATTTGAATCAATATGCACATACGAGACACACCCAAAAATTTTCAAATGTGAAAGATTTACCTCCTTCCCAGTCCATACCTCCTCTGGTATTCTGAACTCAAATGGAACTGAAGGTGCTCGATTAATGAGGTACGCTGCTGTGTTAACTGCATCTGCCCAAAAGAACTTTGGTAGCCCATAGTGTATTCTCAGGCTCCTAGCTCTTTCATTCAAGGTTCTGTTCATCCGTTCAACAACACCGTTTTGCTCTAGCATTCTTGGAACTATCTTGATCATCTTGATCCCATTTTCTGAACAGAAATTCTTGAATTCTTGGCTGTCATATTCCCCTCCATTATCTGACTTCAGACATTTTATTTTTAAACCAGTCTGATTTTCTACTTCAGCTTTCCACCTTTTAAAGGTAACAAACACATCAGATTTATTTTTAAGAAAATAAACCCATACCTTCCTAGTGGAATCGTCAATAAAGGTGACATAATAGCTTGAGCCTCCAAGAGACTTCACTGAAGCTAGCCCCCATACATCTGAATGCACCAGTTCAAGCTTTTCAGTCTATGGTATCCTCCCTATCTTTGAGAAAGTAACTCATTTTTGCCTCCCATAAACACAATCTTCACACAAGCCAACATCATCACACTTAAACTTTGGTAACTTTCCCTTTGAAGCCAACAACTTCATACCTTTTTCGCTCATGTGCCCAAGTCTTCGGTGCCATAAGACTGAATCACCATCATAGTTAGCAACTACAACTGCATCTTTCTTTGTTGTAGTCATGTACAATGTTCTCACCTTACTACCTCGTGCAACAACCAAGTTTCCCTTGGTAATCTTCCATGATCTATTGCCAAATGTTGTTGTATACCCATCCAAATCCATCTGACTCATGGAGATTAAATTTTGCTTAAGTCCAGGAACATGTTTTACATCTTGCAATTTCCATTGCATCCCTTGGGTGGTTTTTATTTGGACTTCACCCTTCCCCACAATATCCAAAGATTCATCATTTGCAAGATAAACCTTTCCAAACTTCCCTACAACATAATTGTGTAACAATTCCTTGCATGGAGTGGAGTGGAATGAAGCACCTGAATCTAGAATCCAAGATTCAATGGGATTTTCCACACAGCAAATCAAAGCATCAGCAATAATCTCCTCTGCTGCATTTGTTGATTCATCATCTTGAGTGTGATTTTTCTTCTTCTTTGGTGCCTTGCACTGATTTCTAAAGTGACCCTTCTTGTCACAATTCCAGCAAACAACTTCCCTGTGATTTTTAGATTTTCCTCTGCCTCTGGACTTCGATCTACCATTACCATGGTTTTGACCACGTTGTGAGCTCCTACCTCTGCTTTCTGTATTCAAAGCAGACCCTGAGGATTCGCTTGACTCCCTTCTGCGAATGTCCTCGCTAAGAATCAAGTCTCGAATATCATTCAACTTTAATTTTAAAGTACCTGATGAGCTACTCACAGCAGTCACTGTTGCAGACCAACTCTCTGGCAAAGATGACAGCAAAATCAACGCCTGGATTTCGTCCTCAAAGGTGATCGCCACTGAATTCAATTGACTAATTATCGTATTGAATTCATTGATGTGATTTGTAACTGATGCACCTTCACCCATCTTCAGATTGAACAACCGACGCATCAAATATACCTTGTTTGCAGCAGATGGCTTTTCATACATACTTGACAACGTTTTCATTAAACCTACAGTGGTTGTCTCATTAACAATGTTGAATGCGACGTTTCTTGCCAATGTCAATCTAATCACACCAAGTGCCTGGCGATCTAAGAGATTCCAATCTTCTTGATCCATTTGATCTGGCTTCTTCCCTAGCAGTGGTTCATGCAACTTCTTTTGATACAGATAATCTTCAATCTGCATCTTCCAGAACCCAAAGTCTGTTCCATCAAATTTGTCGATCCGAACTTTCCCATCCTCAGATGCCATTTCTCCCACTGATCCGTGGCTCCAATACCAGTTGTTAAATTTAGAAACAGATAAAGAACATAAGAAAACAAAAAACACAGGCAACACACATAGCTTTGTGTGGCATTTAAGCAAGCACACCACCGGAAATACATGAGAATTGTTATTAAATAATAATTGCTAGATACAATTATAAAAATAGCAACATTTTTGGGCTGTTATGGTAGAGAACGGAAACTAGACCAGTAACTACTAGTTAACTATTACTCTAACTACTGTTAACTACTGCTAACTATTGCTCACTGCTGTTAACTACTACTCTAACTGCTGTTAACTGGTTTTGACCCGTGTTGGATCAGTCACCACTTAACTTAACATCAACGTTATGCACAAAGTTGTGTTACTGAAATAGCCTATCTCATGACACGTCACCATTATGCATATGCACAAAGTTGCATTACCGAAATGGTCTATCGGGAAAGTCAACGTTAGTCAGCGTTATGGACAAAAATAGCATTACTGAATTATGACTCGTAATGGCCTCTCGGCCAAACAACAAAATAATGATATGATGAAGGAGATATCATTTTTAATCATTTTATTCTTCATTAAGATGGAGTTTATAAGCATGCTCCAAAAGTCAACTAATTTACATGGTATGTAATCTACATCTTCTAAAATAGTAGCATCTAGAAGAACATCTTTAACTAATTCCACATCAACTATATTCTTTTCCTCAAATTGTAGTTACCATCTTTGAATGCTTCTAGTAATTCTATTGTTTCTATCATTATGAAGAAATAATAAATAAAAACATACATTGTTTTCTTCTTATAATATCTAAATGAGATATTATTATAGATATAGTCTTTAAAGTCATTTACAAAAAAATTAAATAAACAATAGTTCTTCATCTTAATATTTATAACTACTCTAAAGAGCATAGTAATTGTCCTATGAACAAATTCAAATAAATTCTATAAAAAATTAAAAGAGTCTATAATAGTTATGTTTTAAAAATTCACAAAATAGAAAATAATTGATTTCTCCATGGAAGAAAATTCCTTTTCATATTTCTACAATGTAAGATCCATGAACTCAAGATTTTGCTTATAGTAGAAAAAACCATGAATTTCCTAGATGGTTGTGACCATCATTTCGCTAGAAGCTAGAGACTTTAAGTGCTAAAGCAACATTGACTAAACCAAAGGCTTAAGCCTTAGTTCACCTTTAGCAAATTCTACATTATCAAGCAAACTTACAAACATATAATGATCAATTAAATACCTATGATAACATTCATATTTACAAATTAATATATTTGAAAACATAATTTTAATATGATGAAATTGAACTAATAAGTGTTAAATTATTATAATTCAAATACCTAGTGTGAATGTTATTCACATTTAAGTTTGTTCATCATTCAATCAATGAATCTTTACCAACAAAAAACTATACAAGATCTAGTTTTAATGAATGCAAGTGCTTCATCTAGTCACATTTCTATTCTAGCATGATCAATCTATTTATTATTAATTTGCAAGGCTCATCCTTTCCCTTGAAATGTTTGAAGCACACCTCTCTACCAAGTAGCATGTTGTAGTGTGTAAAAAAGGTTTGCACTCAAATATTTTAGGTGTTTCTCCTTGAAATTTTTGTCTAATAAAATTATGGAACAAACTTGTAGTGTATCAATTTAATACATAATGAATATTTCATTCCACTTTTTAAAAAGTATGTCATCAATATGAAGAAATATTTTTCTTTCTTATACAACCTTAAATATTGGTACACAATAAGTTAAGAAAAAAAAAGATAATCATACTATGGATAATTTATGAGTGTACTCAGAGTTCTTATGATATGAAATCAACATAACTAACTTACTTGAATATAAATTTAAGGCTATCATAAATAGTCTCTAGCTCTTTAGAGATTCCTTCAATTGACAGTTTACAAATGTTATTCTATGATAGTTAGCTTCTAGCATGTCTTAGCATCTCTATGTATGATGAACCATATTTCATTCTGTGTACTAAATTCTAAGAATAACATGTCTTTGTAATTACTGAAATTGGTGTCTTTGCTTTTAGAAGCCTAGCATGATGAATTCAATAAAGATTCTTAACATCAAACTTAATATTAGATCTAATAAAATAGATGTAGAAGTTCACTACCTCTCAACTACTATTCCCATTAAGTATCAAAATGTTTTCATCAAGCTTCACCTAAATTATCATCATCTTAGAATTGAAAATGAAAAATGGATTCAACTCCTTCGAGAAGAGCACATTTGTAGGTTGTGTAAATCAAGAGTCCTTGAAGCTAATTTATATGTGTTTCTTTCTTGTTCTATGACTACCCACTTGAGACAGAGTTATAATGTTACAAAAAAAAACTTTTATGATTTTTTTAATGTCCCATTAGTGCTTGGTCAATTTGTAGAATCTATATTTATTTTTCTTGAAAATGTAATATTTTTCCAATAGATCCTATGGGTCTTCAGATGTAATAAAGTTTCATTTCATTTCATTATCTCTTTCTAGATAAATCTTGGCTACTTGAATTAAGTGCTTTCTATTTAGAATCCAAAAATGTACATCTTCAGTATAGAGTTCAATTTTATTTACCAGCAAATTCCTTATCACTGGAAACCCTATATGTCATCAATATACACTCATGTACAACAGTAATAAGATTCTTTGTCATTGCGAAACAAAGTTCATCAACATACTTCATACTCATAGGCCTAATTCTAAACTTGGTAGGAGCCTAATTACATCGCCTAATTTTGATCTAATAGCTTGTTAAGAACTTAGGATGGAAATATCCCCTTTATGTCTTTGCTACCTTAAGTACTTTATTCACAACTTGAACCACTCTCTTATTTCATAACTTTGATTTCTTTTCTGATTTAAATGGAGTTATTGTGGGTGGTTCCTCAACAAATATAATAAGACAAACAAATAAAAATCATGATTGATGTTGATTATACAAATTATGATTTTGATTAATATGATTTATCATATATAGAACAATTGATAATATTCTCATCATTCTTCTCTATTGAAGGAACCTCTTCACAAATGCTACAACCTCACACTTAGTAAAGTCCAACTCAATCCTTTTTGTTTCATATCTTCTTATAGCAGCAAATGATCTAGGTCTCTCCATGTCAAGTGTCCTCATAAGGAATTTGCCACCATGAAGTAATACCTTTATGGAAGAAAGTAACTTCTAGGATTGAATGTTTATGATGTTATTATTAGCACAAGTTGTAACAAAAACTCCTTCATCCTCAAAGGAATTGTTATCAATGGTTTGTACAAAAATATGAACCTCCTTATGTCCTTCTTCTAGGTAAATGATTTTCATATACGATGATTCAGTAGGATTCCTTGCATTTTCATATTTTGAACAATATTACAAATTAGATCCTACAATAAAAATTAAGCAATAGTGTAGATTATATTATCTTGTTATATGTATCTATTTATGAGATAATTAACATTAGTGCAACTTAGTAACAGGATCTAAAATGATAGGTGTCACATGATTACTAGTGTACAAGTGCTCGTAGAGTGTGGCTAATATTGAACACTATCGGGATAGTGAAGATCATGAGGGACATGTTGTATATGGATGGTTACTAGGTTTCTCACCTGTGCATCCCATACACTTAGGTTTCTAAGTAAGCTAAAAATCAAAACGTGGATGGACATGCAACCCATTGATAAGATTCAAAATGATGGGTATAATGTGATTACTAGGGTTTGAGTACTCATAGAGTATGAATGGTATTGAACATTGTCAAATAGTGAAATGATGATGAAGAACTTGTTATATATCGATGTATGCTAGGTTGTTCACCCATGTATCCCTAAAAGTGAATTTATTTATGAACACTCAAAATAGTATTAGAAGATCATACTCTGATGATACCCTACAGAATATGTCTACAAAATACCAAAACCATTTCTGATGAGTCCATTTTTGGCAAGCACGATATCATAGATACAATATCACATCTACATAGCTCATCCTACATCATCATTGATGTGATGTCTTAGGAGCTATGTAGCCGTATAAATATTGATACTTGGTCACAATAGCAACCATAATTTCATTACACCCTTTACAAGACTCTTGCAGTTTGTTTTCATAGTTAGTCATAGAGTGCATGCCCAAAATGTGGTGTTTAGTAATTATCCAGTGTCTTTATTTGAGTGGATTGTACTTGGGCATGATTCATGTTTAGCAATAAAGATTAAGATTTCTTTTCAACATTGTAGCATTCCCTTAGTTCTTTTATTTTACTTAGCTTAATTTCACTATTTACTTTAGCTTAGCAATTTACAATTCCAAAGTACTTTACTTTCCATGTTCATTAGTTAAGCAAAATGAGTATGACTAGTTTTGAGAATTTAAGTGTAATTATTTGGTAACCTAGTAGTGATTTCACTTGATTGACTCAATAGTGAACTCACTTGGCAATCCTAGTAATAGTTACACAAGTTCAAGATGTGTACAGTGAACTAAGACTGCATGCTTATCACTCTAGGTTAGAGTAGATTTACATTCTTGTCATTACTTAGACTTAAAATTTAATACTCACTTTCATTGTCTACAACTAGGAGTAATAAGAACCTAACAACATCAACATATCATATGCCTCACTGAGAGTTAAACCATTCACTTAAAATTCACTAACTCAAAGTGGGAAGATGAAAATCACGAACTTACTATCAACTCCAAGCATACTTACATTGTCCATCTATAAATTATGATCTGGTTAAGTGTTTACACTAGCGACTTATATGGTAGAGTGTTGGGATACCTCACTACTCATCATTGATGACATTGTCGAGGATGTACCAATTTTTGTTGAGTAGTTGATCTTATATAGTTCATTGTATCAAAAACCACAAAGTTTATTGTTATATATTTAATCCATTCTAATAACACACACATATACCTAAAGTGTCAAACACATAACATGGCTTCAACACTTAAAGAGAAGTTATCACTTGCCAAAGAGATAAAAAATAGTCATGACAAAAGACATGAAGAAGAAGACTTGAGTGTGCCTATGCAAACAATAATTTCATATGCTCATACCAATCCATATTATTCTAATTTCACATTTATCTTTCACTAGGATAAATAGTTAAAGTAGAGATATTTTCAAGGAAACATTATTTTGCATCTAAAATGCTCAACGCCATCCATGCTTCAAGTAGCCTTAATGGGAATGAACCTTGGCCACACACAAGAAGGGTATCATGTGACTAAACATATAAGCAAGCTATATCAACCCACAAACGCACAAGTAAGAAGGGATGTTGCTATGGAGACAAGACATAAAAATAACAAAGGAAAGCAAGTTAACCACAATGTTATCCTAGAGAAAATAAATAATGATGCATTCTTAATAGAGAAATTTCACCAAAATCATGAATCCCATTCACAAACACTACTATTCATTTGGAAGAACTTGTCAAAGTACAATTGCATTTGGTCCTTGTAGAGACACCAAGAAGAAAGGTAGAAGACTCTAAACATAGGCAAATCTTAAGGCTTAGAGCTTCTATAGAACCACAAAGGGATGAATTACAAATTCATAGAAGGAGAACCAACCAGCATCGTTCTCCAACTACTTTCTCTTCCTCCTCATGATAATTAGCAGAATCTAATAAAAGGGAACAAAGACATAGAGATTACAACATGAAAATACATAGGAACTATGAAAGGAATGGATATGATAGAAGGTATCCTATTGAAGAAGAGAATAAATATAAATAAAAAAGAGATAGGAATAGGCATGAAGCAAGAGAGCACTATGAGCACTGAAGAGGAAACCACTACAATAGAGCTTACAAACTTGATGACCATGAAGAACCCCTATTGGCCACTTGAAGTATGATCAATATGAGGGAAGTAGTGTATATTCCAACTAGGCATGTAAGGAATAGTCACATCAAGTGACTAGACATGAATAGCATTCCTAAATTTGAAGGTGAATACAATGCAAACCACAACACCATCTTCAAGCATTATAGGATGCCTTTGCTCTTTAAAATATTGAAAGTGATTGGTAGAAACTAAAATTATTTCCCAAAACACTCATCAAGGATGTAGAGAGCTAGTATATATCCTTAGAACCAAGGTCAATTTGAAGATGGAGTACTACGCTAGAGCATTTTAATGACAAGTATTAGACTTACTCAAGAGTGTCAAATTTAAGAAAAAAAATCTAGGGATGGAAGCAAGGGACACATGAACCCTTAAATGTAACAATGGACAAATACTATTCTCTACTACATAGATGCCTAGGCCATGGATTTTCACAAAGGAAATAGTTCACAAAGGGAATAGCTAAGGCATATCACTAATGGGTTACAAAACAAAACTAAAGAAACCCTTGGGGTCTATGCCCAAGGAAGATTATTTGAAATGATAGCCCATCAAATTTCAAGGTTGATAGACCAAGTGGAAAAAGAGAAAGGAGAGTTTAAAAAAAGAGAATCAGCTAAAGAGTACAACTGAGATTTTTTTGATAAGGAAATGAGAAGCTAGAATGTATGAGAAACAATAAGGTAAAACCATGGAGGATGTCATCCAAAAGAAGACTCTACCAATTTAGAAATCAAATAATGACATAGTAACGAAGGTTGAGAAAATGTGGGACTTAGTGGATGAAAGTTTCACTACAACTCTTAAGATAGTAGAAGAAAGAATTAAGTAAGCACTAAATAAAGGTAAAGATAAGAGGAAGAGAAGAGATCATGAATGAGAGAGTTATAAAAAAAAAGGAAAAGTTGCTATAGTTGGAAAATGTACAAACTCCAATTCCATGGATGAGGAAGGATTCAAAGTATGCTAATATGAACATCCCAAAGGATGTTGCCCAATTATGGCCCACTTGCAAGAGTCTAGGAAATATGCACTTAACTCAAGATTTGTTAAAAATAAAATGCCAAGACAATTACCCTATCCACAAGATAATCTCAAACAACCCTCTTAGCCAACATACTATCCAAGCAGAGCCTATCCTCAACCACAAGAGTAGTACCAACAATAGTGGAAATAACCACAAGCATGGGGAATGTCACTACACCATACAGGAAACCTTATCCTTATGGGTATTACAACCTTCTTCTCATTATTATCCACCATAATATTATAGGCCCACTACTCCAAGTGTGGGTGCTAATCCTTCTACACATCAACCAATAGTTGGTTTGTCAAACTAACCTTCCAATTCTCTACCACGAGGACCACCACCATCCATACAAGAAGAACTATCATCACAACCACAGCAAAAAAATGCTGCTAGAGCAATGAATATATAGAGAGAGCGTTAGACCAACAACACTAAAGAAGAATCTCAAAAATGTCCTTTCTTTAAGACAAGTCCTAAAAATGCTAGGAGAGTTAGGACTTCATTGAAGCATGTTCCTTATATAACAAAGCCTCCTAGAAACACTATGCTTCCACAAAAACTAATGCAAAAACTTACAATTGTCATGTTAAATAAAATAATATCAAACTGGAGAAAGGCAAGATCACTTCCTAAGAAAATAATTGATTTGGGAATTCCTCTAATTTATTTACAAATCACTAGAAATGTGCCATGCAAGGCTCTACTAGACTTAAGTTCTATAGTTAATTTGATATCTCAAGAAACATACAAGGCATGGAACCTACCACCCTTAAATAAGTGCAACATAAGACTAGAGCTTGTGGATCAATCTATCATCATTCCTTTAGGACAAATAGAAGATGTGGTGGCCACTATCAATGGGAGGTCTTATCCAACATATTTTTTGGTGATTGAAGTGAAGAATGATGATAGGTATTTTCCTATCCTCATGGGGAGAGCATGGCTTAGCACAATTGATGCTAAGTTAGGAATGAGAGACTTATCTATAGAAATTTCTAAGGAAGATAAGTAAGGAGCCATATAAATGCAAAGGTTTCCATGCATTACTAATAATAGAGGGTGCAATTATGGACCAAAACTTCAAAATGTTAATGTAGTCCTTACACCATCCCACAACAGATGTGAGAAACAAGTGTGTGAACAAGAAGAAACATTGGCCACTCATTCAAAAGATACCCAATGTTTCACAATTGAAAACATAAAATTGTTCAATACATGCATGGAAACATCTGACTCACTTATTAACTCCTATTCCAAGAAGATGACCCAAACTAAGAACTTAAAAAGAATAGCTCAAATCATAATCATACACCAGCAGATAATAGAAATGGAGACTCAAAATTTGAATTTAAGAATAAACAAAAAAAGTATAGTCGGATCTGTTGAAATGGAAAGATCATTGATTCAAATAGGATATATGTCCCTAGAAGATCAGAATTCGATTATCATCAATGTCACATGGGATAATAAATGAAAGTCTAAATCACTAAGGATGACAAATAAGAAACCTAGAGTGTATGATCTAGGGGATCTAGGGTCCATTTTCTGAACACTCACCCATAAGTTCAGTCATGGGGGAGATACCCTATCTTAGTTTATGAATTTATGAATACTTTTTAATTTTTTTATTTTCTAATTTTTGTTATACTTTTTACCTTTCTTATTACTTTTTCACATTCTTTGATATCTTTTCATTCTTTTATACTTTTCTCATTTCTTAATCATTTTATATTTTTTGATATCTTTCAAATTCTCTCTATTTTTTCATATTTTATCATTTTTCTAGGACTTTTAATCATTTTCCTTGTACATATTTTTGTTATTTTTCATATAAAGTGCAATGGAATAAAGTAAGATGTAGGTTTAATAAGGTGAAGATTATCCTATATTATCAAATCACAAAGGACTAATTCTATATACAATGAGACCACATCATCCATCCACTCATTTCCAATAATAAGAGGTTCTTACCATGGCCATAATGATATTCTTTTCACAATAACACTAAAATAAACTTGTGATCACTATGCCTAAATAGAAAAGTGAAGAACCAAGGGGGAATGAAAAGGATGTGATATCAAGGGGATTTATGGATTCTCTGAGACTACTACTTAGTCTTATTCAGTTGTTAAGAGTGTATTATTTTCTTGAGTTCTAACGAAAAATGGGAGTATGAGTATAATAAGTTCTACCTTACTGTGACATTGGAAAGACATGTTGCCCATGTCTGAAGGTAGTCCTTTGGTAAGGCCGACACAGTAAAAATAAAATAAATGCATAAAATAAAATTTCTGAGGGTCCTACTAGAAAGACATGTTACCCATGCCTAAAGGTAGGTATCTTCTCAAAAATTTCAAAAATAAATGTGCTATTAATAAACTCCTTCCTTGAACTACATTGCCAAGTGGTAATGCTTCTTGTAGTAGTGGTAGTCCTAGGGTTGCTAGTTTTGGAGATGATACAATGCAATGTCATTGGTAAGTAGTATTGACTTGGTTTGGATCTTGGACAGAAAGGCTAATGACCACTTTAACTCTACATTACACACAAGAATTCATTATGCCTATGGTAAGACACTTCACATCCCAATTTTTGTAGTCCCTTCTAAACCCATTCCACCTCACTCATATATTTAATCATAATTCTATGGATTTGTATAATATAGGATTATTTTCTCAACTTGGTAATACTAACATGTGTGTTTTGCAATATAGGTATGTTTTAAATTCAACTCCTTGAGTGCTTATAGACACTTATAGGCATGGTTATACAAGGGCACTAAGGACTAAAGCCTACTTTGAGGAGGACGCACTTGTATAACTCTTGTACCTCATACCTAACAATCAATTCCACATCATCATGTGCCTCCAAGATACTTTAACTACTAAATTTTTACTTCCCTAAGTCTTTATATCTAACCATACCTTTGATAATTTTCAATTCATCTCATGTATACCCAATTGACCTTCTTTGCTAGAGATTCCTTCCTTATGATCTTTGAATGTCAAAGTTTTGTAATCCAAGCATCATCTATGATTCAAGACCCTTTAGAAAACCTCTACATCTTCCAAATTATCTAATTAACTCAAATTTTCCAACAAAATTACCAAAAATCCAAAATTTTTCAGTGATGACACCGTATCTATGATGTTGTCCATATAAAAATTTATATATACATGTAGGAAGGTAGAAAAATGTTCATTTTCTCATTTCACAACAAGAGGAGTCCATGCAATTTTTTTGAGCTCTGACACCCAAACTTCCCAACACCATAACTTCCTCACCACAACTTTGGTTTGCAAAATTTTTAAACTGTGTTGATCCTAGAGTGCTCAACTTAGTCATTGAGGGGGTGTACATTACACATAGATAATGAAAATTGAGCCAACATTTTCTAATGCCAAAAATATAATATAAGGGTAACTATAAGAATATTTTAATTCACTAATCAAATAAAAGCCAATGGACTTAACCAATGCTCCTACGAAATTGTACCAATCATTCAAGGGTAAACCAAACAAGGAAATGACAACTATAAAAGGCCATAACAATTAAAGATACAATAATTAATAGTTTCTTTTTGAAATTTCTCTAACTCTACAATCATAATTAGGGCCATAACTAATAATAAGAATAGAAAATAAATCAATCCAAGGATATGGAAAAGGATTATGAGTTATTAAAAACCTATTTGAAATCTTTTAATAACCTTGCATTCTTAATGATTGCAGATGGCTCCTAAAAGACCTGATACTGAAGGACCTTCATAGCCGAGAAGAAAGAGACCAAGAGGCTAAGGAAGAAGGAAAGCAAGAGAACAAACTTCAAAGGCTAAACATGCAAACCAAGAGGTCCAATTATTTAGCATCCATCAACAAAACCCTACTACTAAATAATCTACACAAGTTAAGACAGAGGTATCACCAGTGCCAAAACAAGGACAACAACTCATTCTAATGAAAAAATGCCTATAGGTAATTCAAGAGGCATCCATAATGTCCATAATCATTTTGGAATTAAACTTTAGACCATTCATGAAGTTTGCTCCAAAAGCTATTAGAACACAACTTCAAGCCTCTCCCTTATAGCCCACCTTCTCAAGTAATGGTGAATGGTATTTCAAAGAAGTCTAACAATTTTCGAAGAATAAACAACATGATGGAACCATGAAAATAAAAGGATTCTCTGTGCCATATTCTATTGAGGCTATCACAAAGCACTAAACATTCGAAATGTCAAAGCCAATGTCACACAAATATCTACAAGGTCTAACACAAACATGAAAAAGTTATGGCTACAAAGAGCCTATAGTAAGGAGGAAAAAGATTACAATGAACTAACTGCTGAAGAGAAAATTTGCTTCAAGATTGGTACCTATCATCTATTCCCAACAAAAATACTCAATAGGATCTCTACCTACAAAACTAAAGTACAATCTTGATGGGAAAGTTCAATGTCAACATCACCCATTTGTTCTTCCTAGAGATCCAAAGAAGGTTCAAGGAGAAGAAGGTAAGGAAACTTACAATATCATTTCCTTGCCTAACCAGGAAGCTTTGCAAGCAAGTGAGGATCCTAGGCTACACAAATGATGTTTCAAGGAAATCCTAGAATGCATCCTACACATAGATGTCAAATCTAGTATCACCCAAGAAGGATCAACTAGAAAAGCTAGTAGGTACTAAGGGAGCATCAGGTTCTACACCCACCAATAATGTTCTAGCTATTGGACAATAACAATAAGTAGGACCCAATGGGTCAACACCTATTGGTGATAGGCTTGAACAACAAGCTCCACCACCACCACCACAAGCTTATTGACCTTTAATAAGTCATCTATAGTAAATTGCAAAAATCATTAGTTTGGAGGCAAGGGAGGTTTTCACTTTGTACAAAGTGATAGTTTGGAGGCAAGGGAGGTTTTCACTTTGTTTGGAGGCAAGGGAGGTTTTCACTTTATACGAAGTGAGAGACAACTACATATACCTACAAATTCCGTAGGACCTCCTAGTGGGTAGGCATCTTTGCAAGTAGAAGGAGATGATGATTGGGCACAAGAAATCTTATGAAATGCTGCATTGTTCCAAGTGATGTTAAAAATTAGAGAAGATGCCATGGTAGTGTTCATGTAACCCTAGGATATAGTAGGAGTAGCAAAGGTTATCACTAATCATATCAAAGAATCATTAATATTCCTGTTGTGCCACCGGCTAATATTTCTAGAGCCAAGGATGTACAAATGTTAGCCAGAACATTAATGATCTTGGAAAAGCATGAGGATGTCCTTGATAGACTCCTACAGATAGGCCAACTGATGAAAAATCTCATTGATATCCCTAGTGATATCACTGCAATGCAGTCTGATCTTATAGCCATTAAAGGAAAGATAGTTACAATAGAAACAAGGGCAAAACATGCAAAGAACAAGGTGCAGAGGCTACAAGCTAAATTAATAGCTATGAGAGAAAAAAATAAAGACCCTGCATAATTTTTACCCCTAGACCAATTGGAATAATTCAAAACAAATCAAGTTATGCAACTGATTACAAGGAACATACAAGTTGAGATGGAGAGAAAAAAGGCTATGTGGAATGCCTCAATGGCTGGAGCCCAAACATACACAAATGTCAAAATCATCATTGCCCTAGAAGAGGAGAACAAGAAATTTTTTGTAGATAACACAAGGTTAACAGACATTTAGAAATAAAAAAAATTCTCGAAGAAAGTATTCATCAATTATAAGAATAATTCATCTACGTCAACCAGGATATGAATAAACAGGCTCAAAAAAATTGCACCCTATCAATGGAAGAAGTTCATGCAATTCACTAGAAATCAGCAATTGAAATAAGCACATGGAAAAATAAGGCCAAGAAACATGAGAAGCTCAAAGAACACTTTCCATGCTAATGAGTGGCGGAGATGCCCCTACACTCAACCATACGAATACAAGCATTTTCACATGCAATCCGGTCGAACTCTGTAGACGGACTAGTTCTGGCACCTAGATCATTAACCTTAGGTCATAGTTTTTTGTCTTCCCACCTGGACTAGTATTTACATTTGTCATGTATGGTTTAGTCTAGAGTGAGGTGTATGATGTGTTCCTAATTTAACGCTACTCCTGAGGGCAGTGGAAAGTAATATTAACTAAGCTAAGCTAGGAGGAAAGGGTAAGAAAGTCTAATCTAGCCTAAGTGCGATGAGTAGCTGATTCCTTAATTGTCCATACACATCTTGGACTTCGTGCATGACTACCACTGGGATTACTAAGTGCAGATCCTAGGTACACCACTGGGATACCAAGTAGTCACACTTAAATGCTCATAATCAAGTCGTACTCATACTACATTATTAGGAGTTTAAGGGTGAGAGAGAAAGCAGTAAATAACATCAAATAAATAAACAAACAAAAAATAAAGTGAATGTTGCAATGATGAAGTAATCTCAATCTTTATTACCAGTCATGTGCATGTCCAAGTACGTCACACTCGAATAAAGAATGTTGTACAATTACATTCACCACACTGTGGGCAGACACTGAAAAATAATATAACTCTAGAGGGATCAAACTGCCATAGTTTCACTATAATCTAAAACTAGGATTTCGAACATGGGAGAGCCACTTCTTATTTATAGACATTACAGCAAACTACGATCTCGTGTACACGATATCATAGGGAAGACGCAATATCACATACGCGATATCACGAGGGATGCGATATCGTGGCCCATGCGATATCACCCCCCATCATACCCCCATGACTAAATAAAAACTCATTCTCGAGTTACAAGGAGAACAAGCTCCATTGATTACATAATGGATAGGTATGGGATTATTAACTAGAAAAAGAAATGGAATAATGTCACAGTGTGGGAAGACACAACACAGAAAAAATGCTACAACTACTACAAAAATTTTGGAACTCATGTAGTTCCAGGTGGTGGTGGCTCCTCCATGGGTGCTTTCCCCTTGTTGTGTGCTCCAGGCTTTGAAACTTGATGGCATTGAAGTATGGCCTGGAGCTTCTCCTCTTTGGTCCGAGGATCTTGTGTCATCCATGCGAGTGTTCCAATGTTTGATGGAGTCAGCACCTCCCACGGACATGGTAGTTGCAGGAATATTTGATTAGCTTTGACGTACCACGCGGCAAACACCCGTCGTTCCTCCTCATAGGCTTTGGCTTTATCTTTGTATTTGTGAAGCTCTATTAGCCATCGATCCAAGTCAGCTGGAACATCTTTTGGTCCTTGGTAGCTTTCTTTTACCACCTCGAGTTTAGAATTTGCAACATCTAATTTTTCTGCCAACTTCTTGCATTCTGCAAATTCTGCTTCATATTTGAGATGGGTGGAAGCTACCTGATGTTCAAGATCTATTCTCGGGCACCCTACTATTAACATGGCAAGGTTGGCATATCTAAGGTTTGTCAACTCCATGTATTCTATTAGGTCCTGTATCTGCAAGTCTCAATTTTTAACTTCCACTTGGTGGACGAAGGCATAAGTGTCCAATATGGCCCTCCAATCAGTGTGGTGAGCACTGATAGTGTTGATTTGAGCCTTGGCCATATGGATATCCTTCTCTAGAATTTGTTTATACATCCCCACCTAATCACAGAAATGCTCCTTTAGCTTCTCGTGTTGTTTAGCCTCACTTTTCCACATGCTTATCTCAATTGCTGATTTTTGGCAAATAGCACGTACCTCCTCCATTGAGAGGGTTCAATTCTCTCTGGCTAAACGGCTTACATCTTAGTTGACCCAAATGAATTGTTCTCGTAGCTAATGAAAGTGTTCATCGAGAACATTCTTTTGTTTCTCTATAGAGGTCAACCAAAGGTTATCTACAACCAACTGCTTATTCTCTTCTTCTAAGGCTCTGAGTGCCTTAAGATGCACATGGGTTTGCACCTATGCTGCAAAGGCATCCCAAATAGCCGTCTCCTTTTCTTCTGCCACCTTCTTATTCTTTGCGATCAACTTTGTAAGTTGCTCCATTCTAAAGTTGTCTAGCTAGTCTGTGAGAACAAATTGCAAAGGATCTCGTTGTGCTGCTTGTAAGGCTACAAGTTGCTCTTGTAGTTTCTGCACTTCAGCTTCAGCATGCTTAGCCCTTACTTCGGATATGACCAGCCTCCCCTTTGTGGAAATGAGGTCTGATTGAATTGCTGTGACATCCTGAGGGATGTCAAACAGGGACGTTAGAACTTGCCCTATTTGTAGCAATCAATCTAACGCATCCTCATGTTCTGCAGGAGTCATTGAGGTCCTGGTAAGATTTTGAGCATCCCGTGCTCATGAGAGATCTGCCAATGGCACAACAGGTACATTAAAGGATTCTTTGATGTGGTCAGCGACCACTTCAGCATCTCCCATGGCATTCTGCTGTTGCATAACCACTACAGTGGCCCCTTCACCAGTCTTTAACTACACTTGAAAAGATGCCCCATTTCCTGAGATCTATTGTGACCATCTACTTTCCCCTCCTCCTATTTGAATTGATAATTTGCCCCTTGTGCGATCCATTGAAACTGTAGGCTGATTGGCATCATCGATGACATGGAAGAGGTTTGCGTCATCACGACTTCCCCAACTAACCGTCTCAGCGATGGCCCTAAGATGGCTCATTGACAGTCTGTAGTATTGTGGTGGTGGAGGCTAATCCTGGCCTGTACCAAGCCCTACTTCTTGTTGTTGGCTCCGACCCGTGGCTAGAGGTTGACTAGGTCCTGCAAGTTGAGTTACAGGTGGTCCAGTCATCTGTTCTTCTTCTTCTTTGGGTCTCAGCTCTTCGTCAGTGCTCTTTCTTGGAGCTGGTGCCTTTAGTAGTTTAGCATAAGAAACATTCTGGGCTTTTCAGAGGACATCATTAGTGTACCCCAGAATACCAGCCCGTTGGCACAATTTTTTGATAAGACAGGGGAAAGGCAATGCCATCTTCCCTGACTTCCATTCTTCAAATTACCTTAGGATCTCCATCAAATATAGATGGGGAAGGTTAGCGTTAACCTTTCCCATCAACACTACACATCCTCTTGCCGCATACGTAGATATTATTTTCAAACCTTTTGTGGGGAAGAGGTGATAGGTTCCAATTTTGAAATAAACTCTCTCTTCCGTCGTCAGCTCACCAAAAGCTTTATCTTTGCCATAAGCCTTCTCTAACCAATCCTTTCGCACATCAGGGTTTGAATGGGTAGATAACCGAGAAACATGAGGCCCTAAATTCAAAAGGTTTAACACTTTCAAAATATCTTGTGCAAAGAAATCAACTATCACACCACAAATGTTAACCGTGGTGCCTTGCTCCCTATTGTTCTAGAACTGGTACATTTCACCTAAGTACCAAGCATCGCTTGTAGAGAGGACAGGCCATAAGGGAGACCCCTTGAGGTGATCCCTAATAGCCTCAGGAGCGAACTCTACAAAATATTCAAAGTTTAGCTCCACAATCACCATAGCGAATGTGGAATTCTCATGGATAACCTGAACACACTCCAAGGGCAACGTGAGTTGTTGTCCCGGTTCAGGCACAGCAGCAGCTCCTCCTTCTGCCTGACTGAACCGTCTAGTAGGAGGTTCTTCTTGATGGATGATGAATGATTGCACCTCCTGTTCTGCATATTGTCTGGCAGGACCTTGTCTTCCACCTCTCCAAGGTTTTTTCGCTCCACCTTAAATAGGACCCTCCTGCTATGCACGTTTCGGGGCCATTCTACAATCACATGGATTAAGCGTTAGTAAGGTTGTTTTGGAAATCAAGTTATACCTTACTACTTGCCTTAATTGAAGATCTTATGTTATAACATGTGATCATGCCCAAAAGTTATAATAATGGGTCTTGTGACTTAGGTGGTTATCATTTTTAATCTCCCAGTATACCTAAGGGTTATATGATTTTTGGCACAATTATTCTAAGTGTTAATGTTAATTACCCTAACTAATGTCCTTTGGGTGATGATAAATTTCAAAAAAGTTAGGCACTTTTCAGTAAGTGTCTCTCCCCCACTACTAAACTGAACATTCTAGGTTCAAGTAGGTTCAAACGGAATTAAAATTGGAGCACCAGTGAGCGAGATATTAGTGANTACTAAACTGAACACTCTAGGTTCAAGTAGGTTCAAACGGAATTAAAATTGGAGCACCAGTGAGCGAGATATTAGTGAAAAATCAAGGGTCACACAATCGCAAGTTGCAGAGAAAAATTTAAACAACTCCAAACATGTGAATGGTAAAATGATGCTAAGTGTTGCAGTGGGGGTTCCTATTTATAAATAAATAGGACGCGATATCGCGTATGATACATCATGTACGCGATATCACGTGGGACGCGATATCGCGTACGATACATCGGGTACGCGATATCATGTACGCGGTATCTCGGCCCTACTAATGTAAGATATGAAAATATCAAATTTTTAATGATTTTTCTTGAAATTAATGTTNCATGAAAATATCAAATTTTTAATGATTTTTCTTGAAATTAATGTTGGAAATTGAGGACATTGGCAAGTATTAAGATGTCCTAGGGTAATTTCATTGATTTGAGAGGCACTCTTAATGATAATGATGTGAAATTTAGCAATAAAAATTTGGCGATTACGAAAAAGGGAATGTAATGGTACATTGGAATGTAGAAATTATAGAGGGATAATATTAGGGAAAGAAAATTATGAAAAATTAAGCTAAAGGTAAGAAATTGTGTGTGTGAGCTAGAGAATTAGTGAAGATTACGAAAAATTACACAAGTGGATCCTCCCCAAAGCAGGTTTCAACCTATTATGCCCTTGTGTAACCACACTTAAAGTGTCCGTGGGTACTAGAAGGATTAAATGTAATCGACACTAACTCCACAAAACACACACATGTAAATATCACCGGAATGAGATGAAAATTCTATATTACATAGGACACGAGCTACAATTACATGAACAGTGAGATGAGACGAAGTATAGAAAAGGATCGTAGAGATTGGGACATGAGGTAGCTGACCCAGGGCACAATGAATCATGCATGTAGAGCATGATTAATATGTCATTAACCCATCGTTCCAAGATCAAGACCAAGTCCATCCTTCTAATCAGTGGCATCACATTGCTTCATCTCATGATAAAAGACTATGAGAGTACCATAACAACAAGGCGTACGATCACTTGGCATTTAGTACAAGGGAGGAGTGATTTTTTTTATGGCACTTCCTTTTTCTTTCTTTTTCTTTATTTTTTTTTGAACTTTTTTACTTTACTGAATCCAGAGAAGCTGCCAACCTTCAGGCATGGGTGCATGTCTTTCCAGTGGGACCTCCTAGAACAACATTTGATTTTCAAGTGCCCTTTTGATTACTCTTACTCCCATTTTTATTAGATCTACAAGGATCTTAGTACAACCACATTGCATGATAACTTCCATAGATGTCACCAAAGAGAATCCGCAAGTCCCCTTGATGTCACATCCTAATCATTCCCTCTTGGTCCATCCTTCTTCATTCTGGGTACAATGAACACAAAATTAATTTTAAGTTTTTGAAAATGTCAAGAATATCACTGCAACCTCGAACAGAACCTCTTATTTATAGAGTGGATGAGTGGGTATAATAGGCTCACTATTCCAAATAATTGATTAGTCATGACTTAATAACATAAAACACACCTCAACCAACAATCCACATGAGTGTTTTATTCATAGATGAGATTACTTACAAAAACATAAAAAGACAAACACACAAAAAGATAAAAAGATAAAACAAAAAGTTGAAAAATGAAAAACTAGAAAACAAAAGATTCTAAAATAAAAGAAATGAAAAATATTTATTATTCCTGCTTGTTATTGAGATGGGGGATATCCCCCATAACTAAGTAGTTGAGGATGGCAAGGATTAATAAATGTAAGATAAGGATCCTTGCATGTTGGAAGTATTGGAACTTGACCATACTTAGCCCCTCGGGGTTCATACACTTGATTGTAATAAACATAGTGGGGCACTTTATATGATGTAGTTCCCGGATAACGAGTTGACCCACTATGATGTTTGTGATTGTTAGATGGTATGCAAGGATTAGGATGATGTCTCCCATGGTTGTGTTCATTGGGCCATATGGTTGTTGGAATGTTAGATGGTGGCCTTGATAAAGTTACATGAGGTGTTGGGTTCGAAGGTAAGGGTGCACCACAGTGTGGGACTTGTGCTGAGTTGGAGAATGCAGTGGCCTCTGAATTATGTTGTCCCTTCTTATGGCCGTGTTTAAAGAAGGGGTGCTTTGGATGTTGCTGAGGCTTCTCACTGCTCTTAGTAGTAGTAGCACAAGTGTTGTTCGTGGGTTGTTGCTATGGCATAAACACTTTAGGAACAGTTGGTGGCACTGTGGAAGGAGAGAAAGGATAAGAATGTTGAAAGTTAGGAGGAATATAAGGTGCATAAGGTGGTGGTTGTGTTGGAGCTATGGGCTGATAGTATTGTGGAGAATGGTATTGTGGTGATATAAAGTATGTTGGCCCAAATGGAGAAACAAGATGTTGAACATGATAAGCATTTGGATTTGGAAAATATGAAGGGTGCTTCCAGTCTAAGGGTGGTCTCCCCCACGACTGGGATGGTTGCCACTATGGTCGAACATCGTGCCTCTGTACGAACTCTGGATGTAACATGTTTTCCCAATGCTCCTGTAAATGTAACAATATTGGGAATTGGCCTTTGGGGTGATCGTATAGTCATATGTTGCATTCATACGTATGATTGACAATTGAGCGCTTATTCCCTTCATTCTTTTTTTCTGAATGTCTAATGTTTTTTCCTGCTTCTTGGGTTGTCAAAACTCTATCTCCAATGGCATTGATATATTCTCCACACTTTTGATACATCCATTCCAACATCTTATTGATCTTTGCCTTGGCTTCTTCTAACAATTTTTGTATTGGCAAAGATGATGTTTCCACCTTGACATTTGTTGATCTCTCCTTTTTATGATCATGGACCTTTGTTAAGTTGAAATTTTGGTCCCGTTTATGTTTTTCAACACTCTCCCATCTAGCTAATTCTCCTTCTTCTTTTGCTACC
>MNCI01021619.1:80000-113954 GCA_015680685.1 Gnetum montanum
ATGCTTGTTTCCATCCTTGGATTTGTTTCCTCAAGGCTGACACTCTTGCGTAGGTTTGATATTTTTCGTTAAAGACTTCTACCATTGTTGACTAGCATCATATCGAATTTGGTTTTAACGATCTATACCATACTTTTTCTTGGTCAACGAGTGTCATAAGAAAGAGCTTAAGTTTTTGCCACCTGTTATCAATGTTGTTCCATGTGTAGGCATCATAGAAGGCTTGTAAATGTTGATGCGGATCTAAGTCATAGCCTCCTGAAAATGTAGGAAACTTATTTAAATTGAGCCTGGGTAGACGGTTCTCTTTACGATGCCTACGTGAGATTCGAATGGCCTCTTGTATTTGCATTAAGTTTGTAGTGTCCAGTGGGGGTTCATCATCATTAGGTAAGTTATGTCTTCGTGTGTTGGGATGACATTGTTCTTGTTCATGTTTATAAGAAACTCCCACTTCAGGTTGTATACTCTAATCGTCATCGTCATATAGTTCGTTGGTTCTCCAATGAACTTCCTCACTAGGTGTGCCGTTATTATTATCTTGTAGGAGAGGCATTGTTGTAAAGTTGTGTGTGAATTTGGACGTGACGTTTAATAATTATTTTTTTCTAAAAGATATATCGTTAAGTTCTTTACAGCGACCTTGTATGATATAACTAATCTAGATAACTAGCACCGTCCCTGGCAATGGTGCCTATGATGAGTGGCAGAGATGCCCCTACACTCAACCATACGAATACGAGCGTTTTCACGCACGATCCAGTCGAACTCCACAGACGGACTAGTTGTGGCACCTAGATCATTAACCTTAGGTCATAGTTTCTTGTCTTCCCACCTGGACCAGTATTTATATTTTTCACATATGGTTTAGTCTAGAGTGAGGTGTATGATGTGTTCCTAATCTAACACTACTCCTAAAGGTAGTGGAAAGCAATATTAACTAAGCTAAGCTAGGAGAAAAGGGTAAGAAAGTCTAATCTAGCCTAAGTGTGATGAGCAGCTAATTCCTTGATTACTCGTACACATCTTGGACTTCGTGCATGACTAGCGCTAGGATTACCAAGTGCATATCCTAGGTACGCCACTGGGATACCAAGTAGTCACACTTAAATGCTCATAATCAAGTCATACTCATACCATGTTACTAGGAGTTTAAGGGTGAGAGAGAAATCAGTAAATAACATCAAATAAATAAAAAAATAAATAACAAAGTGAATGCTGCAATGATGAAGTAATCTCGATCTTTATTGCTAGTCATGTGCGCATACAAGTACGTCACACTCGAATAAAGAATGTCGTACAATTACATTCACCACACTACAAGCAGACACTAAAAAATAATCTAACTCTGGAGGGATCAAATTGCCAGAGNAAGACACTAAAAAATAATCTAACTCTGGAGGGATCAAATTGCCAGAGTTTCACTATAATCTAAAACTAGGATTCTAAACAAGGGAGAGCCGCTTCTTATTTATAGACATTGAGGTGAACTGCAATATCGCATACGCAATATCATAGGGAAGACGCAATATCGTGGCCCATGCGATATTGCGTCCCATCACATGCCCATGGGATGTGCCAACTCCATCAAACATTACACAATCCGCATAGACTATACATGATCCAATGATAGAAGAAGAAAAGCTTTAGGCACTCCTGAATAGATATTAATTCTAGAAGCCTTATGACAAGAGGAAGAAGTCGATAGAGGAGCCTCCACTACTAGGAACTTAAAGGCCACATCGAGCTCTTTTGTTTTCTTTTGTTGTTTTATCTTGTTATTGTCAATTATGTCCATTTTGTAAAAACATCACTCGAACCAAAATGTAGCATTCAAAGTCATGTATATAGTTAGTCATGTTAAGTTTGAGTCTACCTTCAAATTTTTTAAGGGATTTTATCCTTATTTTGTTTTAACTTGAGGATGAGTTTCTAGTTAGTCATGGGGGTATGATGAGTCCATTTTTTGGCAAGCACAATATTGTAGATATGATATCAAATCTACGATATCATAGTTCATCCTACGTCATCGTTGATGCAATGTCTTGGTAGATGTATGGCCCTATAAATATTGACACTTGGTTGCACTAGCAACAATAATTTCATTACAGCCTTAGCTAGAGTCTTGCAGTTTATTTCCATAGTTAGCAATAGAGTGAATGCTTGTAATGTGGTGTTTAGTAGTTGTTCAATGTCTTTATTCGAGTGGATTATACATGGGCATGATTCATGTTTGGCAATAAAGATCAAGATTACTTTTCATCATTACAACATTCCCTTAGTTATTTTGTTTTACTTAGCTTAATCTTCCTATTTACTTTAGCTTAGCACTTTACAATTCCAAAGTACTTTACTTTCCATGTTCATTACTTAAGTGGAATGAGTACGATTGGTTTCGAGCATTTAAGTGTAATCGTTTGGTAACCAAGTAGTGGTTTCACTTCATTTGCTCAGTAGTGAACTCACTTGGTAATCCCAATAATGGCTACACAAGTCCAAGATGTGTATGGTGAATCAAGACCAGATGCTCATCGCTCTAGGCTAGAGTAGATTTACATTCCTGTCATTACTTAGACTTAGAATTTAATACTCACTTTCATTATGTCTGCAACTAGAAGTATAAAGAGCCTAACAATATCAACATGTCATATGCCTCACTGAGAGTTAAACCATATGCTTGAACTTCATTAACTCAAAGTGGGAAGATAACAATCATGAACTTGCCAACTCCTAGCATACTTACATTGTCCAACCATAGATTACAATTTGGTTGCGTGCGTACACTTGTGACTTGTCAGGTAAAGTGTTGGGTATCTCACCACTCATCAATTTCTAAATATGCACAATTGGAAATCCTATTAGAATTAACAAGAAACCATACTCTTATGATGTGGAGGTTTCTTGTTCATGCATCCCCAAAATACACGATTAGGTAATCTACTAGAATACAAATATGATTATGGATATGGAGATTTCTCATCCATGCATCCCTAAAATATCAAAATCATTTTTAAATATGCATAATTAGGCAACCATCTGAAATTAATAAGAAATGGAGTGAGATATTTCTAAACATGTATGATTAAGCAACCTACTGGAACAAGAAAGGGAGTGAGACATTTCTAAACATGCCCTATTAGGCAACCTACTTAAATTAACAATAAATCATACTCTTTTTCAATTTTTCTAGACTATGATTACCATAATGTTAATGGAGTAACTACTCTTCTAGGATTCACTTTACATTTTTGTTTTTTGATAGGTCGCTCAACTGAGCAACCCTTGATAATTCATTTCTATGTGTTTTTAACTAGAAATTTATAAAAAAAAAACTACAAATTTTACTAGAAAATTTATTTGAAATTTTCTTAATGTTAATAGTAAATATATTTGAGAGGTTTTAAATTATGTGTCATAAATATAGTTATGACTAATTACATTGAATAATATCTAATAACTTCCAAACTTTTTGATAATTGGTTAGAATTTGCAAAAATATAACAAAACATGATGAAAGATAAATAATTTTTAACTAAGTTGGAATGAGAGAAAATAAGTTACAAAAATTTAACAAACACATCTTATAGGATTAATAAATACTAAATGAACTAGCATGAGAGATAATGAGGAACAAAAACATTGCAACATGAATGGGACTTGTAAAAAATATTGCAAACTTACCATGTCTAAAGAAGTGAAAAGGAAGGAGAAGAAAAGGAAAAGGGTGGAAACCTAGAAGAGGTAGCTCGAAGGAGAGGAAATATTGCTTTGAAATAACAGCATCTATAAGCCATCAAAACATGCATATCAATCGATAATGCATACAAAGTAAATTGGTTTTTACATAGTACTATAGCAAATCATGCAAATGTACATTTTCATAAGAAATCATTTTTAGGGTAAAAAGATAATTAATGCATCATAACTAATGGTGTAAATAATGACACAACTATATCAAGAGTTATGTGATATTAATACCATATTAATACCATAGAGATACCCAGGCTTGAACCTAGGTCTTAATACTTAAGAAATAAGCACCATAACAAATAGAATGCAACCAAAACAAAATAAAAAATATTTTAAAAAGCATTCAATAATTAGAATTTAAAAAATAATTAAAACTAACAAACAAATTAATAACTTACATGTTATTTTGAGTACAAAAACCAATTAAATTATGTACTATACACTATAATAGTCACTTAAAACAAATACATACATGTTAAGTGCAAACCCTTAATATAGACCTATTGTGATTGAAATATCAAATGTTGTTCCATAAGCTATTCTAATTTTAATGGTAGCTCCTTCATACTTGTCTTGAATCACTTTAATATATTTATCAGGGTTTTTTTTTTCTTCACAAGGCCTACCAAATAATATCTCTAGGCACTCTATCATATGCTTTTTCTAAGTTGATAAAAATCATATATAGATTTTTTTTGCCTTCTGAATTTCTTCATCAATTGTCATATCAAGCAAATAACCTCTATAGTAAATCTCCTTGGCATAAATCCAAATTGATTTTATGACACTGTTGATTTAAGTTTGAGATGCTACTATATGACTTTCTCCCAATGCTTCATAATGTGGCTTATTAGCTTGATCCCTTTATTTTTTGCACAATTTTGTACATCTCATTTATTATTATAAATGGGAACAACAAAGCTTTTTCTCCAATTGTTGGGCATTTTTCCATCCTTTTGCTTCCTGCTTGATGGTCTATTTGGTAGACTACAAACAAAAAGAGAAGTTATATTCATATGTAAAAGCAATAAAAGTAATAAATCAACAAAATAATTAGGCTGCTTTGGCATATCATGTATAAGGAAACCTGGAAACTTGAAATTAAAAATTTTTATTACGTTCATGAAATCACACAGGACTTGCTGGATGGTTCCAATGCCTAAACAGTCTTGAAAAAAGTTAAAAACATCATTGATATAATACCTCAAGCAAATAGGATCAATTTGAAAGAAAGTAATCATTAGAGCTTACGAATTAAATGTTAGCAAGAGATAGGCAAAATAGAAAAAATACGGTTATCATCTTCTATTGCTTGTTTCAACCAAATATAACTTATAAAGAGTACTTTCAATGTTTCATGTAAAATTTGACATAAGATGTTTCATTTTAGATACAACTCCATTCAAAAGTCAAAAGTAGGCCTACTGCATTGTCTCGGTCAAATATGCTTAATCCACAGTCAAATATGCTTAATCCACAAGCATTCAGGTTGCTGACCTCTTAGAATGAGACATCGTCGCTCATGCTTTACCGTCGCTAGTCTCAAATTCTATTCGTTTCAGCTGCTATAATTGACGGACACGGCCTTGAATTAATGATGTACCCAACAACTGTACCTACAAGACAATTTGTCCAAACCGTAGGAGAACATCGTAAATGTGTTCACCAAGGGAGCTTATAAATCTGGAGCAGAAATGCCTGAATTTTGAAACCGCTACAGTTAAATCCAAATATCTATCGATCCAATTCCTCCACTTTGACTCAACCGAAACTTCAGTTGCTGGAGGTTCAAATTTCTCGATCCTGCACTGCAGGTCGTTCTATTTATTTTTATTTTATTTTAGAAGGTATGATCATGAACATTTGTTCATCACACAAACGGCTCCAATAACTCGAACAAAACATGAACTGCAACAGTAGTAATCTATGCGAGCTTTTGCATGAGAGGTACCTCGGGAGAAAGTATTTTAGATGCATATCGGCAACTGAAATATTAAAAGACTCAAGGTTGTAGGTTCATTTGTTGTCATCTTCCTAACCAAGTGCTACAATAAAACAGTGTTTTTATTCCCCGTTTTTCCCAATTTCCCCATCTTGCTAATCCCGTGCTACATTTAAACATACTGTAATCTTTGAGGTATTTTCACATAAGGAATTTTGCTAAATTATTTGGGCAGCGGAAACTGCCAAATCTTCCAGATGCCCATTTGTCTGCTACAATTTTAGACATTCATCGATCTGAAGGACAAAAGGAAAGCACCAGGACGCAGTTTTAGCAGACTCAATTACATTCATAGCTATGAACTACTTACAGGTCGGATTAATGCAGAGACTCTGAAACATGGGTTAAAGATGTGACAGGTGGAGTATTAAGAACCCGACTCAAAAAGATTCATCTCCATGCGGAAGCCGCTACAAGCTCTCTATCCTTCCAGCCCAGAAAAAGAGCTTCATCTCTTTCTACAAGAGTGTAACTAGAGTCGTAAGATTTTAGTAGAAATTTAACAGTGGAATTGACAGTTGAGCTCAACGGGTAGGGTTTGAAACCGGCCATGGTGAGACGAGATTTCCATTTTTTGAATGGTTCGTGCCTCTCCACCCTTTCAGCACCTTCACAGCCAATAATATTAACTATATCACGTGCCAGGCAATGCTGCTCCACATGCACTCGCTCTTTACTGTCCCTGGGCAGATTTGCATCTATAGAATCAAACATTGCAAAATAAAATTGCAGAGTTTCAGTGAATCTGGGCAGAAATGGCGACGTGTTGGTGTTGGCTTCTTGCTCTATTATCGTTACCACATCAGGGTTCAAGCTTTTCACCATTCTTAAAAGCCTATCTCGGTGATTATCTGTGCTAACGCTTTCATCAGGCATGTGATGCAACAGCAAAGGAAAATTTACAGCCACAGCTTCTCCAGGCCGGATTTCTAGCATATCAGCATTAATATCAGTAGGAAACGAGTTCAATTCATGAAATTCGAACGGGACGTGGCATTTTTCTGCAAGAGCCTCTAATCTTTTACCAACTATCTGCAATCCTTGCCCTCTTGCATACCTCGATCGACGATCATCAACTGCTGTAATGCGTAAATGGGGAGCCCCTCCCGATCTCTTAACAAGTGATTTAATTAAATTAGGCCACTGACTTCCTTGAGCAATCTGAAAATCAATAATGTGCACCCTGTCCTTGCCCTTGAATGCTTCGGCTATTGCACCATTTGCGGCTGTGTATGAAAATTTGAAGTAAGGGCACACGCCATAAAAGGTGCGCATGGATGAAAGAAGTTCATGACCTGTCGGCTCCCTGCATGTCAGGGATTTGTAAATGCGTCCTCCTGATTTCTGCAATCTGGCCACCAGACCTTCCATCATGTAAGCTCCAAGCCTCTGCATTGGATCCCCAAATATATCAACAGCATTTTTCAATTCTGCAATCAAATGGTCTGCGCTACAACCGTTTGCAATGATCTTTGCAGCATCAATCAGCAAAAGCTTTAAATCAACCTTCTGACATCCCATCATTTCGGCATCCCTCTGGATACGGTACTGCATTCCAGGTGCACAACTTTCGACCTTAGATTGATTATCATTCTGCATGTTTCCCCTGTTTTCCTGGCCTCTGCAAATATCCCAACTTCCGTTATTATGTGCAACAATGGGGGGCACTGGTTTTGGTGTTTGCGAAATGACAGTTTTGCAGCTTATGTCGAGAAAATTATATGCTTCCTCTGATGGGTTCAAGCTCCGTTCCGACAGCGGGAAGCTCTTATTCTCATCCAGATCCAAATAACTTTCAGCATCAGCATCCTCCGGTCCCAGCAATATTTCTGCTATCTCTTCAAGGCTATGTCTCTGGAATTCACTTTGTCGATCGCCAATCAAGCCTCTTTGATCATAATGAGCTACATCCACAGATCATCGAAAATATTAATGCTCAACAATATTGCAATAAGTGAAGACAACTTACACAACAAAATTGTAGCACACGGAACATTCAGTCGATTATGCACATATTCTTGTGAACTTGTCACGATAATGGCTTTGAGCTTTAGAAATTGACGATAATGTCTGCTATACGTATATTTTCGCTATGATTGGAACAGTTTCCTCAATAACTAAGATTTCAGAATTTATTTTCCTCCAGGTAAAAGTTAACTCACCAGTAGTTGAAGGATCAAAATTCATGTTGTCAATATGTATGGCTTCCAAAACGGTTGATTCTGGTCGACTGTTCCAATCAGTTTTCAAATCTATGCCGATTCCCGAAAATTTTGGAATGCATAGAGAATTCACGTTATTGGATATTTTCCCAGCTACTGCTACAAAGTTTCCAGGATACCATGAATTAGCTCCATGATTGAGATCATCTATAGCTTCATGACATGCAGACGCCAGCGACATTTTGCTCTCTAAATGCTAGGAGTGCTTAAATTAGTCTATTCCTGTCAACAACTTCAGTAGAACATGTCTGCATAATTTGGAAAACATTGAAGACGCAATCAAACATATAATCTTGAAAAACATTTCATAATAAAAATCCCTTTAGCGATATTAACCGAACTGTTGCAGAACTAGAATTTTGAAAATCTTGGAAAGGCGAGAATTCACAGGCTATCGTAAGAGCTATGAATAATGTGAAAGTGAGAAGCAAACAGCTATGAATACTGTGAAAGTGTGGAGATAACAGTCCAACAGAGACCGCATAAACCCATGAAATTGTCAGCAACATGGTTTTCCCTTTCTTTCTTTCTTTTCTTTTTCTTTTTTTTTGCCGCCACTCCATGGTAGCGCTAGTGTGAGAAAAACAGTTGACGGCAAGTATTCAATTTTGGAAGAGAACGCTACAAAAGTTAATATCATTCTTAGGAGGATTTTGAATAAGGCGGCACCACAATCATGTTACAAAGAACCAAAAACTATCAAATAATGAGTAGCTTCTAAAGTCAGATGCGAAAGGTTCAAAAAACGAAAAAGAAATTGGGGCACAATAATCAATTACCAAATTCCGTGGTTATAGGTTTTTAAAATTATTTGTTAACTGTTTATGTAAATGCAGCCCCCAATCATGCTAAACATATGCTACATGCGTTCGAGGAAAAAAGGGTATAGTAATTGATATACAAGGAAAACTTTATCATAAACCTGAGAACAGCTATCTAGGCATATAACCAAGTTGATAAAACAGCAGAAAAATTTTACCGCTCAACAAATAAAATGCAATCTAAACATGCACAAGGCGTTTAAAGCAGTATAGCACAAACTCGTCGTCCCTTTGAAGCAATTCAGGTTTTGCGGGGATCGCGGAGCTTGTATTTGTTAAATACAATATGGAAAGACAATTCCATAAGTTTTGAATTTGAAACCTTAGCAGGTGTTAGGTAAAGGAGAATACCGGCTATAATCCTAAGATGACATAAATTATAAGCACAAACCTGTTCTTACTGTCTCAGTCAATTCCTGTCACTATCATAGAAAGGAAAAAAGTTTCCATTGTTACAGTTGAATTATATTGAAACTAAAACTGAAACCGTTTTTAATTGTATTCCTATGGGTCTGTTGGGACCATTTCACTTTCAACATTTTTTCCTCATAATGCTTATAGAGAACAATTTTTTTGCCCTTGTCATTACTACATGATACTGAGATTAAAACTGAAACTGTTTCTAATTATGTTCATGATCCAGTGGATCTGTTAGACCAGTTCAGTTTCAATAATTTTTTATGCATAATGCTTGCATATCTCAGCAGCAAACTTTGGGATTGAACCTAATATTTGCTTTCCTATATATCCTAAACACATATTTCGGGGAAATTTGATTCATGTACAAGTAGTTGGAAAAACACATTAACAACAATGAATTATCTGGCCAAAGCAGCAGTTAATTTCTTGAAAACTTCTCAAGTTTTCACCACTTATTCATTTCTACAATCTACTTTCTGTTGATTAAACTTGAAATTATTTTTAATTGCATCTACACCCTATAGATCTGTTGTACTAGTTCAGTTTCAACAATTTTTGCATGATGATTGTATATCCCAGCATGTAGCCTTCCGAGATCATACCAGTGCCTTCACGATGACAGGTCACACCCTTTTAAAAGGCAGATTTAAATAAGTGATATAAGAGTCAGAAAAAAATTCTACAACGTTCTTCCATTTTAAACCTATTAAAGGTGGAGATAATTCACAGAACTAATATCACTTGGCGTCAAAATAAAGATTTATGAATATTGTTTGCTCAAGTAAGAAAGAAAATATGCCAAAAGAAAACGAGCATGAAATTTTGCTAAACTGACATTAACATAATTGAAGAGAATACCACATCTTCCTACCTTTCTGTTCAAATAAGAGAATAGGAACACCTGCTAACAATCTTTGTACATCTCCCAACTTAGTTCTCCGTCTGTATACTGGACCTATAACCTATAATAATATTTGGGTTTCGATTTCGTATACCTTAGTTGATATGATACCTCTTGAGGGTATTTGAAATGAATTCTGAAGTGAAACACTGATGACTCTAAGGAACACAATGTGAAAGTTGCCTAGAAAAAATGCAGAACCTTACTGTCTGCGCAAATTACGGCTATTATTAATCATGATTAGATACATTCTAAGTTTATATTTGTAACATGCTTTACGTCTTTTGACAATTTTACAACAGTTGGACTTCCTACACTTTGGTTTGACTTCCAACACCCTAGCTTTTGACTGTGCCCTAAAACCTTGATATCGCCCTCTCCGACCAGGAAGTCGAACCACAGCACAACTGAAGGAAGGAATCATAAAATACGAAAGACTTTCAAGCTTCCGTGTTCAGCCGAAGCAGATTACGAAAACAGATATACTGTAATACAGAATAAAGTTACACAAGGCAAGATACGTTCATAAAACTAAATAAATTGCCGGCGAGTCACCAGTGTACAAGATTAAAACCTCAACTCACAACTTCAGAAACAACAAAGATAAGCGCCTAAAATAGCACGCAGAGCAATCTCCAAAACATCTAACTCCCTAAAAGACAGTACCTCGCTGAAGTTTGAATTTGAACAACTGGGTCGAAGCCGAAAACCCTGGGTCGAAGTTCCCGTCCTTAAAAAAGCATGCTAGGCACTTTCAATTCAAACCAAAGCGGAGACAAGAGGAGGAATCGCCTGCAAATTCGCCATTGCTACTTAAATAAGACAAAACGTAGCATGCAAGACCGTTTTTTTGCGAGCTCGTGTCCTGCTTCTCTCGTTCCCATTCGACCACGTGTAGAATACGGATCCACCGAGTCTTGACTACCGACTTCGGACACGGACGCTTCTAGAAAACGTGATGCTGCATTTGCGTAATCGCTCACGCGAATCATTTTCTCAGATGCTTTGCATCACAACTGGAATTGCACTTAAACAATCCTCAACAACGGAGATTTCTTTTTTATATTTTCTCTTTCACCGAAGAATCTGTGCTAAGATTCTGCAGAAGATGTCGTCTGAATTCTGGAGACTGGCTGAGTTGCAACCGTAAAATATGCTGCGCGGATAAGAACAAGGGAAAGTTACAACCCCAATACTTGGACGAATTCGTTCAGAAAAACCATGGACTGTTGCGAAGAAGAATCATTACTCTGGTCGGAAGTTTCTGTACATCATGGGCGCATTAGCGCCGTACAGTTGCGCCAAATTTCCTTTAAAAAAGGAGGCCCTGCACAGTAATTCAAGGACACGCTGGTTTATGGGCACCTCAAGTCTTGCGGAAAGTAGACATTTTTTAACACCACAAAACGACACCAAACGACTGAAACATCCATTAACTGATTACTGCGTTTGGCCTCACCTTTCAAACGATTGCTTTCCCCTTGTTATGCTACCTTTCCAACAAAAAAAAAAACTATTATCATTTTATTCGTTTTTGAATTAAATTATCAGTGCTTTTAAAATCCACGCCTGTTTTTAACCATGGCTTCTCACCCTGTACTTTGAGTTCTTCATTATCCTACAGTCCTCGTGGTCAAACATGATTGTTCATAATACTCTCATTATTATGAATTTCGACGTCATTAAAATTTTATTACCTTGATGAATGCTCTGAATATTTATTAAAGAATGAACACACCATCGGTGCACCGCAGTTAGGAAAGAGCCTCCCTAAGGATGACCATTCCATTAAATGTCATGCTTTTAAATAGTCACATCTCTCGTGTGGGATATCATTATCTATATATTGATATAGAGAGATACATTAATTTTTAGAGAGAACAACACATTGCAAATTTTGCATGTTTGTATACATACATGCAATAATGGAAGAGAATAACATATCTTTATGGAATAGTCTTTTCTTTAATGCTCTTAGACTTAAATATAGTACTTAGACAACAACTTTACCATACTTTTTTTTGAGTTGGAGGTATCAATTTTGGGCCATTTTCTTAATGAGGTGTTTAAGACCCATCATGACCATATAAGAGCCTTGTAATAAAAAATTTTTGTCCTATAGATCCTTTGTGGTCTCAAAAGGAAGTAATTTATCATATCCATTTCTATTTCCAATAAAATTACCAAATATTTTTTAAAAAAATTGGAATAAATTAACAAAATTGGCAACTATGGTACAAAAAAGGTCAACAAGAAGAGATAAGGAGTACAAGAAAGATATTAAAAGAAGACTTGAATGATTTCTATTTCAAATACATTACACAAATGACATCTTAGATGGTTGGGCATGTGCAAAGAAGATTACCAACCCATAAAAAAAGGTTGCTTTCATTGTTCTACAAAACCACCAAAAAAAAAGATCATAAAAGGCATGATAATAACAATTGAAAATCATTTGAAACAATTGCAAATAAATAAAGATCTAGCTCTTCATAGAGGCCAATTGCAAAAAAGGACTCATGTAGCTAACCCCATTTTGGTAGACAAAGCTAGGATAATGATGATGGAACCAACATGGTATTATTAATATGTTTTTATTAATATAGTTAAATATAAAACATCTCCTTATATAAAATTGAAATTTTATTTCCATTTGACATTTAAAATATACATACTATGAGTTTTGAAAACAACATTAAGAAAATTACCTTAGGGTAATTTTTAAAACAATTCAACTACATTTACAATCGTAATATTCCCTCTCTATATAATATACTCTAATACAAAACATAATAAGATATCTTTGGAATGAGCCTATAACTCTCAAAATGCAAGTCCCAATTCTTATTGAGTTTCATGTTGAATCCCAATTTTTAGGAGACAACATCAAGTAGATGCCAACAATGAATGCAACTATAAAATTTATTTAAATCAAAATATACAATGTCTGAAGGCAACCATAAAAATTATTTAAATCAAAATAAGCAATGTCTTGTTAGACCACATGCTAAAATACAAACACAAGAAATAAACTTGGCACTATCGGGAGAGCATGTACAATATCATGCCAAAGATCCACAAACTTGGTTCTTAAATCATTGTAAAATGCTACAAATAAGCCTAAACGAAACACTTGAAGATTTGCAAGAGCACTCAGCACTATTATCTTAGAGATAGGTGTAAGACAAAAATTTGTCGATTGCACAAGAAATTTACATGCATAGATAACTAGAAATGCACAATGCGGAAGCAAATGGCACAAGAAATTCACATGCTTAGATAATTGAAAATGCATAATGTCGAAGCAAATGGAACTAACTTCTAGCCATTGATGCCTCGGATTAAACTTGGCATTCAAATTCTTTTTCACACCAACACTCTACAACGATGGTGTATGCAACCTCAAAGCATCTGTGAAAGGGACCAAAACTACAATCCTGCTATGATTCATNGAAGCATCTGTGAAAGGGACCAAAACTACAATCCTGCTATGATTCATGGTTTCTTTGTTCTCCCATCAAGAACAAATTTATAGGCCATAGAATCGATTACTGCAAGAGACCCAATGCCAACAAGTAAAAAATGCATTATTGAATATCAAGACCACCTTGATGCGTTAACTAACTCATAAAAATGTGTTAGTAGATATGGTGGCCACTTTAATACATTAACTAACGCATAAAACACATTAGTGGATATAGTGGCCACCTTCATGCATTAACTAATTCATAAAATGCATTACTGGATAATGCATCCTATAATCTCCCACTTGGTTTCCATATTTAATCAAAGTTCAAGAAATAAAATCATGAATCATGGTGATAGTTCCTCTTACTGTAAGTATTATCTTCCATGTATTACAATGCATTATCTCTTAAACATAATTTTTTATATGGTAACTAACTTTATGAATAAACCAATGCTATATGTGAATTTTCTCTCATAACTATATGCGCAAACCATATGAGAAAATAACACAATTGAATAAGAGTTTCATTAAGACTGTAAAGTTGTACATACAACAAATTACATTATGGAACCAAGTCCCATCCAAACTACATGATCCTTAAATGACTTCGGTGACATTCTTTATGTCAAAAGATTGGCTATCATCAATTCAATGTGTATATGCTCAATGATCACTTTGTTTTCCTTAATGTGTTCCCTTATGGCTAAGTACTTTATGTTGATGTGTTTACCTCAACTGCTACTCTTATTATTCTTAGTCATAAAGATAACAACTAATTTGTCACAAAACATTTTTAATGGCCTAGAGATAGAATTCACAATTCTAAGCCCTAATATGAAACTCTTTGACATACACCATGTGAAGTAGCCTCAAAACAAGAAACGAACTCTGCCTCCATGGTGGAAGTAGCAATCAAATTTTCCTTTCCACTTCTCCAAGATATAGCTCCTCTAGCTAGCATAAAAACATAACTAGATGTTGATTTCCATGAATCAACAAAGCTAGCAAAGTCTGAGTCGAAGTAGCCAGTCACCTCTAAGGAGTTAGTTTGTTTATACATAAGCATGTAATCTTTTGTAGCTTGAAGGTACCTCATCACTTTCTTTGTAGCCCTCCAATGGTCAATATCTAGATTACTCTGATATCTACCCAACATTCCCTTAGCAAATGCAATATCAAGTCTTGTGCAGACCTAAGCATATATAAGGCTTCCAATAGTTGAAGCATACAGAATATTGCTCATTTGACTTTTCTCTAAATAATTCCTAGGGCATTGGTTCAAATTGAACCTATCACCCTTCGCAATGGGTGCTATACTTGGTGATGAGTGGCAAGGTACCCCTATGCCCAACCATATGAATATGAGCATTCACACACAATCTGGTCGAACTCCAAGGATTAAGTGCTTATGCGCCTACACAGAACAAGGATGAGTTATGCAATCTTTGTCTTCCTAAGATTACTTGTAAGGCTCAATTGTATGGTTAAGTAAACTTGAGGTATGTGATTTTTGTTATTTTATGTTTTATTTTCTTGATGCTTAAAAAAGAGAGATGAGGTAATTTAATAACTAATTTGATTTAACTAGTTAACTATTCCCTAACTAGTCCTAACACCAGCATTCGTTCCCGCTCTCTGAACACATCCTAAACTAGTGTAACACTACTGGGATTACCAAATGCTAGTTGTTACTGGGTTACCAAGTGTTCCCACGTATGCTCAGAGTGGTTGTGCTAAGTGTGCTAATTCGTTGATAATTAATAGTTCAATAGAAATAACATTGATTAACTAATGAGAGCATCAAATAATAGTAAATAACATTAAACGCAATAATTAAGCTATTCTGAATGTTGCAAGGTTTATCACAAAGTTCGTCTTTATTTCCGAGCACAAGGTGTGCTCAGGTACACCATGCTTGAATAAAGATCCGTTCACTTTATGACTCTTGCTGTGGGCACTCGGAAATAATTCTAACTTTGGAAGGGAAAAAACTACAAGAGTTCAGCTAAGGGACTAAAAAACTAATGCCAAACCAAGTGCCTCGATCTCTTATTTATAGGCAACCAGACAAGTTCTAATATCGCATGTCCGATATCACTTCAACATCTCCGATATTGCATATATGATATCGAGGGTCCGATATCGGGACTCATCATACTCCCATGACTAAATAAAAACTTATCCTCAAGTTCCTTACAAAATATTGGGAAGGTATGGGATTATTGACTGAATGACGACTGACGATGACATGGAATGACAGACTTAGTGCCTAGAGAACGAATTGAAAAATGTATTATAGCGTTGGTGTTCATAACCATTGTGGTGAACACTGTACATAGATGACATCCAGATCCTTATTTGACAGCTTAAAGAAAGAGAGAGAGAAAGGAAGATGAGGCACGTTGCTGCTAATGTCCAAAAATGTGCACATCGTTGTTCATCCATGGCCACATGACCAAGCTTGTTCCTTGCATAAATGCTCTTGCTGCAATCCATCCTTATTGCTTCCTCCTAGCCTAGTTCATTGTTCATGTGATCATCATCTGCACACATAACATAATCATGAATTAGCAATGATAGATAAGATATAATGTAGTTGATACCTTTCCGTAATATGAAGCACATTCGCTAGGTTGTGGGTATGGCAGATACTGGGTTAGAGGTTTGTAACTGATAACTACCCAAGGTGCAGGGGTGAGATAAGTAACGGAATGGAAAATTTTGCGACAGGCCCCCACGACTAAGAGCAAACCTCTGGTAGCAATAGGATGGGAAACAAAAGAAAAAGGAAGAGAAGAGAAATAACAATGGTGAAGCCAATAAAAGAAAAAAATGGATGTCATGGATGGGGTGGAATGAGAAATAGTTGATTGTAAGAAATTTTTAAGGGAAAAGAACTTAACAATCACACCAAAAAGAAATGCTAGTGGGTCCTCCCCAAAGCAAGCTCATGCTCATTATGCCATGACAAACCCACAAACCAAAGAGTCTGTAGGCTCTAGGAATGACATATGGAAACAATAGTTAAGAATTCACCCCCAAGAATTTACCAAAGAATAATAATGCATCGACCAAGATATAGACTAATCATAAAATCAACAATGAGGTGGAATATGGAAAGAAATACAGGAAGAGAAGAGAGAATGGAATGGAATTCCAAAATCAAGGTTGTGTAAAGTTCCTTGCGTAGTATGTGGTTAAGGTGACTTAATAAAATTCAGCCCAAATCTAGATTAAAACTAACCACATCCAGTGACCTTGCATCAGCACACTTGACCAAACCATCCTCCTGAAGCAACAAGAATGCTTTCACAAAGCAATCACCATTCCAAAAAGAGAAGAATAGAGAAGTAGTAAGTGAGAAAGGGCCTTAGTTAGAGGAAACCTTCAGGCATAGGTAGCATGTATTTCTAGTGCCATAACCAGTGCTTGTTGTCCATGTTTCTTTATTATGTCTAAGGGGCATGCTTTGAATTCCCACTAGTTTGTTTGTTTGTTTTTTGTTTTTGTGAGAACCACACCATGCAAAGACTTATTTGATTCATTCAACTTCCTGATATTAGTGGATAGTGGAATGGTGAAAGACCTATGAAAAACATTCAAGTACCCAAGAGAATAATCAGCACAAATGCATTGAATCCCCTTGAGGTCACATCCTTTTCAATCCATTTGAATCTTTCCTTGGTTTGAAAAATATCAAGTCACCAATTCATTAATAAGTTTGCTTAGAAAAAGGGATAGTATAGTTCCAAAACCTAGGAAGACCATAGAGTTGAATGGATAAATGGATGACGTGGACTCATTGCCTATTTTTTTTTAAAAGAAACCATATCTTAGCATCAACATTGAAAGTCAAAGATAAAAACCAAACATTAGCAAGCAACATTATTATAGTACAATCCACCATCATGAGCACTTATTATGTGATGAGTGAGAATAAATCAAACAAAATGTAATAAAGAAAGAAATAGTAAAAATGTTAATGATGGTGTAAAACAAAAATAAGTAAATATGAAAAATGTATAAAAAAAAGATAAAAGAAATTGAGGGTTTAGAATGACTAGCATTTGTGGACATCTCTCTCACAACTGAGTTGGAAGGAGGAGATTTGAAATAATGAGTAGGGTTGTCCATCAACAGAGGTATTGTTAGTACTAGCCATTTTGGGCTCATGGAAAGGTTTGGTTTGCTAGATGTTGATTAATAATTTCTTATATGGGCTTCCAAGTTTATAGATCATCATGGCCCGTGAAGGAAAAGTTTCATAAATGATGTAAGGTCCTTCCCACAACGTTTGAAATTTAGTTCGTTGTGGCACATGTGCAAGATTCCAATAAAGAACCCTATCTCCTAGTTGGTATGTGACTTTTCTAATTTTCAAGTCATGACGTTGTTTGTTAAAGGCCTTGTGTAGTTCGTTGGATGATAGGGCGGCTAATCAATTTTCATCTAGTAAGTTAAGATTCATTCATCGTTCTTTCTATGCTAAACTAAGATCAAGGTTAAGGTCACATGCTATGGATAGTGTACGAAGCTCAACTTGGATAGGAAGTGTTGGAAGTTTAGCATACACTAACTCATAGGGATAGTAGCCTATAGAGAGTTTTCATGTGGAGCGGTATGGCCAAAGAGCATTGTTTAGTTTGGTGCTCCAGTCTTGCATATATTTGCTAATAGCTCGTGTCAAGATTTTTGTGATTTTCCTATTAGTAACTTTGGCTTGACCATTCGCTTGAGGATGATATGGTGTAGTCAGTTTATGCTTAACTCCTAAGCATTGCATCAATTTCTAAAAATTCACACCTGTAAAATGTATACCATTATTAGAAATAAGTGCACGAGGCATGCCAAACCTATTTACAATTTGTTGTTGAACAAATCGTGTAGTGGTAGATGATGTACAATCGGTAACAATGGCTGCTTTTGCCCACTTTGTAAAATAGTCAATAGCAACAACAATGTATGCTTTTCCATTGGACATCGGTGTAATAAACCCCATAAAATTAATACCCTATATGTCGAAGGGTTCTAAGGGTTAAATCCATTGTTGTGGACCCTCCATTCTAGCAGTGATTTCCCCATCGTGTTGGCAACGCTCACAAAATTGTACAAAATGATGAGCATCTGGAAATAATGTAGGCCAATAATATCTTGCAAGCAAGATTTTAATGACTATTCGTCTCCTAGAGTAATGGCCCCCATAAGGGCCCTCATGAGCATCTTGGAGAATTCACAATTGATCTACATCGGGAACACATCATCGGATAAAGCCATCAGAACATACCTTGTAAAGATGTTCATTAATTTGCATGAAATGTTTGACTTGGTGGAGAAACTGTTGTTTCTTTTTAATGTCCAGCCCTTGTGGTGTTTCTTGTGTGAGGAGATAGGTAAGAATGCTACTATACCAATTTGTATCTGTGGGTGTTTGATTGTTTTTTACACCAGCAAAGAGGAGTTCATCAAGGAAGAAATTAGAAATTGGATATTTTTCCTCTTTGTTGTCCCATTGCAACTGAGATAAATGATTGGCAACAACATTCTCTATGCCTTTACGATCGATCATTGTAAGATTGAACTCTTACAAGATCACGAGCCATTGTATGATGCAAGGGCTCACCGTTGGTTTATTCATAAGGAACCAAATTGCACTATGATCCATGTGTATAAATATTTTTTAGCCTAATACATAGTGCCTAAATTTTTCTAGTGCAAACACCACCGCCATTAACTCTTTTTCTGTTGTGGTGTAGTTAAGTTGTGCACTAGCAATACTTCAACTTGCACAGTGAATGTAATAGGGACATTTTTGGTCATCTAACTATGTAAGTATGGCTCCTAAAGCAAAATTGGACACGTTAGTCATTATATGAAATGGTTTGGACTAATCAGGAGCTTTTAGAATGGGTGTTTTTATGAGCTTTTATTTCAAGGTTTTAAAAGCTAGCTCACATTCCTTGGTTTATTCAAAGGGTACATCCTTTTTTGTTAATTCTACCAATGGTTTTGTGATCTTCAAAAAGTTCTCAATGAAGTGTCTATGATAGCCAGTATGTCCAAGGAATGATCAGACATCTTTTATGACTTTAGGTTGACGAGTGATTCCTTGGATGACTTTAATTTTTTCAAGATCTACCTCTATCCATATTTGTGAAATTTTATGCCATAATATAATGCCCTCTTGGACCATTAAATGGATTTTTTGCCAATTGAGCCTTAGGTTGGTTTCAACACATCATTTTAGTACTTGCTCTAATAAGTCTAATGCTTATTCAAAGTCTACTTCATAGGTGGAGAAATTGTCCATAAAAGCCTCCACACCATTCCCTATTTGCTACTGAAATATATTGAGAATCAAATGTTGAAACATTGTTGGAGCATTGCACAAGCCAAACGGCATCTGCCTATATGCAAATGTTCCCCAAGGAATTGTGAATGTAGTCTTGGCTTGGTCTTCTGGTGCTATTTAAATTTGATTGTACCCACTGTAACTATCTAGAAAACTATAGTAGCAATGCCCTGTAATGGTATCTAAAACTTGGTCAACAAATGGCAATGGGAAATGGTATTTAAATGTTACCATGTTTAATAGCCTAAATTCTATACACACCCTTCATTTACCACCTTTTTTGGGGACAATGACTAATGGACTAACCCATTCACTATCAACAATGGGGTAGATGAACCTAGCCTTCAGAAGTTATTCAATTTCTTTCTTAACTACTTGCTTAAGCTTTGGGTTCAATCATCTTTGCGGTTGTCATCAAGGCTTCATAGAGGGATTAGTGTAAATTCTATGTTGGCATATCCTAGGATCTATTCCAGTTAATTTAGGAAAGTAAAGGCTTTCAACCATTTGTTTACCATCTTCAACAATCTTTCTTTTTATTGAGGAGTGAGCTTAGCATTAATGATTACTAGTTTTCCTTTCTTGAGAAATGTATACTCCATACTAGTGGGAAACAATTTTAACTCAAGGGGCTCTTACTTAAACTCATCAAGGATTTCCAAATTTTCCCTAGCTAATATTCTCAGTTTCAGTACTTGAAAGTTGACGATAGACTTGCTTTAATGCATCTATGCTATCGATATAGGCATAATTCAAGCCCTCAGTTGGTTCCATGCATAAAATTGAATTACTCTTTTGGTTAGCTGTCAGCCACTAGGTGCCTTTTTGTCTTGTGGCTATTGCATACAAGCATCTTTGTATGTCAGTTACTTGTGCACACTGGTTGCATGCAGGCAATGTTAAGCATTGTACAAACTAGGACTTCTGCATGCAGTTGCACCTTGTGTCACTGTATGCGATGCATGGAACTTTCTTCTTCTCGATCTTTCCTAATGCATTTTCTTTTGATATATCTAGGGAAAGATCACATATTCCTAATTGTGCATCAATTGTACTCAGCCATGCTCTTCCCATTATGATTGGGAAGTCCCCCTTACAGTTGTTGACTTAGATCACTAAGAAACTAAGAAATCAACTGGATATGACCACCCACAAACAGTGGTGACAATGTCCTCCACTAGTCCCAATGGAATAGTGATCGATTGGTTGGCCAACTCTAAACAAATGTTACTCTTTTTTAGCAGAGGAAGGTTCTAAGCTTTGTACATTTCTTGAGAGATTAAGGTAACACCGGAACCTGAATCCAAAGAGCTTTGCAAGGCTCATTTCCAGCGATTTGCAAATATAGAAGAGGACTTCCAGGATCAGAGAATTTCCTAAGAAGATGGCCAGATCTAATCTAATCAGTGATAATGTGGGTTAACATAATAGTGTATGTTGAGTGTAGTTTTTGGTTCGAAGGAAGCTCTAAAGATTCGAATGATGGCAAGGCGTTTGGATAATTAACCGCTTGTGGTTGTAAGGACTTGGTTGGATTGTTGGTTCTAAAGAAAGGCCTCTTCTTTGATCGGTTGTCCAAACCAATAGTAGGTTGAGGATTGGCAACCCTTGTAGCATTATGTTGCTACAGTTGGGCAAGAAGCTCATCCTACATAGTTGGAGCAGGTGGTAATGGAGTTGAGGGTGGAAGAGATGTGGATAGATGAGAGGGATAGTACATATGTGAAACATCACCCTAAGGAGAAGAAGTTCTATAGTACTCAGGGGCATGGTAGTAAGGTTGAAGAGCAACATGACTAGTAGAGTCACCTAGAGAGATCGACTACTGAATGTAATACTTGTATGGGTTAGGTTGATGGTAAGGATACTGTTGATATAGTGGTGGCATTCTCCATGATTGTGGGTGTTGCCACCATTGATATTGTTCATTCAGTTGTGGTGGAGCTCCACTCAGATAATATGTTAAGGGTTTCTAGGACTTCCTTGGGTTACCTTGAGGATAAGGTAACCTTCTGGGTGTTTGCCGTCTGTTTAATCATGGGTTTAGTGCATACATCCTAGACTCTTGTAGATGTGACACCACTAGGCAACATCCCTTAGGATGGTCATATTGGCAAATCTCACATCCGTCATCATTTTCTGTGTCTGAATCCACAACCTCTTCAATGGCGGAAACTTTGCCCTTACCTTTGTTACATGTATACTTAGCTTCTTTCTTTTTCCTCCTCTCGATCACTACTTGGTTCTTTGGACTCCTCTACTATTTTTAGGATAACTTAAAGTTTGTCGTCTAGGGAGTTCCACATTTGATTGACCTTTGTCGATACTTTTGATGCAAATTTTTGAATGGGCAAAGTCTTTCTATTCACCATCTCTTCAAGTGGTGACTCTTCTTCATCTTCACAAAATCTAATTTCCTTCTTTCAGAGGGAAGGATCTCTATTGTATTCCTCCACACTTTCTCTTTTCCTCAACTCACCTTCCTTCTTGGCAACTTTCTCCAATAATCTTTGTATTTGACAAGCTCTCAACTTGAATAGCCCTCCTTGGGCATAAGTCCCAAGGTTCTTCACATTTTGTACCTAAGCCCATTTATGAGATGGCATAGTTGTTCCTTTAGTGAGTTACCATGGTTAGAACAACAATGTAACAATGAATAATATCAACCCATGGAAGCATCCAAGGATTCATGTCCTCCTTATTTCCATCCTTGGATTTGTTTATGTAGGTTAAACACCCGGGAGTATGTTTGATACTTATTGTTAAATAGTTCTAACATGGTACTCCATCGATGAATGGATTCCGATTCTAATGATCGATACTAGCTTTCTGCTTCCTTGATGAGTGTCCGTGGAAACAACTTTAGCTTTTACCACTTATTTTCTATATTTTGTAAGGCACATGTGTCATGGAATGCTTGTACATGGTTTTGAGGATCAGCATTGTATCGCCCTTTAAATCATGGGATGTTATTCATGTCTAGTTTTTTGATCCTACTATCTTTCTGGTGCCTTGTTGGGATCCTAACGGCCTCTGTTATATCTAACATACTTTGGGTGGCAAGTAGGGGTTCATCGTGATTATGTTGTCTATGGTGTCTATGATGCCTATGCTATTCCCTACTCTCCCTTCTTTCGTGATGTGTTTCTCTGGAATGCCCTTGGCCCCTTTCTTTATTGTCTTGTTGATGATTTCTATCTTACCTACCCTTATCCTCATGGTCTCATCCTTTGCGATTGCATTTAGATCTTAAAGGAGAGGAGGAAGGAGATGATGAAGGTGAAGAGGAAGGAGGACTAGCACCATGACAATGCCTGTTATCTTCTCTTCAGTGATCATGGCCTCAGTCACAGTTACGATCGAAATGTCCATCATTATAATGCATTCGTGTTCCTTTTTCAAATTCTTTGTATCTATTGGTACCAGAACCTGGGTTATGAATAGTTGAATGAAGATTCTAATACCCAACTCCTTGACCAAAGTGAACGAGAAGAACATCATTTTGTGGAAAACCTCCTGAGACAGGTTCACCACCCTCATTTTTACTTAGGACATACGGGACATCCTGACACCACTTCCCCTTTATAGATTTGTAATTTCTTTCCTGTTGTAGGTCCCTTTGACGTTGTGTCTCTATGGGTCAATAATCTCTTAAATCTTGTTCATGCACAACATACTCTAATTGTAAGTGTTGCATACCAATTCGTGTAAGAGCATGAAGAAGCATGCTTGGAATTGAGCGATCAAGAGGTAACACTATGTTACCTTCTAAATCACGTCATTGTAGCTGTTTATCTTGGTGGAGGATAAAGGTAAATCTGGTACATACTCATTAGGATGAGCGTATACCATGCGAAACTATTGGGGCATTGGCAGATCATCATGTGCACCCCACCTCCGATTATTCATGGTGTTCGACCTAGTCGGCGAAGCACTCTCATAAGAAGAAGGAGACATGATTGATTATTCAGTGTGTGATACCCTTTTTCGGTAATTGTAAGATGGTTGACCTTAAGGGTTCGTTCCAATGATGGAAAGATTTCCTAAGTTCTAATCAGTGTACAAACAACAAAATCCTCGACAACGATGCCAATGATGAGTAGCAACGTGGCCCTATGCCCAATCATATGAATACGAGTGTTCACATGTGATCCGGTTAAACTCCGAGGATTCAGTGCTTATGTTCCTACACAGAACAATGATGAATTATGCAATCGTTGTCTTCCCAAGCTTACTTGTAAGGCTCAATTGTATGGTTAAGTAAACTTGAGATATGTGATTTTTATTATTTTATCCTTTCCCCCCTTGATTCTTAAAACAGAGAAATGAGGTAATTTAATAACTAATTTGATTTAACTAGTTAACTATTCCCTAACTAGTCCTAACACTAGCATCTGTTCCCACTCTTCGGACACATCCTAAACTAGTGTAACACTATTGGGATTACCAAATGCTAGTCGTTATTGGATTACCAAGTGTTCCCACATATGCTCAGAGTGGTTGTGCTGAGTGTGCTAATTTGTTGATAATTAATAGTTCAATAGAAATAACATTGATTAAGTAATGAGAGCATCAAATAACAATAAATAACATTAAATGCAATAATTAAGCTATTCTAAATGTTGCAAGGTTTATCACAAAGTTCATCTTTATTTTTGGACACAAGGTGTGCTCAGGTACACAATGCTTGAATAAAGATCCGTTACTTTATGACTCCTACTATAGGAACTCAAAAATAATTCTAACTTTGGAAGGAAAAAAATTGCAAGAATTTGGCTAAGGGACTAAAAAACTAATGCCAAACCAAGTGCCCTTGTCTCTTATTTATAGGCAATGAGACAGGTTCTAACATTGCATGTCCAATATTGCTTCGACATCTCGGATATTGTGGGTCCAATATCAGGACTTATCACTTGGTGAACAATATTTCATTTGAAACCTCTCTAAAACTTTATTGATATAAGTTTCCTATAATAGTCCTAGAATACATCTAGATTTGTCCCTATGGATCTGTACACCAATGATATAAGATGCCTCACCCATATCCTTCATGTCAAAATTCTTAGAGAGAAAATGTTTCACGTTATATAGAAATCCACTATTATTGGTTGCAAGAAGAATATCATCCACATATAGAACAAGAAAATAGATTTTGCTCCCACTAACCTTCTAGTATATACATTGATCCATGATATTTTCTTCAAAACCAAATGAAGTGATGATATCATGGAATTTTAAGTACCATTGATGGGAGGCTTGTTTCAATCCATACATGGATTTCTTGAGCTTGCATACCAATTGCTCACCATCATTAGAGGAAAATTCTTTAGGTTGTTTCATATAAACCTCTTCCTTTAGATCACTATTGAGGAATGTTCTTTTCACATCCATTTGATGTAATTCAAGATCAAAATGGGCAACCAATGTTACGATAACATAAAGGAAGTCCTTCTTAGATACAAGAGAAAACGTCTCCTTATTATCTATTCCCTCATTATGAGTGAACCCTTTAGTATATCTTTCAATGTTGTCCAATGAGTCTTTTTTAGCCTTGAAGACCCATTTGCATCCAATGGCTTTTACACCATTAGGCAACTTTACAAGACCCCAAACTCCATTAGATGACATAGAGTTCATCTCATCTTTCATGACATCATACCACAAGTTAGATTCCTTACAACTCATGGCTTGTGAAAATGTTTCGGGATCATTTTTGGTTCCCATGTTGTAGTCAAATTCCTATAGATACATCATATAGTCACTAGGAATCATTGATCGCGTTACTCTAGTAGATCTTCTTAATGTTGGTTCATCATTCTCTTGAGAATCATGATGTTCAACAAGTTTTGGTATCTATTATTCAGCTGGATCTACTATTTCTTGATCAATAGTTTGCAGAATTTCAATGAGTGATTGTTGTTCATTACACATTTGTGCTCAGGAATATTGTGCACAATAATCAATCTATCATTTGAAGTAGTGGGTCAAGCGTTTGTATGATCTATCTCAGGAACAATGTTCCAAGATCTATTGCTCCCACTAATTAAGTCATTCTCAAGAAATTTAGCATTCCTTGATTCTATAAACCTAGTAGTATGTGATGGGTAATAAAATTTGTATCCCTTAGATTGTACAACATATCCAACGGAATACCCACTTATGGTCCTTCGGTCTAGCTTCTTTTCTTGTGGATTATAGACTCTTACTTTAGATGAGCATCCCCAAATGTGTATATGTCACAAACTCGGTTTCCAACCTTTCCATAATTCAAATGGTGTCTTTGAGACAGCCTTTGTTGGAACTTGATTTAATATATACACTGTTGTCTTAAGAGCTTCAGTCCATAAGAACTTAGGAAGCTTGGAGCTACTAAGCATACTCTGCACCATGTCCAATAATGTTTAGTTTCTTCTTTCTGCCACACCATTCTAGTTTAGAGAACCAAGCATAGTGTACTAGGCAACAATTCCATGCTCTTGAAGAAACTTAGAAAATGGACCATGTGCTTGTCCATCATTAGTATATCTACCATAGTATTTGCCACCTCTATCATATATCACTAACTTTATTTGCTTACCACATTGTTTCTCTACTTTAGCCTTAAACACCTTAAAGGCATCTAAAGCTTCACTTTTGTTATGAAGCAAGTAGAGATACATATATCAAGAGTAATCATCAATAAAGATAATGAAATACTTTTGACCATACACATCCATACTTGAAATAAAAATATCTATATGTATGATCTCTAATATGTCTGAACTCCTCTTAGCACCTTTCTTTGACATATTAGTTTTCTTTCCCTTTATGTAGTCCACACAAGTATCAAAATTAGTAAAATTTAGAGTACTAAGTACTCCATCATTTACTAACCTCTTTATTCTCTCAATAGAGATATGTTCTAATCTACAATGCCACAACATAGAGGATTCATTATTCATAACACATCTCTTAATGCCATCATGAACATGCATAGAAGTATAAGAAGTTTCCTTTTGTAAATTAATGTTGAAAAGACCATTTGTAAGTGTATCATTTCCAATAAGTTCAAATATATAATATAGACTGAATATAGTATCTAAAAAATTAAAGCAAAATCCTAATGATACAAGCCTTGAAATGGAAATTAAATTCCTTGAAGAACTTGGAATATAAAATATCTTTTCCAACTCTAAAAAAACCACTACTTAAAACTAATTTGCATGTTTTGATTGCATTCACATGTGAGTGCATCTTGTTGCTTGAATAAATGCAAGACTCACTTCCCACTAGCTTTCTTAGGTTTTGCACCCCCTACAAGGAATTGGTAACATGGATTGTAGAACCAAAGTCAATCCACCATGCATCATGGCCAACATCAACCATATTAGACTCAAAACAAATAAGCAAGAGTTAAGTACCTTTCTTTTTAAGCCATTTCTAATATTTAGGAAAATTCATCTTTATGTGCCTTTTCTTTTTGCAAAAAAAAGCATCTGTATTCCTTCTTAATATCAGCTTGTGTAGGAAATTTGACCTTCCACTTGTCTTTGGCTTGTTCTTTAGTCTTTTGTTGTGTGACCAGATGTACACTCTCTTTCACTTCCATCGCAAGTCTACCCTTTTCTTGCACACACATGATCATTCATTGATTGACCATTTGTCCCTATGTGTGTTATAAGAAATCTTAAAGGGTTTGTATTGTGGTGGGAGTGTGTTTAAGATGTAGTGCACAAGGAAAGATTCTAACATCTCAAGCTCAAGTGTTTTGAGTTGAGCTGCTATATCCTTCATTTGCATGATGTGCTCATGCACACCACGAATTTCGATGAGCTTCATGGATGAGAACTTCATTATTAAGGTGCTAGCCAACACTTTGTCTAATGACTCAAATTATTCATCAATTGCCTTTAACAAAACATGCACATTGTCATATTGTTTCAGTGAACCACGCATACCAACTAAGATCTTGGTTTTCATGAACATGACACAAAGATGATTAGATCGCTTCCATTTTTCATAATTACCAATATCATCTAGATGGTTGGCTGTTGTAATGGCAAGTGGTTCATCCTTACAGATAACATAATCAATGTCCATCTAGCCTAAATGAAGAAGAATTCTCTCCTTCCACATCTTATAATTATCACCCTTTAATTTAGGAATGTCACATTTGAAATCAAAGTAGCTTATAGGTTGTACAACTGCATAATTAAACATGCTTATGTCACTAAATTTTAGCTTAAAATACCATAAGACATGTTTACCAATGTAAATAATGTAAAAATATAAATCAAATAACATAAAATTGCCTATGGGCTAATTTTTAATTCAAATTGATTTATATATCCTTACGATGAAACTGTTAAATTATATTCCTTTTTTTTAATGCCTGTGGGCAAATTAAGAAAAATAATATAATATATCATTCTAATTAATCATATTAAATACAATAAAAATTCATGTAGGATAAAGTTTATTGTATTACATATGATTAATCACAATTTTAACAATTTTGCACAATTAAAGATGTTGTGGCTACTCGTTATTTGTAAAAAAAAAAAAAAAACAAAACAAAAAGAGCCATTCACAAAATCTATGGCTATTTGCATGGACCTCACCTATAACATAACATTTGTAACAGTTTGAGAAAGCCTTTCTCACTATAATACGTCCTTAATGAAGAGAGAATTTATTAATGTAAGGAAAACAAAGTATATCTTGATGATGACTAAAAATCTAAAATAGGTCCAAATATCTCTTCCTCCATGATTAAAGATTGCAGAGGGGGCTTACCACCAATGTAGGATCCATAAACCTTAAAAATAAATGGTTAAAATATTGTAAAAAAATGTTTTTAAATTATCAGAATTGGAACAAGGAAATCCTTACAGTTCATCCGGAGCAAATCTACCACCGCAGAATATTCTCAATAACACGAGGCTTCCTTAGTAGGTCTTGAAGCCTTGACAAGTTTGCTCTGTTCACGATTTTGGATAAATATTTGGAATTGCTAGGTTCCTTCCCATGAAAATTTTTTATGGTCTTCTTCGGCAACTCAACCTGTATGTTTTAAGTCATTAAATTTAAACAATGAACCACATACTCTTTTTCATTTATACTTAAAAATTTCATCAAGTTCACACTGGAAAAAAGCATAGATTTCACTGTCAGACAATTCCTAAACCTTCTGAAAAAGTCATATTTCAAGAAAACTGCAAATTTGGATCGACACAAATGCAATTTTCAAATAATAAGCGTGGTGCATCTTGGAACCGTTGAAGAGGCCCTTCAAATGCTACATCAGGGAAAGAATTTATTTCTTTCTTCTCTTATAAAGATTTGTTAATAAAAGTAAATTCTATAAAGAAAGACTATTTAGAGAACAAACTAGACATTAATCAAGTTTAAAAAATACAGAAGTAAAAGCAAACTAAATTGAAGTTTCTGTTGACATTTTATTTTTTTTACCAATAAATTCAGATAGATCTTGTGGTTAAAAAATATTCATGTCACACCAGTAACAATCCAGCATTCTGATGCAGCCTATCAATAGCTTTCCCAGGTTTAACAAATTAAGAAAAGGCATCTAATCTTGCAGTTAATAAATAGAAACTGAAATCTTTATTAGGTCGATCTTTGCTGAATAGAAAGACGATAAATTTGAAAAGTAAACAATTCTAGAAACTGATTACCTGTAAATAATATTTTATCCCACTTAATTTCCTAAAGAGCTGAAGCAACACTTGCATCCCCCACAATTACTTTAATTGCAGAAGAATCCATGTACGAAGGAATAAGCCTTAACAAGAGATCTGAAGTGGCAGGAGCTACCTCTGATGGCTTCAAAACTACAGCATTTCCAGCAGAAATGGCCCCTATAAAGGGATCCACGATGAGCACTGCTTTGCCGGTTAACATATAGATACATTAGTTCTCACAATGGTAGTAAACATTTGAAAACAAATAAGCCTTAAATGGTTACTTATAGAACGGAAAGTTCCATGCATCCATGATTAAAATAAGACCCAAAGGATTAGGTGTAGCATGGGTTACCCACTAACACATTTTGTGCATTAGTTAATGTATTAAAGTGGCCACTATATCCATTAACGCATTTTATGCATTAGTTAATGCATTAAGATGGCCATTATATCCACTAATGCATTTTATGCGTTAGTTAATGCATCAAGGTGGCCACTATATCCACTAATGCATTTTTATGAGAATATGGTCTTTATATCTGATAACGCATTTTTTACATGTTGGCATTGGGTCTTTTGTGGTAACTGATTGTATGGCCTATAAATTCATTCTTGATGGGAGAACAAAGGCATCATGAATCACAGTAGGATTGTAGTTTTAGTCCCTTTCACAGATACTTAGAGGTTACATACACCATCGTTGTAAAGTGTTGGTGTGAAAGAACACCAAGTTTAATTTGAGGCATTAATGATTGGAGGTTAGTTCCATTTGTTTTGGCATTGTGCGTTTCCGGTTATCTATGCATGTGAATTTCTTGTGCCATTTGCTTCTGCATTGTGCATGTTCAGTTATCTATGTATGTAAATTTCTTCTACAATCCATGAATTTTGTCTTACATTTGGTATCAGAGCTTTGTTTTTATCTCTATCATGATGTCATTACCAGTTAGTAATTGGAAGACCCATTTATGATTGTAATGGGTATCCCTATAAAATTACTAACCTCTATAGCGTTGTTTTGTGAGGGTTCCTTCTTTTTGCAAGGTGTGACAAGTGCCCATTTAGGTGATATTTTGGGGTTTTGAACTATGCATAAAGTTGCTTTATTTAAAGAATATTAAAAACTTCGTAATAAATAGTTTTTCATGCATAAAATTGTAATTTGTGATCTTTTTTTTGTACGATTAGAGAGTAGCCACAACATCTTTAATTGTGCAAAATTGTTAAAAGTTTTGGATCACATATGGAAAATTAAATTGTGATTAATCATATGTAATACAATAAAATTTATCCCACATGAATTTTTATTGTATTTAATATGATTAATTAGGATGATATGTTAAATTATTTTTCTTAATTTCCCTACAGGCATTAAGAAAAGAAATATAATTTAATAGTTTCATCGTAAGGATATATGAATCAATTTGAATTAGAATTTAGCCCATAGGCAATTTTATGTCATTTGATTTATATTTTTACATGATTTACATTGCTAAACATGTCTTATGATATTTTAACCTCAAACTTAGTGACATAAGCATGCTTAATTATGTAGTTTTACAACCTGTAAGCTACTGTGATTTCAAATGTGACATTCTTAAATTAACGGGTGATAATTATGAGTCGTGGAAGGAGAGAATTCTTCTTCATTTAGGCTAGATGGATATTGATNTGTGGAAGGAGAGAATTCTTCTTCATTTAGGCTAGATGGATATTGATTATGCTATTTGTAAGGATGAAACACCTACTATTACAACAACCAGCAATCCGAATGATATTGGTAATTATGAAAAGTGAAAGTGATCTAATCATCTTTGTGTCATGTTCATAAAAACTAAGATCTTGAATCATATGCATGGTTCACTGGAATAGTATGACAATGTGCACATTTTGTTAAAGGCAATTGATGAACAATTTGAGTTATCAGACAAAGCATTGGCTAGCACCTTAATAATGAAGTTCTCATGCATGAAGCTCACTAAAATTTGTGGTGTGCATGAGCACATCATAAAAATGAGGGATATAGCAGCTCAACTCAAAACATTTGAGGTTGTGATGTCAAAATTTTTCTTTGTGCACTACATCTTAAACATACACCCATCGTAGTATGGACCCTTTAAGATTTCTTATAACACAGATAGGAACAAATGGTCAATCAATGAATTAATGATCATGTGTATGTAAGAAGAGGATAGACTTGTGATGGAAGCAAATGAGAGTGTGTAGCTGGTCACATAAGAAAAGACTAAAGAACAAGCCAAAGATAAGTGGAAGGTTCAATTGCCTGCACAAGCTGATGTTAACAAGGAATCGAGATGCTTTTTTTGCAAAATGAAAGGGCACATAAAGAAGGATTGTCCTAAATATCAAAAATGGCTTGAAAAGAATGGTACTCAACTCTTGCTTGTTTGTTTTGAAATTAATATGGTTGATGTTGCCTATGACACATGGTGGATTAACTCTGGTTCTACAATCCATGTTACAAATTCCTTGCACGGGGTGCAAAGCCTAAGGAAGCCAGTGGGAAGTGAGTCTTGCATCTATTCAGGCAACAAGATGCACTCACATGTGGAGGCAATCAGAACATTCAAATTAGTTTTAAGTAGTGGTTTTATTGTAGAGTTGAAAAAGACATTTTATATTTTTAGTTTTTCAAGGAATTGCATTTTTAATTCAAGGTTTGTATCATTGGGATTTTCCTTTAATTTTTTAGATACTATATGATGAAGTGTTCAATTGATACATCGATTGGGCCACGTTAATGGAGCCTCATTGATGCAGTCACATTGACGTGATCCCGTTGGCATATCCATCCATGCGTTAATGCAACCTCGTTAACGTAGAGTCTATCTCTTGCTATAAATATGCATGCACCTGTAGCATTTATGACATCTTTTTGAGTAGTTGTAGCCAAACTCTTGCAGTTTGTTCCCGTAAGAGTTAGAATATTTTCCAAGTGCCCACAGCAGGTGTGAGAAAGGTATATGGCTCTTTATTCAAGTGCTGATATCCCTGAGCCCATTAGCGTGACCAACAATAAAGATAAGCTTTTTGAGAATTCCTTGCAGCATTTGGATTTAATCACTTAAGCATTTTAATAGTTTAATATATCAACGCTTTAATAATTCTAGAAGTTTTTATTGTTATCACTTTACTGTTATTTTCCTTTCATATTTTATGAGAACCATAGGCACGACCATCTCGAACATATATCAAACACTTGGTAACCTAGTGACGCTTAACGTTTGATAACCCAGTAGTGGTTAGGGTATGCTCAGGATGTGCATGGAAGATGGGATTAGTTGCTTATGCTAGGGAGAGTTAAGCAATAGAGTAGAACAATTATAAATTACACAATTTTCCATTTCCTACAATTAAAGAATTAGACTTTAAAAGATAAAAGAGAAAATCAATAAAAATCATTTTCCTCAATCTCACTTAACCATCACTTTAGAATATCACCAGTGGGGCTGGGAAGACAACGATTGTTCTAACTAAGGTTTTGCTGGCTAGAGTTCGGTGTATGCAAGCATTTGCAATCTGCAGAATTTGATTGAGTCACATGTGAACGCCTGTGATTAGTATGGTTGGGCATAGGGGTACCTCTTTGCTCATCACTATATCTAGTCTATATTATAGATCTGAACTTATTGGAACTGGTACATTGATAGATGCTCTTTTCAACATTAATTTACAAAAAGAAACTTCTTATACTTCTATGCATGTTCATGCTGGCATTAAGAGATGTGTTATGAATGACGAATCCTCTATGTGTGGCATTGTAGATTAGGACATATCTCTATTGAGAGAATAAAGAGATTAGTAAATGCTGAAGTACTTAGTACTCTAGATTTTACCAACTTTGACACTTGTGTGGATTGCATAAAGGGAAAGCAGATCAATATGTCAAAGAAAGATGCCAAGAGGAGTTCAGACATATTAGAGATCATACATACAAATATTTGTAGTCCAGATATGGATGCGTATGGTCAAAAGTATTTCATTACCTTTATTAATGATTACTCATGATATATGTATCTCTACCTACTTCTTAACAAGAGTAAAGCTTTAGATGCCTTTAAAGTGTTTAAGGCTGAAATAGAGAAACAATGTGGTAAGCAAATAAATTTAGTGAGATCTAATAAAGGTGGCAAATACTATGGTAGATATACTAATGATGGACAAACACCTAGTCCATTTGCTAGAAGAGCATGGAGTTATTGCCCAATACACTATGCCTAGTGATGAGACGCGACATGCACTGGGCCGCGATATCGCGTACGCGATATCGCGTCTTCCCCTGCGATATCGCGTACGCGATATTGCGTCCCGCCGCC